>CM062807.1:45752670-46300170 GCA_031772625.1 Pinus tabuliformis | reverse complement strand
AGACTCTGTATTGACTATCGGGCACTGAACAAGATCACTGTCTGTAATAGGTACCCGATCCCGCGGATTGATGACCTCCTGGACCAACTAAAGGGGGCGAAATATTTCAGCAAGATCGACCTGAAGTCAGGATATCACCAGGTACCAATCAAACCCTCTGATGTGTGGAAGACTGCCTTCAAATCCAAGGAGGGCCTTTTCGAATGGTTGGTTATGCCTTTCGGATTGACGAATGCTCCTGCAACCTTCATGAGGCTAATGGATGACATCTTGCGGCCATTCACCAACTCATTTGTAGTAGTATACTTGGATGACATTCTGATCTTCAGCCAGAGTTGGGAAGAGCACCTCCACCACATCCGACAAGTTCTCCAAACACTGCGGCAACACAAGCTATGTGCCAATTTGGAGAAATGCACTTTTGGCATGACCCAAGTTCAGTATCTAGGATACATCATTGATGAACAGGGGGTGTGTTATCACAAAATCACTACTAAGGGCTGCAACCAAGCAAGATTTCATGTAACTCTTTCAACCAGACTTTAGACCAAAGATTAGCCTCTTTGGTCAGAGAGGGCTCTCTCACAGACTCTTGATAAAAATCCTTCACTACAACAGATGGCTACCTCTTTACTCATTCATGAAAACAAAAGCTGGTTGGATACATATCAAAATGGTCCTCATTGGGCTATGGAGTCTCATACACTAAGTAAACAAGAAAAACATAGTCATTTCATGGAAGTCAAGGCTCTTTGCATTAAATGTTCAAACATACTCCACAAAAACCACAGCTTGCCAAACACACAGGAAGTCAGAGCATAAGATATGAATTCTGAGTGATTGTGCTATAACAAGGCTGTAAAAGAACATATAATATAAAACACCACCATTATATTTGAACAACATAATCCATCGAGAATCTTGAGAAGAAATCAACACTGTTTTACTATTACTGTAACAAGTCTTACATTGGCCCAAATAACTCTGTTTTTGTATAAAATGTCCAACCCTTATTACATCAGAGTTTTCACTATATATAGGAAAAACCCCCACTAAAACTATCTTGAGTCTCCTCAACAAGCATGAGGGGAGAGCTCGATGATGTACCATTAATTAGCCTTATCTATTTTAAACAAACTAATTAAATACAAAAGGTATGAGCTGTAATTACATAAAGTCCTAATCAAACTAAAACACTAATTCCTTTCTCCTCGTAATATGATTCTTCTTGGATGCTGGACAGCTGTACAATTTTTGTAGTGGCCAAAACATGCTAGAGAAACATTCACTGAATGAGCAGCTTCGGATACTTGCTGCGGAGACAACTCATTAATTAATAGAGATAAGCACCCTATTTACAAGGTCCGTGTCTTCCATTTTCCTTCATCATTTAAATACCACGCTCCAAACTCTTTAAACCTTTAATGACAACGCATAATCACCATATGCCATATGATCTGGATGCTTCGTGGACCAAACAGGTGTACCAACCGAACATTCTGGTAACCCTACCAATACCCTAGTAGCTCGGTCATAAAGTGCCTTTGAGAAAACTTTATGAAAATAAACAAAATATTTTACTTTCCCTTCAAGACCTACACCTGTCACTGTTTGAGCTGTTATGATGTCTATGTATGATCTCCCTCTTGTCTTCTAAACCTTCTTTTACAAATTCGCTGACCTCATCATCAAAATTCATTATTTTTTTACAAAACAGCAATCTACAGCAGTTGTAGCCAGTGTACAATAGGCATGCTAGGATTTGGGCCTCCACTGAAAACTCGAGCAAATCCCCAATTTCGTAGCACGCTACGAAAACACCTAATAGGTAGCGCTGCGAAACTGCTAAAAAATTTATGCGCTGCGAAAACGCTTTGCCCTTAAGCAAGACTGAAAATTTTTTGGCAACAGACTTTTCAGTGATAACAGGGTGCATGTGGATCCAGCCAAGATTCAAGTCATTCGAGATTGGCCATCTCCAACCACTCTAACAGAGCTCCGTAGCTTTCTAGGTCTTGCCAACTTCTACCGCAGGTTCGTGTTGGGGTTTTCTCATATTACTTGGCCCTTGAGTCAAGTCACCAAGGGAGGGGCGAAAGCAAAATTCTTTTGGTCTGAATCTCAACAGAAGGCATTCATAGAGTTGAAGGATCGCCTCTGCACGGCACCAGTGCTCGCGTTACCAGATTTACAACAACCATTTGAGGTCGAGACAGATGCCTCTGACTATGCTATTGGGGCAGTCCTTACTCAACATGGACATCCAGTGGCATATCACAGTGAAACACTTTCAGACATAGTTCAGAAGTACCCCACTTATGATAAAGAGATGTATTTCATTGTGCAGGCCTGCCGACAATGGAAGCATTACATTTTGGGGAAGGAAACGATCATCCACACAGACCACCGACCCCTACAGTTCATACAGACCCAAGGGAAATTGCAGAATGATCGCCATCAGAAGTGGTCTACATACCTGCAACAGTTCCACTTGAATATCAAGTATAAGAAGGGCAGCACCAATAATTTTGCAGATTGCCTTAGTCGACCACCGATCATGGCGTTAACCACCGTGCTCAACTCTTGTGGGCACGAGACCTCTGATTGGCCACTTCTCTACAAAAGCGACCTAGAATTCGGCCACACATACCAGAAACTGTTGGAGGGTCGGCATGTTCCAGATTTTCACCTCCAAGATATCTTGTTATGCCACCTGGGTCACCTTTGTGTTACTTCAAGCGAGCATGCCAAGATGATTTGGGAAGCACACTACAGTCGGGCTACTGGGCATTTCGGGGTCGAGAAAACAGTGGCAGTACTGCAAAATTATTTCTATTGGCCGAATCTTCGACAGGATGTTGGGAAGTACATCAGATCATGTACTGCCTGTGCCATTGCCAAACTGACCATCAAGAAGCATGGCCTCTATACCTCGTTGCCTACCCCTAGTCGACCTTGGGAATCCATCTCCATGGATTACATGTCAGGCCTTCCTTCCACTAAGCATGGAAATGACTGTGTTTTCGTGGTCGTCAACAGGTTCTCGAAGATGGCCATTATGGCGGCCTACAAGAAGAATATCACAGCATAAGCCACTGCTAAACTCTTCTTTGAACGAGTGTGGGTGCACTTTGGGATCCCATAGTCTATCATCTCAGATCGGGACAGTCAGTTCCTCAGCACATTTTGGTCCAGTCTCTAGTCAATGCTGGACACCAAACTCAGGAAGTCCACAGCCTTCCATCCTCAAACTGATGGCCAGACAGAGGTTGTCAATAGGATGATTGTGCACATTCTGCGCATGTATAACTCAAAGCATCCACACACATGGGACGAGAGCCTCCCCTATGTTCAGCACAGCTACAACCGAGCTCTTCACAGCTCCACTGGCCATAGCCCTTTTCAGGTGGGTTTGGGATTCCAGCCACTCTGCCCCATTGATGTGGCCATGCCACTTGCAGCTACTCACATAAATTCAGCTCATGTCCAGTCCGAAACAGATAAGGCCACCAGCTTCATTGAGCGCATCCAGCATATTCGCCAGCAGGTCCATGAAATTCTGGAGAAATCAAATGCCAAGTACAAGCAGCGACATGATCAACATCGGGTGCCACACAAGTTTCAGGTGGGCGAAAAAGTCTGGTTGCATTTGCAAAAGGAACGCCTTACTGGAGCCTATCGGAAACTAAGACCACTCCGATATGGTCCTTACACCATTACTAAGGCTATGGGAGACAATGCATTTGAGCTCAACATTCCCCCATTCCTTGGCCTGCACCCAGTGTTCAATGTGGACCGCCTTCGACCATACTTTCCACCATTGCTAGACACATCCGAAATTGCAGAACAGCTCACACCCACAGAATTAAATCCGGATTGCATGGAACAAGCTGCAACTGATCGTATCATGGACACATAGATCAAGAACACTCGCCAACAGAATATCCAACTGTATCGAGTTGTCAAAGCAGGCCAACTCCTGCACCAGGGCAAGTGGCTCACCAGGGAACAAGTTCAGCAAAAGTTTCCTCATCTCATGGAGGAACTCAACGCAATGGGGACCATTGCTTCCTAAGGGGGGAGGAATGATCCAGGTGGATATTGGTGGCCACCTTCCAAGTCCACCTAGACCCCCACCATTGTTTCTCTCAGCATTTTCAGTTTCCTTAATTGTAGCACAACTTACTATTTTTAGCAGTTTTTTGGGTCCTGAACTTCCGGAGCTGTTTTGAGGCCCTAAACGACGTTTTTTGGGAAATCTGGGGCAACATGGGTCCGTGGACTGATGTTTCCTCCCAAAGTGGTAATGCTCGGATAGATCTTTCTAACGAGCTATTGTACGCGTCTAACGGAGATTTTATGCCAAAGTTACGACCCCGGGAAGTTGGTGTACCAATTTACCCAAACAGGGCCCACAGTTTGGCGTTTCATCTTCTAGGATTAGGTTTTGGAATGTTAAGGGTTTTCCATTGTTTCTCAACAATAAATAGGCCTTAGAGCCTCATTGTAACACAGTTCAGAGGCATGTAGCCACCACATCTCTTCTCAGAGATAAGCTACCATCGCCCTAGCTAGTTTATTTCCATTACTGTTTGTAAGCATATTTCGGTATTTTACATTAATGAAATGAAGTATTATTTCCGCTGCATATCTGTGTTTATGGTTATCTCTATAATTTGTTGCGTTCCTATTTAAATCCAGATCATTGGGGCTGCAACCAAAATTATTGGAGCAGCTAGCAATTTGAGGAATGTTGCATAAGGATATGCTTCAGCATGATTGAAGACTATCATAATGATGTACCTTCCACTGTTGTCATAAAATATCAGATTTATATATTTGTACTATCTCGCTCTGCTGAACTATTGAATAATATAAGAAGAATTGATCAAGGGTTTCCCCACATTGGGGTTTGTACCTAGCTGGTGCCACATCTTATGTTCTCGTGTCTTAGCATGTCTTCTATTGTTTATGTTTATGTTCTATCTGTACTTTACTATCATGCTGATGTGATTACTAATATGAATATTGTCATTGAGCTAATATGAAAAATTGAAGTAAATTTCTCTAAGCATAGAACATACCTAAATTTAACATGGTATCAGAGGTGAGGTGAAGACAAAGCCCAAGAAAGAGTGAAAGAGAAATCACTGAAGACAGTTGGACTAGGTCAAAGGCTCAATGGGTTCCTCATCCCACTTCCTGGATGAATTGGAAGAGCAAGAAGTGCTAGATTATGTGAAGGGTAAAATCCTTGAGCCTCCAGCAAATGCACCGGATGCTCCGAAGAACAAATACACCAAGGGTGAAGTAAAAGCGAAGAAGGTTATTAGAGATTCCATTGACAAGCATCTGGTGGCCTACCTAAAGGTCACTTCAATGGAAAGTCCGGATCTAAGGGTGGAAGGAAGGGCAGATTCCTTGCTTGCAATAATTTTATCCATTACGCAAGGTAGTGTCCAAATAGAAGGGACACATCACATGATGATGATCTTAATCATTCCAAGGGAAATCTTCAATGATCAAAGGAATGACAGGTACAATGGCAAAGGAAAATGGAATGCAGGAAATCAAGGAAATGGACGACTCTCCAAGAAAGCAAGTAACTCCATGTATGAGGAATCAAATTTTGTATTTGATAAGAAAAAGGAGTATTATATTATATCGGCCCTCTCCACTACCTCTCCTCCGAAATCGTTGGGAAATTGACTTATTGATAGTGGTGCCTCAAGGAACTTCACCAGATACAAGGAAGCTCTCTCTAATCTGATAGAGAAGGAAACAAAATTGGAGATTATACTTGAAGACAATGCCACCTATCCTATAAAGGGTGTAGGGAATGTTACTCTTCAATTGGATCAGGGTAACTTGATTCATTTATAAGAATTTCTTTATGTACATGATCTCAAGAAGAACCCAGTGTCCATTTTGGAAACGTGGCATTCATCAATGGAAAGGTACGTACTTGGAAAAGGAATTTTAAAGATGCTTTTGGGTTTAGGATTGGAAATTTGTATCAAGTTGCAGGAATTCCAATGGGGACCATGTCATATGTCACATCTCTTCAATGGCACTGAAGGTCTTCTCATCTTCATTGTAAGGCCCTATCCGATGTGAGACAGATGGTGTCATGAATGCCTGAATTCAAAGAAGAGCATGAAGGTACATGTCCGAGATGTACCGAAGGAAAACTTAGAAGGGGACCATTCCCCTCATATAATAGCAAGACCACATATGTGGAACAACCCAAGGGGTTTGAGATTCATGATCGAGAATCTCATGTATTCAGGTTGAAGAAAGCTCTCCATAGTTGGAACCAAGCACCCTTAACTTGGTATGAGAGGATTGATAGCTATCTGAGGAAGCTGAGATTCACTAGGAGTGAAGGTGATTCAAACTATTTCTTTAAGGTTGTGGATGATAGACCTCTCATACTGGTACCTTATTAGAATGACCTCTTTCTGACAGGTATAGACCCTCTCATTTAAAAAAGTAAGAGGGAGTGGGATTTCAAATTTGGAATGGTAGACTGCAAGCCTATGACTACCCCGATGGAGCCTAACATTAAGAAGCTATGCAGTAGTGTTGCTGGACCTGATTTGGTAAATGCCTCTGAGTTTTGTGAACTCATAATAGAATTGATGTTCTTGGTGAACTTCCATCTAGATATATGTTTTGCAGTTATCATGTTGATCCATTATATGGTTGAGCCTCATCACTCACATTGCATTGGTGCTAAGAATATTTTGAGATATCTTCAGGGCACAATCACTCATGGACTGAGAGACATTGTCGAAGATGTGAGTCTACATGATTATTTTGACGTTGACTGGGCAGGAAGTGTGGAGGATTGCAAGAGAACCTATGGGTGATGTTTCTCTTTGGGTTTTGTTTCAATATCTTGGATGAGAAGGAAGAAAAAGTCGTTTTCTTTGAGCACCACTTGTTGTCGTTCTGTATTTTTGAGATTGAGGGAGTAAACACATATGAAAACATCAAAACCACTTTGGAAGTTGGGATCTAGCCCTGCCAGCTTCAGAGAGGGATCTCTCTGTTTAATTTAGCTTTGTTTTATGTGAATATTAGGCTAGTTATGATTGTACTTGTTTGTTTTTTCTGAAAGGTTTTGGTTGATTTGAGTGTTATAATTCCATTGGGCTATGGAGTCTATGACTTAAAATTGAGTTTTGCATCAATTTTTAGAGGAGTTTTCTCATGGAAAGCTAGGTTGTATTAACTAGATCTTTTTAGAAATTAAATGATTTGTGGAATAGTAGAAGTGTAAGGTTCAGTAGGGACCAAAGAGCAATTAAGAATTCCTTGATATGACTTCAATGGATAACATTAAAATTATCAACACCCAAAATAGGGTGCTCTAATTAACAAATCCTATTTATCGTAGTTTCTGTTGATTAATTCAGAAATTTAGAATAACATAGGAAGAAAAACAATGTTTAAACAAATAGATAGAAGAGACACATCACCATTTATTACACCACATGAATCCTGTGAAAGGTCCTTGTATTATTGATGCTTCAGTGCTTTGAAAATTACAATATGTAGAAGGAAATTACATTCAGAAATTAACCCTTAATACTTCAAACATTGAAGTATTTATAATGAAAATTACAAAAAATCCTTTACAAAAATCATTGTCAAATCAATAGTGTATTATTAGCCTAATTACAAACAAAATCATCTAATCCTAGCAGAAGAATAGCCCACGTAGGTTGTTGAAAAGGAAGGTGGCTCTGTTTTTATGGTTTTGGTTGCTAAGTCAACCCAAAACAGTGATGCACTACTGAACTGACCGTCGTGTTGGCTGCTGCGCTGGCAATTATTTTGACTGTTGTTGAATTATCCTTCAATATAGTAAATCAACCAATTCTTCCCATCTCTTTTCATCTGGTACTGTCAATTTTGTTACCCTGCGGTAAATTTCATCTACCTCTATGTATTTGGAAAAAGTTGGCTTCACGGTAAAAATGTGTTTTACCTCATTCTGAACATGGAAATCGTTTGACATAGTTTCCAAAAACTCTTTTTTTGTCATACTACCCTTAATTCCACTAAACTTGATGTTGCTTCTAGCCACTTCTTTCATCTTCAGGATATAATCTTCTTGAGTGATTAATTTGTCATTTATAACATAAATGTTGGGAAATCCCTTTTGGATTAATGCTTCAATTCTGTTTGTGAACCTATTTACTTGCAGCTCCAAGGTTTCACACTTTTCTTCCAACTGATCAATGAGGTTTCTCTTTGTCAAGACTTTCTTGACTTCCAAAATAGTGGTAGTTCTATCAGTGATCCCTACTTCTTCAAGCTCATACCTGGACTTAGAGTTCAAGAACTTGATTATGTTAGAGGCTTCTGTGGGCATTTCTCCCAGCTTTTCTCTTCCCTGCACAATAATTTATGTAGCCTTCTCTATCAGTTCTTTTTGCTCAAATATGATTTGGATAGAAGGCCAAATCTCATTCATAGAGTCTAATATATTCATCCAAATAGTTTCCTTGGCTTGGGCCAAGGTCTGACCAATTGAAGTGTCTCTCTCTACTTTCTGTAGCTTCTCTAACACTCTATGGGTTTTCTCCATTTCAGTAACTCGAGTAGATTCATCTTTGGCCTTTTTCACTTCCAAAGCTTTGAGTTGGCCCTGCAAAGTCTCAATTTCCTTTGACTGGAGTGACATGTTTTGTAGTGTCTTTATTACTTGGTCAGCACTCACAGTTTGAGTGGAAGAAGTGGCTACAATAGTTGTCCCTATTGCTGGAAGTTGAGAGATAGGTATGGGATCCAGGGGGACAATGGACATCCTCTAGCTTTCTTCTTTCTCCTTGATTAGTTTCTCCATCTCTGCATCCATCTTCCTAATCTGTATATCCTTCTCCATGATCAATTTCATCATATTTGCTTTTTGTGCTTCACTTTCTTCAATATCCTTGGTCATTAGATCCTATGTGGTTGGCATCTTGAGCCGCTTTCTTAAGGTTGTAATGTCTGGGTTCTTCTTTCTAACAATCTCCTCAGCAACATTTACATCTTTAGGGTCATACCCTATCTTAATCACCAAGTCTTCCAAAGACTTGATCTTTTTTTTCTTTGCCAAGGAGGACACTTTCTCCATTTTCAATTGTGACTAGACATTTGCAAAAGAAACCTGCAATTTGGAAAGTGACATAGCAGTGTTAGTCAAAGTGGAGGACATCATTTCACTAGTTTTCTTGTGCATCTCCATTTGATCAATGGGATGTATGTCCTTTGTGCTGAACTGAAAAGTGGTGCTCTTGTAATCTGCTTTTGATTTTGGCTATGGAATCTGGGCCTCAAGAAAGGCCATCTACATTTTTCCATGCTCTGTATCAAAGACTAACAACAACCTACTTTGTGAGCTAGAGATTTGCTTCCAGAATTGGTTATAAGTGCTATTTTTTAGAATTTCATTCCTAAGCTTTATTTCCCTGTACCTGTCAAAAATTGTCTTTTCTTTTTTTGTTCAGATAGTTTGTGATTCTAGCTCAGTTTCCTTATGAACCTGTGAAGATGAAGGTTCAGTCAAGAAGATGTGAATTTGGTAGTTGCAGGTGGTGAATCTTTGATGATGATGGCTTCCTAGTCTTTAGTTTCTTTTTCCAATTCTACTTTTGGAGTTACCTTTTCTCTCTTCCTATAGTTGATTTTGAATTCTTTAGCTTCACTCCCAATTATAGATGATGATCCTTCCTTCCTCTGTCTTTTGCTCGATTTTTCCTTAGGAATAGGAGTTTGCAAACTAGAAGTAGAAACAAGTTGTTCTTCAGCTTCCTCCAAGGTATTTTCTGTCCACTCCAGCTAATTATGTCTAGCCTTGAAGTATGAATGTAAGGAGTATTCTTGTCCTCCACTCTGAGCTTTGAAATAATGCCACAGGGGTCATAAGACCATGTAAAGCTCAAACTGAACTTCATTTCTTTAAGCATTCTATCTTCTTCTTCACCTGTTGTACTTGACTTGCACACAAATGGGTCCACCTGTGTCTTTATTATAAATTGTTCCTTCTTCTTGGCCACTACAAAGTGGATGTCATCCGAATTCAGCATCTGCCTAATATACTCCAAGGAAAAAATCCTCATTGGGAGGTATTTGGGGAGTTTATAGGGGGCCAATTCACAACCATATACCCTGATTTCTGTGTAATTTTGGTATAAATACCAATCCCCGGTCTTTTCATGGTCTAACAAATGCAAAATTCTCTTAATTTCCTTACTGATTTTGGGTCGTACTGCACTAATCAAAATTTTCATGGCTGGATGAAAACAATATTCAATAAACTCTTGTAGGTGAATTCTCATTGTTCTCTCATGACCAATGAGGTCCAAAAGATCAAATTGCTTCTACAGTGCAAAACTGAATTTGTCTGCATGATAATAGAGGAACATATAAATCAAAATAGAGGTGTAATTGAACACCTGTTTTGTAGGACATTTTATGAACTGTTCATGGATACTATCAACCAAGAATTGACTGAAGTTGAACATCAAGGAGGGCTTGTTTTCTATGGAAAATATGGAGAGGAATCCTAAAATGGGCTCATCTACCCACTGATCAGAATAATATCCTAAAATGTAAGAAATCATGGAAATAATCTCCTTGGCTTGATTAGGGAAATGGAAGAAGGCTATGGAGGATTATTTTTGGGTAATTGGGCATTCTCTGGCAAGAGAATTTCAAAATTTTGGCTCTGGTCGCAAAGTACAGCTTTTGGTAAAGTTGGGTGAGGGCTTCTAGGGAGAAAGGGGCAACATTTTCCACAGTGGGGGCCAACATCATTTGGTCATGGATTGGGTTGTAATTGTGAAAAGAATGTCACCTGTAGGGGTGATGTTTGCTCTTTGGGCAGGGATATAGAATGCTTGACATCTTTTGGTAAATTATGGGGCTTGGAATGTCAAGGGAAAAATGTAATGGGGGGAGGTTAGACTCCTAGAGCCCAATTTCATTGGTTATGTCTGTGTTTTTATCTTCTAACTAGCAATACAACTCCATAAATCACAGTCACATTGGGCTTCACTTACCCTGTAATCCCTATAAGCTAAAGGTATATGATCTAAATCTACAGAAGGAGGAATTAAATGATTAATGGACTTAGCTTGAGTCTTGGTCTTAGGAGGCACGACTGCAAAAAAATCTGTGAACAGGATGAATTTGCAGAGGAGGCTTACCGAGGAGAGTAGAAGAATAGACTGTCTGGTGAAAATGAAATGGAACTATCAATTTTTCTGTCTTGATCTGGTTGCAGAATATCTCTCAGAGAGAATTCTATGTGAAAATGTCAATAACAGAAAATAGAAGTGAAAAAAGGATGCGAATGATAGGTGCATGAGATTTTAAATATTGTGATGAATGATCCATATAAAATGGCACGGGACCGTTAGGCTAAACAGTTACCCGAGAGAAATTGAATTAAATGGAGAACGATGGTTTTGGTCGAGAACGCATTTAATAGGCCAACGGCTATGCCATGTGGTGGGAAGAGAGTGGTGGAGGAAAAGTGGTGGGGCGTGGCAGAGCGGATGACGGAAAGTTGTTTCCATATGGGGTAGTGGGTGGTTAATGGTTTTAGTGGTGGGGGGTGCAAAATCACCAGAGGGTGACACATAAGTGTTATGTGGAATTTTGCATCTACGAATAAACACAACTTCCCTAGGTGGGTAGCTACACCTAGAACATATTTAAAGAGTTTAACCTTTTCCTATAGAAGATAAATAAGACAAGGGACCTACTTGTTATATTTTTCTTCCCTTTGTCTCCTTTGAATAGCTCCCGTCGCTCCTTCTCGAACTGAATCTGCTCGATAAGTACCTACAATCATAAACAGAGGACAAAAACCAATCAAAGCAAGATATCTATCTACTATAAGCAAATGGAATCGAAAGCATTTACACATATAATCATCATACATAAAGACAAGAATATGGGAAAAGGTGTAAACAACTTTATTAAGTAGAAGGAAGAGTTACAACCAAAGAAGTCTGATCCCATGTCACTCATCCAACTTGAGTTCCATCCTTCATCACACCAAAAGCACAACACTCCGACATCATAACAATACTTTCTTACAATCTCAAACATCAAACCAACAGTATCTCCTTACAAATTCTCAAAGTCCAATGCCTAATCACTATGATGAGTGCTCGATTTATAGGGAAATGGAGGTGGTTTTGTCATAAATTGGGCATTGAATGGCTTTCAAATTTTGGAGTTAGTTTCCATGGAGGAAGGGATGAGAGGATAGGAGGTTATTTGATTCATTCCCTATCCAATTTCGAGCTCATAGGAGAGGATACAAGGTGGAAATCTTCTAGAATGATCTCGAATGAAAGAATATTCCTAGAACCTTATGAAGATTTCGCTCAATCTCGCCCAATGTAGGTCAAAGTGGGCCTAGGTTCTCTACAGAGTAGGATTGAATGGGCCTAAGTGCTCTGCAACCCATTTACCCATGACCAAGGTTGCGCTGGTCCCTCAAGGAGTCATTTCAAGATGTCTTCAGGCCAGGAAACTCTCAAGAATGATGGCATTCAATGTGATGACTTGTCTAGGGCATGTAGCAACAGAATTAGGGTTTGATGAGCCCTAAAAATATTGATCTGAATGAAGGGAGCGATGTGCCCAAATATACCTATAACAGTTGCCCCCTAAAGAATGAAGTCAAAAATGATTATGTTGAGTGATATTATTTACAATGTGATGAGGATGTTCCAAAGCGAATGGTAACCTGCATCAATTACAATACATAATATCATGATATTTTGAATTTTTCATGAATCACTAAGGGAAGGCATACCCATGCTCAGTATATAAACTTTCCTTACATGTACATAGATGGTTGTCTATAGATATAGACCCATGATGGGATTCCCATCAGTGTAAAGCCATTGTATAGATGATTTAGTACTCTCCTGAAATCGCAGCCCGGATGGATGAAACTAGATCTGGGGTCTTCTATCTCATCCAATTGTTCGCTCAAGTATGAATCTAACCATATGAATATGTGATCTGAAGTTGAACATGGGAAGACACCATCTGATTACCAGCCAATGATGTAAGCCGTTAACAGATGTGAGAAAAATCACCAATAATATTGATAATGATCCTCAAGGTACTGCAGTACATTCTGCATGGTGTGAATGGATGTTTTGATGTCGAACACCATACAAAGTATTTTGTTCAAAGGCCAGTGATGTAAACCTATCATCGGAAGTGAGAAGCTTGCCATTGATGTATGCAAGCCCCAAGGTACTGAAAGGGTGTCTCTAAGTCAACTTCTTGGATAATGTGTTGATGTCGACAAGAAGCGACTCGTCATAGGAGGGCCTTGATGTATCCCACATCAACGACACGAAACAAGTGTAATGATTTTGGAGATGGAATATGATTGATGACATAAGGTTAAAGAATGGTGGTCATGAAAATGAAGGTTTAAGAGTATTGCAAATGATGGATTTAAATAAGTGACTTTTCTTGAACATGTCAGAAACACTGAATGAATTGGCATCATTGACCCAAAAGCAAAGTAATGGATGGTATGATAGACCATAGGTGTGATAACCATCAAGCAGATAACCCAACCCAAATAATCACAGAGATGAAGTGAAAGTATCATGTTCAAGAGCGACCTACTGCCATAAAGTGGTTTACCCCTTTTCCCATTTTCCCATTCATTGCTAACCAGTACCTCTTTATTTTTTATCAAGCTTGAGGAGGATAACATATGCTTGTTGTATAATTCCACCCTTCGGGTGAATCCATCACTATGTGATGTTTTAACGAGTCTAGTGAAGGTGAAACTTGGTCTTGTCATGATGGACAAGTTTGTCGCTATTTGATGTTTTAACGAGTTTAACGACAATGATAACTCGATCCTTTTCATGTTTAGAGAGTTTGAAAAGGGACGAAAAGAAAACTCCACAAGTTCTTTTTCGTAAGTTTGTCTCTCAAGTCCAAAAAAGCGTAAAATAATACAAGAGAGAACCTATTGACCATGTTCGATCAACGTATTCCTTTTTCGTAAATAATCTATCTCAGTCTGGAAAAGGGTTAAACTTATACTGAGTAGATGTCATTTCCAATCCATTAACGAGCTCGAAAGGACAAGCACTCAGCAATCTTTGCATATTTCGAGAGTCTGAAAAGAGCTTAAAGAGGACTCCACTTAAAGAAATGAGTGGTGTCTAGGATAGAAACTAGTTCCGGTGATGTTGGAACTTCTCAAAACATGTTGATTTATGTGAAGAGGCTGGCTAATAAGACCACCCATTGCAACTATTCCTCAAAAAGGGTAAAACAACCAAGTGAAAGTGTATGATCGGCCAAGCAGATAGTGACGATGGAGGGAAAAAAAACAAAGCTCATTTGATGGAAGAGGCTGATAGAATGGAAATCACGAGGGTTAAAATGGATATGGGTTCATTTTTACACAAGCTTGAACCAGAGGGAACTATGCTTGGATTCAGTTTCATGTTTATACAAGCTTGAAATGAAAAACTATGCTTGAATTTAGTTTCATGTTTACACAAGCTTGAAATGAAAAACTATGCTTGGAATTGGTTTACATGCCCCCAGCATGATGACTCGATTCTAGGTGCATGCCCCCCAAGCTTCATTGCATTCACCTAAGTAAAGTACTCATGGCTATCAGGTGGATGGAATGAAGGTTAATTTACGAGATCAAGTGAAAGACTCGACTGGTATTTTACGAGATCTACTCAAAGACTCGAATTGGAACTTTTCTCCAGGGGACCTTGTTTCATTTTTTAATGAGGCTGACACAAGACAAGGAACTCTGCTCAAATTCCTTGTTTCATTTTCTAACGAGCTTGACACAAGACAAGGAACTATCCTCATGAACCTGTTTCATTTTTTAATGAGGTTGACACAGTAAAAGAACTATCCTCATGAACATGTTTCATTTTTTAATGAGGTTGACACAGTAAAATAACTATCCTCATAGACCTATTTCATTTTTTAATGAGGTTGAAATGGTAAAAGAATTATCCTCATAGACATGTTTCATTTTTTAATGAGGTTGATGCAGTAAAAGAACTATCCTCATAGACCTGTGTCATTTTTTAATGAGGTTGACACAGTAAAAGAACTATCCTCATATTCCTTGATCACGACCCATAAGAAGTCATGACTTCCAAGAGGTTCTCATCAGATGGGATAACAATGCTCTAGAAGGGATCATTAGAGAAGTCTAGTTCCAATGCCCCCAATACATAATGTACAACATCACAGAATTGATCATCCATTGATGTAGGCATGGAACGGGTTGCCACATAATTGACTCGTGGTGGGGAAGATACCATTGAGACAAAAGGACCATTTAGGGAAGATGGTTGACTAGAAGCCATATTTGGATTGAGAAATGAAAGCTAGTCAATGGTGAAAATTCTGCATTCATGCGGGAAACACATTACTCGAAAGAGTGTTGAAACAATAGCTCCCATGTCATAAACATAGTAGCACCCAAGAAGTAAATTGTAATCTAAAGGGCCTAGGACTACCATCACATTGAGATAAACAATTTTTCCTCCCAAAGTAATAGGCAACTGAGGAAGGATCCCTAATGGTTGATTGGTTCCTCTGTTAAAAGCCAACAGATTCTGGGTGATAGGCACAAGTGGCGGCGAACCAAGCACTTGCCAAGTAGTGGAGGAAAGGATATTCACAGATGCACTTTCATCTATAATAGTTCTAGGTACAATCATGTTACAAACCTGTACTATGATCTGGAAAGGCACATAAGAAGGAAGACGACGTCCTACCAGTCGATTCCAATCAAAGGAAGTGACCAGACTACTTGGAGGGGGTACCATAATAACGGGAGAATTACCCCTTGAGTTACGAGAATAGGAGGATTTTCCTCCTATCTTGATGGAATAGGAGGGTTTCCTCCAAGCTCATTAGAATCTGAAGAAATGAAAAGAACCTGAGTGGTATCATACTCACTCTCTATGGGAAAGGTACGATTAACTGAAGGTGAAATCGGGTCAACTAATTCCTCGATATATGATTGGTCAGGTATTGACTCATGGGATTCACATTCAGAGAGAGTGGGTTTGACCGATGGTTGATTTGGGTTAGTCACTTCATCAACTAGTGAAGTATTAAGGGAGAGTCTCATGTCACCAGATGGAAGTCGCTACGGAGAAGTAGGATGGTTATCCAACACTTTTTGGGCTTCATCCAGATAGGGACAAAGGTGAATGTGGTGATTCCCTTCACATAACCTACAGGGAAACTTAACTTTACCCTTCTTTCCATGAACTTTACTACCACTAGTTGATGGTGTGTCACCAACATGATCTCTAGAAGTTGATGACATAGGGCAATGTGAACAAGAAGATCATTCTTCTAAGATCTGAGGAATATCATGACAATTTCGAAAGAAGATGGTCTCCCATACAAAGTTTGCATCGATATCGAACTTTGTGAAGCTTATCGGTTGGTTTCTCATCAGAAGTTGCATTCAAATCAATGGTTGCTTGGTTGTCCCCCTGTTGAATTTTCTTCTTATTCTTCTTCTTCTTCTTCCCTTTCTTCTTCTTCTTAGCCACCTAGTTACTAGTGTCAATACTTTCACCAGGTGAAGAGGAAGAAAGGGAGGAAGAAAAAACCGAGGAAGAAGGCAAAGGGTCAACTTTAGGATCAACTAGAGGTTGATTTTTTCCAGTTGGAGGAATACTCTATTGCGGAGAAATCATGACATTTTGAACCAAGGAGGTTGAAAACAACCATATTGGCAAGCCAATGGTAAATCTCAAAAGGGACAATGTAGCCATATAAGGAGCACCAATAAGGAGGAAAAGGACTAGGATTCCCATCAAAAGGAATTCCTTGATCAGTGGACTCCGGAGTTGTTGCCATATGTCTCAACCTAAGATCAAATAAGGAGTGAGCATGGAGGATGTTATCCGCGATCAATTAATTTTATTTTAATCAAAATAATATAACAAAACAAAAGAGAGATAATCTAGGGAAAATGATTACCAAGCAACTGTGAACTGCAGAATACCTCCCGGTGAACTGAGAAGTACAAGCAGGAAATCTCCCCGAATGTTGTGTTCGGTGTATCACAGTGTACAAGGCGGCTGACTCGATTACCTAAGGATGGATAGAAATGTAATGTAGTCCTCCCATATATACCCAAAATTATGTGGAGACCCAATCTGTGTTAGCGTTGTCTAATGCGAAACCGCACAGTGAGAGCATTCCTTTATACTTTACATACTGTAACACCGCCCTATATACCCGAAGGTACGTGGACGAGATATGATATACTCACATACGTGGAATGAGGTATCGCACTCGGAATGTATCACAGACAAGTTAGCGACAGCTGCTATGTTTTACAATGCCAGAACATGTCTCTATCCTAGAACCTATAAATGTTTTGTGTTAGGTGACAATGCTCCATTAGGTTAATTGAGATTAATTTTAAGTTGATATTGCTTAAGAATTTTCCTTTCAAGTTCACCACATGATGTATGTTTGCAATTCCTAGAATGCAACTAACATGAGAAACATTATTTCATTCAATTAACAATGAAAGTCGTAGCTAGTAAGGGATAGAGCAATAAGATTCTTTTAATCAAAGATCATAGAGCACATCTAATGCAATTTCAAAACTATTCCTACAAGCACATACAAACTTTTCAATGCACAATGCAAGTTTTTCTTTTAAATTCCCTTAATGTTGAGATGAATGAAAGGAAACTAGTTCACAAATAAATCAATCAATAGTTTTGCAAGAAAGGAAGACTTTACAACAGTTCCTTTTCAAAAGAAATGAAGACTTTACGACACTTTCTTTTTAGCAAAGATTAATTGACTATAAGCTAAATTTGACAATGAATTGATAATGATAAAGAAATAATTTAAGAAACACTAAAAAATCAAAGCCAAAGCAGGGCTAGGAAAAGAAATACAAATTGATTTCAGAGACACAATAACCATTGATCTTTCAGCAAGCAAAAATAAAAGGAAATTTGGAAAAAACCAAGCTAAAGGTGGGTTTTTTAGCCTAAGGAGGATCAGTGCAGGTCTCAGTGGGAGAAAGTGCACTGCAAAGAATTGTCTCTAAGCCAAGGATGCTCTGTAGAGCACTGTCCCCTGACCAAGGGTGCTCTGGTACCAACACATTCCTAGAGTAGGCATTCTAGTGCAAATTTTGACCAAAAAAACTTCAAAATGACTAAATAGAGATCAATGAAGTCAAGTAAAGTCTACTAGGGTGTACTATGATGAGGATAAACTACCTGGAACGATGGTCAATCCCCAGTATGGTCGCAAATTTGTTATGTGGAATTTTGCATCTACGGATAAACACAACTTCCCTAAGTGGGTAGCTACACCTAGAACAACAGATTTAAAGATTTTAACCTTTTTCTATAGAAGATAAATAAGACAAGGGACATGCTTGTTATCTTTCGCTTCCCTTTGTCTCCTTTGAATAGCTCCCATCACTCCTTTTCGAACTGAATCCGCTCGATAAGTACCTGCAATCATAAACAAAGGACAAAAACCAATCAAACCAAGAGATCTATCTACTATAATAAAATGGAATCGAAAGAATTTACACATATAATCATCATACATAAAGACAAGAATATGGGAAAAGGTGTAAACAACTTTATTAAGTAGAAGGAAGAGTTACAACCAAAGAAGTCTGATCCCATGTCACTCATCCAGCTTGAGTTCCATCCTTCATCACACCAAAAGCACAACACTCTGGCAGCATAACAATACTTGCTTACAATATCAAACCTCAAACCAATAGTATCTCCTTACAAATTCTCAAAGTCCAGCCCCTGATCACTATGATGAGTGCTCAATTTATAGGGAAATGGAGGTGGTTTTGTCATAAATTGGGCATTGAATGGCTTTCCAATTTGGGAGTCAATTTCCATGAAGGAAGGGATGAGAGTATATGAGGTTATTTGATTCATTCTCTATCCAATTTCGAGCTCATAAGAGAGGATAAGAGGTGGGAATCTTCTAGAATGATCTAGAATGAAAGAATATTCCCAGAACCCTATGAAGATTTCGCTCAATCTCACCCAACGCAGGTCAAAGTGGGCCTAGGTGCTCTGCAGAGCAGGCTTGAATGGGCCTAAGTGCTCTATAGTGCATTTACCCCTGACCAAGGCTACGCTGGTCCCTCAAGGAGCCATTTCAGGATGTCTTCAGGCCAGGAAACTCTTAGGAATGATGGCATTCAATGTGATGACTTATCTAGGGCATGTAGCAATAGAATTAGGGTTTGATGAGCCCTAAAAGTACTCATCTAAATGAAGGGAGTGATGTTCCCAAATAGACCTTTAACAGTAAGGGAGGGCCCTGGCGAGAGACACTACTTTCCAGACCCCCTCGGTAGTAAAGATAGAATGAAGAGGGGGGCCCGAAAACGGATAAAGGTCATGGATGAAGTGCGGGAGCACATCTCGAGGATGCTGAATGGAGTGTACTTTAACCTCAATAAGACAAATAACTTTGTCCTGTTGCGCTTTAATATTTTCTTTTTGATCTTAGGATAAGAGATAATGTAAACATATAAAGCACTTTATCCATAGTGCACATATCTACCTTTTTTAATCCCATTCTTAAACTTAGGATAAAATTACATGTGGGGATATTTACAAATAACCCAATCTACCTACCCTTAGCTAAACTAGAATTTTTTATTCTTTCCTCTAGAGTGCACTTAGACTAGCAAACCCACTTTATTTTCTTTTATACATAATGGAAAATCTACCTAACATATCCCTTATTTCTCCTATTGATCCAGATTAAACAGTTGGATCAATATCATTTTCTACCTAACTAATGATTTACCCAGATTAAACTATTGGGTAGGTCTTTATTCTCTATTAATTTACGGAAATTGAAAGGAGTTTAATCATGATTACGCATTTTGAACAAATTGCACACAACTTTTTATTTTTAGTAATGAAGCAAAACTATCTATGAGTAGTGGCATTTAGACTTGCAACACTTTCAATATTATTCCTTTTTGTTTATTATTCTTGCTTTTGGTGTGGTTCAATCTTTTCTTCTTTTTCAATATTCTTGATTTTCTCTTTATTTGGAAGAGCTTCTGTGGGGTTCAACTTATGTTAATAGGTCACCCAATCCAAACAATAAAGACAATGATATTTACAATGATGAATGCTAGGAAAACTTCTATTGCTCAGAGAAATAATGTTTGAGCATCTAAATTCCTGATAAAAAATGCATTATTCCCTCTAAAAGCATAAATGACATAAGGACCCATCCATAATTTGTCAAATTTTCCATGCTTCCCTTTGTCTTCTCTTCTCTAATCCCACTTTAAAACTTTATCACCTAATGTAAAATCATCCACTTTTGTCCTTCTGTCAAAAAAATTCTTGATATTCTCATGGATGACCTGAGCCTTATTATAAACTTCTTCCCTGGATTGTTGCAACTGCATTGTTTGATCAATCCTTCTTTGAATGTCATTTGGCTCAGCCTGCAATTCTTGAATTAACTTCATGACTGGAACTCCCAAAGAGGATGGAAAAATTACATCCATCCCATAAACCAATTGGTATGGTGACATGCCAATTGATTTCTTTGTGGTGAGCCTATCAACCTAAGGTGCATTTATTAGCTTTTTGTGCCATGATTTCTTGTTGTCTGCTAACAACTTCTTGATAATATTTACCAGACTTTTATTTGAAGATTCAGCCAACCCATTACCCTGTGGGTAATAAGCGGTTGAATGTCCCAATGTGATATGGTATTTGTTGCAGAAATCTACCATTTTCTTAGACCTAAAGGCTGTAGCATTGTCTGCAATGAGCTTATTTGGGTAGCCAAATCTAGACATGATATTGGTTTCGAAGAATTTGATGATCACAACATCTGTGGCTAGTCTGGATGGTATGGCCTCAATCCATTTTCTGAAGTAGTCAGTGGCAATAAGGATCCACTTATGTTGGGTAGAGGATGGTGGGTGGATTTCTCCAATGAAATTCAATCGCCATTGTTGGAAAGGGCTTTCAACAAATATGGGCTTCAAAGGTAGAGGCAAAAGCTTTCTTTTCCCCTCAAATATTTGGCATTTGTGGCAAGAGGTTACCTTCTTATGAACATCTAGAAAAGGTGTAGGCCAGTAAAAACTAGCTCTAAGGATCTTATTGGAAATGGTTTTCCAATACAGATGGCGACCACAGTCACCTTCATGGAATTCATGCATTGTTCTTTCTGCATCATCTCTCAATAAACACTTTAGTAGAATACCACCAACATCTTTCCAATATAAAACATTTTCTATGATGCAAAAGTTAACTGCTTTTAGCTTCAAAAATCTAGGCTTTGTCTTTGTTAGACCAGGAGGAGCATTTAAATTAAACAAAACATAAATAAGGTCTGCATACTACGGTGAGATCATGAAATCCTCATCTATTTGTGGAGTTGCTTGTTCCTCTTTATCATCCAATTCAACCACAAAGTTGATGTCTAAAGCATTGAAATTAGATCAGCCATAAGTTTGGTTAATCCTTGTTCCTTGATAAGCTTTGTTGGCTTGATCTCCATATCATATTCCAAAATGATGGCAATCCATTTTCCTCTTTTTCCATCTGGTCCATTCTGTGTCAAAATATCTTTAACTACAACATTTGGTACATAAGCAATTATATGAGAATGAAGAATATATACTCTGAAATATTTAATTAATTTTATGAGTGTGAAAGCCCATTTTTCCATTATATTATACTTGAGTGAAACATCCCTCAAGGCCTTGCTAAAGAAAGAAATGGGTTGTTCATATCCATCATCATTTTTTTGCAAAAGAACAGCGACAACAGTATGTTCAGAAGCAAAGGAAAAAATTATAAAATCTTTAGTAAAATATGGACTAATAAGGATTGATGCATTTGTTAATACTTATTTAACCTAGTCGAATGATTACCTAGCTTCAATGTTACACCTGATTTCGGAATCTCGTTTTAGCATGTTTGTGATGTTTCTGAGAAGTTCTACAAGGTTAGGGATAAATCTTCTCAGGAATTTTATTCTCCCAATAAATGACTGAAGTTCTTTAATATTTATTGGATGATTTATTTTCAAAATAGCTTCAATCCTTTTAGGATCAATTTTGATACCTTCCTTGGATATGATATGACCAAGAAGTTTTCCCTCTTCAAGGCCAAACACTGTTTTCTTAGGATTTAGTGAAATCCAAAACCTTCTACATTTTTCAAAGACTCTTCTTAGGTGCATCAAATTTTCTTCATTAGGTTTAGAATATACAGTTATGTCATCTAGATATATCACAATAAATCTGCCAATTTCATCAGCAAAAGCAATATCCATTGCTCTTTGAAATGTGTCTCCAACATTCATTAGTCCAAAAGGCATCTTCACATACATGAAGGTACCCCATGAAGTGGTCAAGGTTTTTTTGTCCTGATCCTCTGGATGGACTAAGACCTAATTATAACCTAAGAAACCATCTAATAAGGAAATCCTAGAAGATCTAACTACCTTTTGTAGAATATGATCCATTTTAGGTAAGGGATAGTTGTCTTTTAGGGAAGCTTTGTTTAGGTTTCTGAAATCTATACACAATCTAATTTCACCTATTTTCTTCCTAGTTGGCACAATATTGGAAACCCATTTAGAGTACCTAAGAGGAAATATGATTTTAGAATCGTGCATTCTTTTGATTTACTTCTCAATTAAAGGAATCAGAACCAGATTTATTCTATGAAGTTTTTGTTTAAAGGGTTTTTGATCTTCTTTAATTGGAATTTTGTGTTGTATGATTTATGTATCATATGTTTTAATATCTTCATAGCTCCAAGAAAAAAATCACTAAATTCCTTGAATAAAGCAATATATTTTTGTTTTTCAATTGTTGGGATTGATTTAGACAGTTTTATGATTTTGGGTTCTTTTTCAGTACCTATATTACAATCTTGAACTGTTGTTCCTGAGGGCTCAATCTTAGGATTTTTAGCCACATCATTGAAATCCAATAATTCTTCAAAATGGAACTAGACCTCTAGGAAAAACGTTATCTTTAAGCTAGAGTGTCTCAAATTCTTCTTTTTTAGGGTCTACTTCAAGCAATTCTAGTTTACTTACAACTTTATCTACGGGTGTATTTACATCTAAATTATCTAATTGCCTCTCTAGATTAGAGTGTACAACAATTTAAGTATCTACTTCATATTCAAAATCAATACTATCATCTTGAAACTCATCTTTGGATTGCAGAAATCTCTCAATCTGTTTATCATTTCCAAACACCTGCCAATACCTCATGTTATCAAGTACAGTTGGCTGGTGTTTTACCTCCAATACGTATTCTTGATTAGGATAAGGAATTTTACAAGAGATGGCTAAAAAAGCCATATTGTTTGGAATGATATTTTGCTTTCTAGGAATTGCAGAGAGGTCATATTCAATAAAACTTTCTAGAAAGTCAAGAACAACATTTTTGTATGCTCTCATCCTAGGATGTTGGGTTAATATTCTCCTTTGATTTGTTTGATAATTAATTCAGCATCCCCTTGAATGGGGATTCTTTTACCACCTAATTTTTTTAACAACTGCAATCCTAAAATAAGGGCTTCATACTTTGCTATGTTAATGGTACATTGAAAATTAAGCTTGTATGAGTGACCCTCAGAATGATTATTTCCTGTGTTTACTACCCAAATTCCTACTCCAAAACCATATTTACTATAGGAACCATCAAAACTCACGTTCCAAAGAGGTTAAGGAGGAGTATTCAGTTTTTTTATTTATGATTGGGTTGGGTATGTTTTAGAAATTTTAGTTTCAGCATTGATCACTTGAGTGTTGATATCCCCATCATTGTAAAGAATGAAAGAATCCAAATTCGAGTGAACAGAATAGAGAGGATAGTTATGAGGTTTCTCTTGGCTACGCACCATGAATTTCATCAAGGTTTCCCTATATAATCTTCTTTGCTGCCCAAAAACTGGTATGGTAGCAAAGGTCATATCCATTTGTAGGGTTCCTTGTAATTTTGATCCCCATGAGCGTGACAACAACATGCCATACTTAGGGGGAATATCTGCAACCACTATATCCATTACAAGAATTTTGTCTAAGATTTGTCCTAAAGTAACACACAGGTCTTTGATGAGACCCAGACATCTTACTTTACTGGAATCAAAGGAGTATAAGTCTTTATAAGGTCTAGTAATGTCAAGTCCTAATTTATCCATAATAGCTTTTAGCATTAAGTTGTGGGAGGCTCCTGAATCTAACATAGCATTATGGAGGATTTTATCAAGGATATTCAGGCTAAAATAGAATGGAGGAACACCGCCTTCGTGTGGTTCACCTTCAACTTCCGGTCCAAATAAGAGTTCAGGTTGGTCATCATTCAGATTTTCAGAGTCAATGTTTTCCGCTATGTTTAAATCTTTCATTACTTGGGGTCTGTACATTCTTTTGCTTATTAACTCTGTGAGAGGAATATGGATTTTCAATTTAGCTAGTTCATTCTCAATGTTGAACAATGTTTGAATCTTAATCAAGTTGGGAAGTTCAGATTGATCTGTGATTTGTTTTTTTATAGGCTCTTTTTGTTGACTGGTGGTTGGGATATCTGTTTGAGTAGTTTTAGAAACACTTTCAACTACCTTCTTAATAGGGATTTCTACCTTTTTCTTACCATAATTGTCCACAATTTTCTTAGGAAGACTATCTGTGGTTTTCCTATGTTCAATTTCAGATGACTTTTTAGCAGGATTATCTGAGTTTTTGGTGTTGAGAGTGTCTAGATTATTTTTTCTCCTAAGGTTATACTTCCTATGTACTTCCATTATGGCATTTTCAAACCCTTGTTTATATTCATCTGATTCTTCAGAATCTAATTCAGTTTGGGCTAGGAGAAAAAGTTCCTGCTCCTCTTGAGTGAGGAAAACTATTTCATCATCATTTATCCCCATCAAATTTATTTGATTATCATCCAAATCTTCAACAATATTCCCCTCATCATCTATGTAATTTTCCTGAAAAGGAGGCTGAACCTACTGGTCTGGACCCTTTTGTTCTCTTTGTTTAATTTGGGGAACATTCCTTCTAAAGTTTTGGTTTCTATTTTGAGGAGAATTTTGGTTCTCTCTTACTTGAGTTTGGTCATTGATGTTTACTCTTTGCATCATCTGATTCACTACTCTCACTAGGTTATCAATTTTATGATCAACAACAGAAGTAGAAGGTTCTTCTTTTATGGTAACTCTGCATTCAAATTTCAATTTGGCCTTCTTGGCTAGGATGTTTGCTTCAACTTTAATAGCATTTGCTTGAATTTCTTCCAAAGTTTCCAGGTCTCTCTCTCTAAGTTGATATTCCATGTCTACATCGAAACCATCTGGAAAATAAATTAGAGCCAGGCCAGGGGAGGGCTTGATGTCTTGTGGAATGGCATTGTAAACAATATTAAACCATTCATAGTATTCTTCCACACTTTCATTTGGTTTTCTTTTCAGTCTTTTATATTCATTTAGGAGTTGAAGTGGATTTTTCTTGATCTCCCATCTAGCTAAGAAAATTTGATGGAAAGAATCAAGGTTGGCTATACTTCCTTCAAGTAAACTCCTAAACCATTTCTTGACATCACCTCCTAAACTCTGAGAAAACAATCTCATTTTAACATCAACTTCATCTACTTCTTGAAGGTCAAACACATGATTCATTTTATCCACATGTTGTTGAGAAATATAAGCACCAATGTTATCAAAGGTCACAATTTTAGATTGGTAATCTCTAGGCATAGCATTTAGCTAGCCTGGTAACACCAAAGGTGCATACCTACCTGCCATAACTGGTCTGGAAGATTGACTGGAAGATGGACCTGATGTAGGTGTAGTTGTGATAACTACAGGGATAGTAGGAATAACAGTTTGAGATATCATAGGTGAGGAAGTTGAAACTATGGAATGAGTAGGACTGGGAGGTTGTAGATGAACAGAATAGGAAGATTGACTAGACAAAGATGTTGTTTTAACCGTTAAAGCAGAAAATTCAACAGATTTTTGAAGATAAGTTCCTTAAATAGCTTGGTCCAAAACTAAAACTAGATATTGTAATTTGTAAAATTGTTGTAGAGATTCAAGATCATGATCTCTTTCCGGAAGTTGGGTTTGGGGTATGTATGGTTGCAATAGGGCTTTATCAATGACATTCTGATCTACAAAAGCCTAAGATTTTGATCTAAACAAACTATGCTGGAAAAGCAAATCAAACTCTATATCTTGAATAGTTTCAAATTTCTCTGGAAGAGAATTATACCTTGATAAAGGACTATTCTTAGGAAGAGGATTAAATTTATTCAAAGGACTATTACCATCTTGACTTTCTGTAAAACTTTTCTTTCTCACCAATTTTTCTGGATTATCTACGAATTCAACAGGGTTAGGATCGGGGTGAGCTCTAGTGAAAATTATTTTGGGAGCCAGGTCTATTAAAAATCATCACACAAATAAAAATCAAATCAATGACACACTATAATATTTACAAACTAACAAAACCCAGGCAAGAAAAGAGGCAGGAAAAAGCAGAATGAACTCTTGATGGAGTGTGGAAAGCTTATGATTGATTCAGGTAAGATGAAAGATCTAGCCAGCTACTCCTTTACAAATCTTTAATAATGAAGCTTACATCTTGGAATATTAGAGGTCTAGGGAGTAAGAGAAAGCAGAGAATTCTTAGTAATAGAATGAAACAAGAAATGCCAGATATAATTTTCATCCAAGAAACAAAATGTTCCATTCAAAAATTAAGACAAATTCATAAGAAATGGCTCAGTAGATTTGAGTTTCTTGAAGTCAAAGCAGAGAACATAGCGAGGGGCATAGTCACTCTTTGGAACCCCCAAAAAATTGGTATTTTAGATGCTAAGGCTTCTAGGAGTTATTTATCAGTTGCTATTCAACTGGTAGGAGATAGGGATACCTTTCTGGTCACAAACGTTTATGGTCCTCATATAATAGATGACAAACTCAGGTTTCTAGATTCCCTTGTGGATCTCAGAGACAGACATGCAGATATACCCTAGATCATGGGAGGTGAGTTCAACATGATCAAATCTCTTTCAGAGAAAAAAGGGGGAACCAGAACTCTAAGTAAATACTCTCTAGCATTTCAAACCTTTTCAGACAATATGAATCTCGTTGACACTAATAGGAATACTGGCCTCTTTACTTGGAATAATAAAATAGGAGGAGAGTCCCATGTAGCCTCAAAGTTAGATAGATTCATCATCTCTGAGGATCTTATGTTGACAGATAAAGAAGTAACAGTGAAAGTTCTTCCCTTTGGAGGCTCAGATCACTGGCCAGTTCAATTGGAGATTAAGGGTATTGGTACACCTAGGAACAAACCTTTCAGATTTGAGAATATCTGGTTGTCACACCCAGACTTCATCAGAAATATTGAAAAATGGTGGGCATAAGATTTACAGATTCAGGGGAAGGTTGGCGATGGAAACGATTAGGGTTTGCTCCTGCAGAGGTATGACTGCTGCCGCTTCGGTCCTAAAGCCCGCCGCAGGGGCCAAAGGCGATTCAGGGCCTGGGATAACAGAGAACGCTGTTGGCAGACTGTTTGTAGCGCGATTGCTTACAGTGGAATGGCCTGTCTTTTGCAGTCAAACGCCTCAAATCTTTCCAGATCTGCAAGGCTACGTATCTGTGGAGGCTGCAGTCAAAAGGAATCAAGCGATTCCGGATCGGGGACGAGAAAAAAGCGTTCAGCGAGACTGTGAGGCGAGGAAAACAACGGAAGCCCTTTTCTCTGCGTGGATATTTGAGGAGGGTCTTCTCTCGCGAAAGAACGAGATCCTGAAATGCGCATTCGAACAAAGAAGACCTTGTGGCGGATGGTGTTTAGAGGAAAGGCCCTGTCAAAGCAAGAATACTCAGAGAAACGGCAGAGGGGGACTGCTCGATGCAGATCCGCTCTCTCTTTCATCGCATGGACCCAGCTACTGCAGCATTGGCTTAGATCTACTCGATCAAGCCTTTACCCGAGTACAGTTTGTCCCCAGGCCTCAGATCGAGGACAAAAATCATAGATCGTGCAGAGTTTCTGCAGATCCGGGCATGCACAAGGAGGAACGAACAAAATCAGGGCCAGATCTGGAGTATAGCACGCCACCAGAGCAGGTAAAAACAAATAGTTTTCAGATTCTGATAAAACCCCCTCAGGGGAGATCTCGTCTAGTGTGGGTTCATGCAGGAATTACCGTTATGCAGCTGAAATATCAAATTTGGGCAGAAATGGGATACCCTGTTCAGATCCAACATCTGGTCAGTGGTCGGCGGTCTCTCCAGGACTGCAGATCGATGGAAAGCTATGAGATCGGACCAGGATCGATCATTATCTTAAATCTTAGACTAAGAGGAGGGGCTCTGCCTCAGGGACAGACAAGCTCCTCAGGGGGAGACAAAGGGAAAAAAGCAGCAGCCCAGCACCTACCAAAGGGATCATACAAAAACATCTTACAGGGCAGCAGGAATTCAGGTCTCTCTCCAGATCAAGGCGGACACATGCCCAGGCCATACATTGTAGATCAGTCAGAGCAAACCCCAGCATTAAACCTAGATTCTTCAGGGATTGATGATTACGTCAAGTCCTATGAAACGAAAGCCCTAATCTGCCGTTTCAACAGCTTTTGGCCTAAACCTATGGATCTGTTCCATTGGATCTTCAACAACTGGACCATGGAATGCGACATTCATCTATGTGCAAAGGGTTTCTTCATAGTAAGATTCACATCCAAGGAGGTCAGAGATACAGTCATCAGTGCCGGACCATGGTTCTGGGGAACATCGGGGCTGTTTGTGACCCCATGGTTCCCAGATTTCGACCCAAATAAAATGACTATAACCAAAATGCCAGTATGGGTTAGACTACACAATCTTCCTTTGCACTTTTGGGACGAACGAGTGCTAGAAGGCATTGGGAACAGCATAGGGAAATACATCAAAACAGACCTGGAAAGGATCGATGAAAGGATCTACACCTTCGCAAGAATCTGTGTGGAAGTAGATTTAAGTAAGGGGCTGCCTGAAAGTATAAGGTTGATCTACAAACAGCAGAACTGGTTGCAGGTACTAGATTATGAAAACACGGCTTTCAGATGTAGGATCTGTAGGCAGACAGGACACTTACAAAGTTCATGCCCAGAAGCCAAGAATAAAAAGAAGCAGCAAGGGAAGCCGAGGAAAGGATGGCACTTTTCTCCTCCAGATTCAGATGACGAAGAATCAGAAGCAGCAGAGGAAGAACTCCCAGCAGAGAAAACTGAGGTAGCCCAAGAAATGGAGAATCAGAAAGAAATCTCATCAGACAACAAGGCAGTGGAGACAAGCATGCAACCTAGTACGGGCGGCATAAAACGGCACCACCTCTCAGATACTTCAGATTCAGACAAAGAACCTGGCCCACAGAATACAGAAACACAGCTAGTCATTGCTTCGATCGAGCCCTCTCAAGGAGTGTGGCGTAAGGTCGAAAAGAAAAAGGGGCGAAAAACTTGATGCGTGAGTTCTACTCACTGCCGGATTCCAGTTTTTGCCTCACATTCTCTCTCCTCTTCTCTCTCTTCTTATTCTTTGTGCACGTTAGGTTTCTAACGTTGCGTGGGGTGCGAAAGCACTCGGGCCCTTGCGGCAGCGTACGGATTGCTTCAATGCATCTGGGCACAAGCAATCTCTGCGGAATGTTTACTCATTCCTTTTGTAGCTTTTTTATTTTTTGATTAATAGAAAAGCGCGGTTTTTTTCCTCGGAAAAAAAGATTCAGGGGACAAGAATGTTCCTACTTCACAAAAGACTAAAGCACATCAAGCTCTAGCTTAAAGAGTGGAACAAGAAGGATTTTGGAAACATTTTTGTGGAGAACAAAGATGTTGAAAACAAAATGCAGGTTCTCAACCAAGCTCTGATCATGGAAGGCTTTGACAAAGCCATAAGTGATAAAGTGGATAAGTATCATCAATATTGGGAGAATCTATGTAAACGGGAGGAGATATTTTGGAGACAAAAGTCTAGAGTTCAATGGCTCAAAGAAGGAGAGCGTAACACTAAGTTTTTTCATAGAGCCACCATTGCCAATAGAACTCACAACAGAATCTCTTTGATCAAGAATGAGGAGGGGGAGCTTTATATCTCCCATGAAGCTATAGAAGTTGTGTTAGTCCAACACTTCCAAGGTATAACTCAAGAGAACAATTCAGATAGAGAGCACTTCATCAGGGAGATAACTAGTAATATACCGAAATTGGTGTCCAGAGAGGATAATTTCAACCTTAATAGGCCAGTAACGGAAGAGGAGGTTAGTGAAGTCCTCAAAGATATGCAGAATGGCAAAGCACCAGGCCCGGATGGTTTCAATGTGGATTTTTTCAAAGCTTGCTGGAATATTGTTAAACATGATATGGTGCATGTTGTGGAGGACTCCAGGTTGAACAGAACCATTCTGAAAGTGCTCAATACCTCCTTCATCTCCCTGATCCCCAAACAAGACATTACTCAAACACTGGATAAATATAGACCCATAGCCCTCTGCAATGTGGTCTACAAGATAATATCCAAGGTAGTGGCTAACAGACTCAAACCTTTACTTCCTGTTCTGGTTTCAGGGGAACAGTCAGGTTATGTGGAAGGCAGACAAATTCTTGACAACATTATTCAAGCTCAAGAGGTGGTTCACTCATTAACTAACAGGAGATAGGTGGGCATGATTATGCAATTGGATATAGCCAAAGCTTATGACAAGGTAAACTGGACCTATATCAAGAAAATTCTTATTGCTTTTGGATTTGATCACAACTAGGTCAGATGGGTAATGGCACTGGTGACTTCCTCCATTTTTTCTATATTAGTTAATGGCTCTCCCTCAGAGATTTTCAATCCTTCAAGAGGCCTTAGACAGGGAGACCCACTCTCTCCCTTTCTTTTCATCCTCATGATGGAAGGATTGGGCCAGTCAATAAAGCATGCTAAAGTAACAGCAAAGATTAAGGACCTGCAACTAACTGAGAATGGTCAGGCCCTGAGTCACCAACAATTTGTAGATGATACCATGCTACAGGGAATCCCCACAGTCAAAGAAGCTTCAGCCTACAAAAAAATACTAAATATCTTTGCCTTAGCTTCAGGTATGGAAGTTAATCTCTCCAAATCAAAAATATTTTTCTTCAATACCAATATTGCTATTTAGAAAAATATCTCCAGAATTCTAGGCTTTCAAATGGATTCCCTTCCCTCAAAATATTTGGGAGTTCCTCTAACTACTAAAATGATACTCAAAAGCATTTGGGAACCATTGATCAATAAGTTGCAGGATAAAGTCAGTAAATGGACCATTAGATCTTTAAATTTTGCTGGCAGGTTGGTACTCACAAAAGTTGTTCTACAAGAAATCCCTATTTTTATGTTATCAACCCTCCCAGCTCCAAAAGGAGTCCTACAGCGATTCAGAAATATTCAAAGAAACTTCCTTTGTGGAAAGGAGGAGACAAGGAAGAAATGGGCCTTAGTTTCTTGGGAGAAAATTTGTAGGCCCAAGAACCATGGAGGGCTAGGCTTGGAGATCAGGAAATAATCAGCAAAGTTTTAGGGGCCAAACTATGGTGCCGTTGGGTTCAGCATCTAGAGACTCAATGGGAAAATATCTGGAAAGAAAAATATGCAAGCTCCTGGAAAACCAATGATCTCATAAGAATGTCAGGAAATATAAAGGGGTCATACATCTGGAACAAAGCCTGGGAGAATAGAAGCCTAGTATAAGAAAATAGCTTCTGGGAAATTAGAGAAGGAGATCTTGCTATTTTTTGGGAAGATAAGTGGCAACAAGAACCAATTCTATTAAAAGAAGACTTCTTTGACCTTAAGCATGAGACAGATTCCAAGGATTAATTAAGGTGAAGGACTTCTGGAATCATACTCGTCATACGGAAAAGTGGATAATCTGGAAAAACATTGACTGCATAAATAAAAATCCCTTGAAAACAAAAGCAGAGGCGCTCATGAAAAGGGTGGAACAAAGAAAGATCTTAGTTGCAGGGGGGCAAGACCAACTAAGATGGGGCAATAACAAAGAGGGCACCTTTAATCTTAAGGAAGAAAAAGGCATTCTCCTCAAGCTGGATCCCCAGGTTCTGGACAAAATCTGGCAGAATCTATGGAGGCATCAAGGGTGGATGAAAATCAAACTCTTCATGTGGTTGGTATACCACAAGAAAATCCTGACTTGGGACAACATCAGGAAGAGAGGTGTACTAGGGCCTTCAAGATGCCAGCTTTGTGAGACTCAAGAGGGAACAATGGAACATCTACTCAACAGTTGCATTTTCATCTCCTGGTTATGGGACACATTTGCCACAATCTTTCAGCAATTCGACAAGGACAGAGGGAGCATCATTAGTACCCTCAATAATTGGAGAAGAAATTTTTCAGATTATGAAATTCTTAGCTCAACTTGGGCCCTTACAACAAGCTTCATTATATGGAACGTTTGGAAGGAGAGGAACAAAAGAAAATTTAAGGATGAAAAGAATCCCCCACATCACCTGTTTGAGATAATCCTGAAACAACTTAAGGAGACTGTGGGAACCACTATTCGTAACTACCCTAAAAATCCTCCCTCATAAGTGGATTTAAAAATTCTCAGGTAGCTGGGGATGCAGGGGCTCACCCCTCATGGCCTAGATAGGAAGGCCACTTCTATGGATACGGAGAAGGATTTCTGGCATCCTCCCCTGGAAGGTTATTTGAAATACAACATTGATGGGGCTTCAAAAGGAAACCCGGGAACAGCTGGGTATGGAGGAGTCCTTAGGGATGCAGAGGGAAGTATTATCTTAATCTTCCATTTCCACCTTGGAACAGCCACCGACAACATGGCTGAACTAATGGCTTTGGAACAATGCTTGGATTTTCTGAGTCAAGATAACTATTGTAATGTGATGATAGAGGCGGACTCTGAGTTAATCATTAACTCAGTAAAAAAAAAATTAGTGGAACAGAGCTGGAGAAAGTTTCCAAACATTGGAAATTAATCTGGATTTTCCAAAGAATTCAGGGTCATCTCCAAGGTCTTCACACTGTTAGTTTCCACCATGTCTGTAGAAAGGAAAATAAGCTGGCAGATCTTCTTGCCAACTAGGGTGTCAGCTGTACAGATGATAAGGTTTCGATGGAGTGGCAGGAGTTGCATCTGAGCAGATTGAAAGCTCTTTGTGGTGAGCAAGTAGAAGAAGATAGGGAAGTGTTTAGATATAAAGCCATGGAGGCTAGCTCGAAATGATTTGTCCTCTGTATGCATCATCAGCATCTTGTAATCTGTTCTTTGGCGGGGGGCAGACTATGACTGGCCACTGAAATTCCCAAAGTTAGCAAGACAGATATCTCTGCTCATCGGGGTGAACGAAATGGACATCGCAGTTATTTGATCAGTGGAAAACCTCTTATCTTTACTTGGTTCTAGGTTCTGGCAAGGAAGAATAAAACGTGAGGGATGAATCCAGTTTTTCCCGGCAGTCGGATTATTCAAAATTCGGGGTTTCAGTATGTAATACAACCTCCTAGGTGGTTTTCGGCTGATCGCACCGCTTTCAAGTGGGAAATGGTTTTAGTGATTTATGGTTTTAGTGATTTTGCAGCGATCCCACTTAGCCTCCTACACATGCTAGGGAGATGGATCTGTAAACCGCCCTTCATCGCACACTAATCTCTAATTATCTTGTTAGGTGCGATATCATTCTCAGCCATAGAATTTCGTTGAGTGGATCAATGGTTAAGTTTCATCGTGCTACTTGGTGGGGTGGGACTGTTAAACATCGATTGTCTTTGCTGAGCGATTTCCTCCTCGGTCGTTGGTTTGAGCGTGGAAATGGACAACTCAAATGAAAAGGGCTCTTCCGGGGGCTAGGATATGGGAGTTTCCATGGGTTTTTCGAGGGCTGGGTTGTATTTTTTGTTGATTTTCCTTAGGATCAGTGATTTGCTTTGTAAGGCTAAGAGGTTTTGCCCTAGGTGGCTAGTGATCTATTTTTTCCAATTCCCTACTGTTGGGTGGATGTTTGTAAATATTGTATACTATTTTTTGACTTAATGAAATAGAAGGATCGACACTTGCTTTAGCAAAAAAATATTTACAAACTAACAACCTCAGATTAAGTATTTCATAATGATATAACAGTTTGTCTATTGAAATACTGTTCGAAAACTAAGGAATAATAATGTTTTGAATTAAAAAGCATTCTTCCCTAGAATGGTCACAACTATGTCGTCGTTATGTATTTTTGAGGTTGAGGGAGTAAACACATTGGACAACATCAAAACCACTATGGAAGCTAGGATCTAGCCTTGCCAGCTTCAGAGAGTGATCTCTCTGTTTAATTTAGCGTTGTTTTATGTGAATATTAAGCTAGTTATGATTGTACTTATTTGTTTTTTTTTAAGGTTTTGGTTGATTTGGGTGTTATAATTCGATTGGGCTATGGAGTTTTGCATCAATTTTTACAGTTCTCTCAGGGCAAGCTAGGTTGTATTAACTGGATCTTTTCAGAAATTAAATGATTTGTGGAATAGCAGAAGTGTAAGGTTTAGTAGAGACCAAAGAGAAATCAAGAATTCCTTGATCTGACTTCAGTGGAAAACATTAAAATTGTTAACAAGCAAAGTAGGGTGCTCTAATTAACAAATCCTATTTATCACAGTTTTTGTTGATTAATTCAGAAATTTAGAATAACAGAGGAAGAAAAACAATGTTTAAACAAATAGACATAAGAGACACATCACCATGTATTACACCACATGAATCCTGTGAAAGGTCCTTGTATTATTGATGCTTCAGTCCTTTGAAAATTACAATATGTAGAAGGAAATTACATTCGTAAATCAACCCTTAATACTTCAAACAGTGAAGTATTTATAATGAAAATTACAAAATATTCTTTACAAAAATCGTTGTCAAACTGATAGTGTATTATTAGCCTAATTACAAAAAAAATCATCTAACCTTTGCAGAAGAATAGGCCACGTAGGCTGTTGAAAAAGAAGGCGGCTCTATTTTGACGGTTTCGGTTGTTGAGTCAACCCGAAACAATGATGTGTTGTTGAATTGACCGTCGTGTTGGCTGCTGCGCTAGCAATTGTTTTGATTGTTGTTGAATTATCCTTCAATCTAGTAAATCAACCAATTCTTCCCATATATTTTCATCTGGTACTTTTAATTTTCTTACCGTGTGGTAAATTTCATCTACCTCTGTGTATTTGGCAAAAGTTGGATTCACGGTAAAAATGTGTTTTGCCTCATTCTGAACATGGAAATCGTTTGACATTGTTTCCAAAAATGCTTCTGTTGTCATACTACCCTTAATTCCACTGAACTTGATGCTTCTTCTAGCCATTTCTTCCATCTTCAGGATATAATCTTCCTGAGTGATTAATTTTTCATTTAAAAAATAAATTCTGAGCAGTCCTTTTAGGATTAATGCTTTAATTCTGTTTTTGAACCTGCTTACTTGCAGCTCCAAGGTTTCACACTTTTCTTCCAACTCATCAATGAGGCTTCAATTTCTCAAGACTTTCTTGACTTCCAGAATAGTGGCAGTTCTATCAGTGATCCCTACTTCTTCAAGCTCATACCTAGACTTAGAGTTCAAGAGCTTGATTATGTTAGAGGATTTTGTGGGCATTTCTCCCAGCTTTTCTCTTCCCTACACAATAGTTTCTTTAGCCTTCTCTATCAACTCTTTCTGCTCAAATATGATTTGGATAGAAGGCAAAATCTCATTCATAGAGTCTAATATATTCATCCAAATAGTTTCCTTGGCTTGGGCCAAGGTTTGACCAATTGAAGTGTCTCTCTCTACCTTATGCAACTTCTCTAACAGTCTCTGGGTTTTATCTATTTTAGTAACCCGACCAGCTTCAGCTTTAGCCTTTTTCACTTCCAAAGCTTTGAGATGGCCTTGAAAAGTCTCAATCTCCTTTGACTGGAGTGACATGTTATATAGTGTCTTTTTTACATGGTCATCACTCACAGTTTGAGTGGAAGAAGTGGCTGCAGTAGTTGTCCCTGTTGCTAGAAGTTGAGAGATAGGTATGGCATCCAGGGGGATAATGACCATCCTATGGCTTTATTCTTTCTCCTTGATTAGTTTCTCCATCTCTGTCTCCATCTGCCTAATCTGTATATTCTTCTCTACGATCAATTTCATCATATATGCTTTCTGTGCTTCACTTTCTTCAATATCCTTGGTCATTGGATCCTCTGTGCCTGACAGCTTGAGCTGCTTTCTTAAGGTTGTAATGTCTAGGTTATTCTTTTTAACAATCTCCTCGGCAACATTGACATCTTTAGGGTCATACCCTATATTAATCACCAAGTCTTCCAAAGACTTGATCCTATTATCCTTTGCCAAGGAGGACACATTCTCCATTTTCAACCGTGACTAGACATTTGCAAAGGAAACCTGCAATTTGGAAAGTTACATAGCGGTGTTACTCAAAGTGGAGGATATCATTTCACTAGTTTTCTTGTGCATCTCGATTTGATCAATGGGATGTATGTCCTTTGTGCTGAACTCAAAAGTGGTTCTCCTATAATATGCTATTGATTTTGGCTATGGAATCCGGGCCTCAAGAAATAACATCTACATTTTTCCATGCTATGTATCAAAGACAGACAAAAACCTACTCTATGAGCTGGAGGTCTCCTTCAAGAATTGGTTATAAGTGCTATTTTTTAGAATTTTGTTCCTAAGCTTTATTTCCCTGTACCTGTCAAAAACTGTCTTTTCTTTTTCGGTTTGGACAGTTTGTGATTCTAGCTCAGTTTCCTTATGACCCTGTGAAGATGAAGGTTCAGTAGATGTTGTGAATTTGGTAGTTGTAGGTGGTGAATCTGTGATGATGATGGTTGCCTTCTCTTCAGTTTCTTTGTCCAATTCTACTTTGGGAGTTACCTTTGCTCTCTTCCTATAGTTGATTCTGAATTCTTTAGCTTCACTCCCAGTTGTAGATGATGATCCTTCCTCCCTCTATCTTTTTCTTGATTTTTCCTGAGGAATAGGAGTCTGCAAACTAGAAGTAGAAACAAGTTGTTCTTCAGCTTCCTGCAAGGTATTTTCTGTCCACTCCAGTTGATTGGCATACTGCTCTATGTCTGGCCTTGAAGTATGAATGTAAGGAGTGTTCTTGTTCTCCACTCTGAGCTTTGAAATAATGCCACAGGGGTCATAAGACCATGTAAAGCTCAGACTGAACTTCATTTCTTTAAGCATTATATCTTCCTCTTCACCTGTTGTCCTTGTGTTGCATACAAATGGGCCCACCTATGTCTTTATTCTGAATTGTGTCTTCTTCTTGTCCACTACAAAGTGGATGTCATCTGAGTTCAACATCTGCTTAATATATGCCAGGTCAAAAACCCTCATTGGGAGGTATTTGGGGAGTTTATAGAAGGCCAATTCAAAACCATATACCCTCATTTCTATGTAATTTTTGTATAAATACCAATCCCTAGTCTCTTCTTGGTCTAACAAATGCAAAATTCTCTTGATTTCCTCACTAATTTTGGGTTGTACTGCACTGTTTAGAATGTTTATCTTCAATAAATTGCTTGTAGGTGAATTATTGATGTTCTCTCATGACCAATGAGGTCCAAAATATTACTGCCTATAGGTTCCCTGCATCATCCAGCTTCTGTAATGCAAAAATGAATTTGTCTTCCTGATAATAGAGGAACATATAAATCATAATAGAGGTGTAATTGAACACCTATTATGTAGGAAATTTTATGACCTGTTCATGGATACTATCAGCCCAAAATTTACTGAAGTTGAACACCAAGGAGGGCTTGCTATCTGTGGAAAATATGGAGAGGAATCCTAAAATGGGCTCATCTATCCACTAATCAGAATAATAGCCTAAAATGTAAGAAATCATGGAAATAATCTGCTTGGCCTGATCAGGAAAAATGGAAGAAGGATATGGAGGATTCTTTTTTGGTAATTAGGCATTCTCTGGCAGGAAAATTTCAAAAATTCTGGCTCTGGTGGCAAATTCCAGCTTTTGATAAAGCTGGGTGAGGGCTTCTAGGGAGAAAGGGGCAACATTTTCCATAGTGGGGGCTAGCATCATTTGGTCAATGGATTGGGTTGTAATTGTGAAAAGAATGTCACCTGTAGGGGTGATGATGGCTCTTTGGGCAAGTACATAGCATGCTTGACATCTTCTGGTAAATTCTGGGGCTTGGAATGTCAAGGGGAAAATGTAATGGGGAAGGTTGGACTCCAAGCACCCAATTTCATCGATTTTGTCTGTTTGTTTATCTTCTAACCAACAATACAATTCCAGGAAATCACAGTCACATTGGGCTTCATTTATCCTGTAATCTCTATCAGCTAAAAGTATATGATCTAAATCTACAGAAGGGGGAATTAAAGGATTAATGGAATTATCTTGAGTCTTAGTCTTAGAAGGCATGACTACAAAAAAAATTGTGAACAAGATGAATTTGCAGAGGAGGCTTATTGAGTACAATAGAAGAACAGACTATCCAGTGAAAATGAAATGGAAACTATCAGTTTTTTCTGTCTTGATCTCGTTGTGGAATATCTCTAGGAGAGACTACAATGCAAAAATGTCAATAATAGAAAACAAAAGTGAAAAAGGGATGAGAATGATAGGTGCAAGAGATTTTAAACGCTGCGACGAATGTCCTGTTGAAAATGGTGTGGGACCATTAGGCTAAATGGTTACCCGGGAGAAATTGAATTAAATGGAGAACGGTCGTTTTGGCCGAGAACGCATTTCATAGGCCAATGGCTATGCCATGTGGTGAGCGAAGAGTGGTGGAGGAAAAGTGGTGGGACGTAGTAGAGCAGATGAGGGGAAGTGGTTTCAGGAGGGGGTAGTAGGCGCTTAATGGTTTTAGTATTGTGGGGGGGGGGGGGGGCGAGGGGTGTGAAATCACTAAAGGGCGACAAGTAAGGGATGGGTCCCAGTGGGAGAAACTACTTTCTAGACACCCACCCACAGTGCTGTAAAGACAGAATGAATAGGGGGGGAAAAAAATAGACAAAGGTCGTAGATGAAGTGCGGGATCAGATCCCGAGGGAGGTGAATGGAGTGTACTTTAACCTCAATATGACAAAGAACTTTGTCCTGTTGCACTTTAATATTTTCCTTTTGATCTTAGGATACGGGAAAATGTAGACATATAAAGAACTTTATCCATAGAGCACATAATCCATAGCGCACATATCTACCTTTTTTAATCCCATCCTTAAACTTAGGATAAAATTACATGTGCAAATATTCACAAATAACCCAATCTACCTACCCTTAGCTAAACTAGCATTTTTTATTCTTTCCTCTAGGGTGCACTTAGACTAGCAAACCACTTTATTTTTCTTTTATAAAGAATGGAAAAACTACTTAACCTATCCCTTATTTCTCCTATTGATCTAGATTAAATAGTTAGATCAATGTCATTTTCTACCTAACTAATGATTTACCCAGATTAAATTGTTGGCTAAGTCTTTATTCTCTATCTAATTTACCGAAATTGAAAGGAGTTTAATCATGATTACATTGTTTGATTAAACTAAAACTAGTGATTGTGGCATTTTGAACAAGCTGCACACGACTTTTTATTTTCAATAATGAAGCAAAACTATCTAAGAGTAGTGGAATTTAGACTTGCAACACTTTTAGTATTATTCCTTTTTGTTTATTATTCTTGCTTTTGGTGGGGTTTAATCTTTTCTTCTTTTTCAATATTCTTTTTTTTTCTCTTTATTTGGAAATCATTGGCAGATTGACAAGCATTTACAAAATAAGATTCCTGAGATATAATGCTTAATTACCTTGAGATCCTATAAATTATAGGACCCTAACACCACTGAGGCCAAATACATAGCTGAGAGTATGGCCTCATGTGAAGTTGTCTGGTTGTGGAAGCTCTTCAGTGAGTTGTTTGGACATGTGCTGGATACCACCATGATCTTCTGTGACAACCAGAGTGGGATTTGATTGTTGAGGTATCTTGTGTTCTATGATCACTCCAAGCATATAGACATCAGGTACCACTTTATCTGGGATATGGTACAAAAAAGAGAAAGAAGGCTCCAACACATTGGGACTGATGTGCAGGTCGTCAATATTCAAATGAAGCCCCTAGGAAAGGTCAAATTATTGACTTTTCGAGAACAACTAGGAGTCGTGAAGAGACCCTCTCCTGAGGGTCTTGTATGATATATCGAGCTTTGGGAGCTCCGAGGGGACTTGGGGTACTTCTTGGAGCGATGAGCAACCATAGGGTGAATGGTTCATCCTTCCCCTAGTGGTCTACTATGTAGGCAGGATGAGTGGTTCATATTTCTCCTGCTAAGGCATAATCATAGGGTGAGTGGTTTAGCCTTCCCCTAGTGATTTGTTGTGTACAGGGTGAGTGGTTCAGTCTTCCCCTTGGTTACCCATGGCAACATGTAGGCAGGATGGGTGGTTCATCCTTCTCTTGCTGAGACATCCTACCCATGAAGTCTGGGACTCATGGGAAGTACCTCTCATCTGGCCAATGAGCAAGGAAATGAAGATAGGGACCATAGTACTATCAATGGATGCATCATGTACTATCGTACTCCCTATGCTAGGATGATATTGATCTGGGATCAATTGTAATTGAATTCGGGTTAGTAAGAGTGGCATGAAACACTCTCTTTATTTGGAACTGATTTCAAATCAGTAAGAGTGGTATGAGACACTCTCTTTATTTGGAACTGATTTCAGATCAGTAAGAGTGGTATGAGACACTTTATTTATATCGAACTGACTTTGGGTCAGTAGAGAATGTATGATACATTCTCAATCACTTCTTCTTATTTATAGTTCAGCAAAGTAGAGTAGTGTAGGGCACTGCATTGATGGAAGAGATAGTACAGATTAGTAGATGGATTAGCAGATGGAATTCTCCCTAGTTGAGAGGGAGTGTTAAAATTGGAAACTAGGGCCAAACTCCATGCGTGTTATCTTATTTATGGCAGCTAATATTTTTCTTGGATTCCTCTCATTAAAAGGTGTAGGATTGATCTAAAGATCATCCGATTCCGACATGTATTCATGGAGATATGAATTTATTTGTGTTATGTGACAATTCGTCAAGTTGGCCAGCAACCAAATTACCCCAACTTATCCTCAACGTTTTATTATAAATATAAGAGGTCTTCAAGTCATTTTGACACTCATCTCTTGTGATCTCACTCTCCACTCATTTGGGTTTTGGTGGAAGGTGAGGTCTAAAGGATAGCCCTATACGTAGTCTTAAAGGAGGAGACATAGCCGCAATCTTGGAGGTGCCCTAGCTGCAATTAAACATGCCCTAGCTGCAGTCAAGGAGGAGGCCTAATTAGCAGTGAAGTGCAATCCCTAAATGCTATAAAGAGAAAGCTTTCTATACGCTATCTAAGGGAGATTCAACGTAGATCAAAGGAGGCCCTAATTCTATGTCCTAGAGGGAGACCTAGCTACATTAAAGGAGGCTTATTCACAGCTGAAGGAGAAGCTCTCTTACGTTGTTCTAAATTCCCTAGCCATAGGTCATGAAGGGACCTTAACTAGTTGTCACAAGAGACCCTCCAACATAGCAAAAAGGAGACCCAGATCCGCACCACAGAGAAGCATATATTTAGGGTTTGACTGCTACCCCAGATGGGTATAAGGAGCAGAAGAACCCAAGATAGTCTCATGGCAATACGTATGATCTCAAATATGAGGAACACATGACAAGAGGACACAGGAAATTTTTTGCTAGTATCATTCTCAACATACCTGTGAATTAATGGTGTAGTCAAGATAGATCTCGTATGGATGGAGCATCAAAGACTTAAAATTAGGACATTGTATTAATATGAATTATGGGCTAGATTCATTCTCGGCATAGTCATAATTATTGTGATGTAAATCTCAACATTTCTGTGAATGGAGTCTTATTGTCTTGGCACAATTAGTCTCACAGTATGCGAATCTGCCTCCCTGCAATCTTGATAGGTATATCAGTGATATCACATTAGCTCTGTTAATAGTCTCTATATATATGTGTGTGTGTGTGTGTATCTGTTATCCTTCCTGGTTACAATATTGGTGAAAGTAAAGTCACAGTCCTAATCTCATTGACCATCACAATCTTGGTGCAATGAGAGGGAGCAGTATCATAGTCTACTCCAAAGATCAATATTCTTACATAGTTAAGATGATTTCTCGTGTTGTTGCATAGGTTATGTTTTGAAGACATTCTCTTCAATGTTGATATGTGTTAGGCCACAGGCCATAGCACCATAGCAAGGGTTACCTTGGGACTGTTGTCTTAGCACTGTTTGGAGATTGTTTAGATCAACCGTTCATCACAATCAAGGGAGTTTGGGGCTGCAACTAGAATTGTTGGAGAAACTAGAAATTTTAGGAATGTTGCATTAGGATATGCTTCAGCATGATTGAAGACTGTCATAATGATGTACCTTCTACTACTGTCATAAAATCTCAAATTTATGTATTTGTACTATCTCTCTCTGCTGAACTATTGAAGAATATAAGAAGAATTGATCAAGGGTTTCCCCACATTGGGGTTTGTCCCTGGCTGGTGCCACATCTTGTGTCCTCATGTCTTGGCTTGTCTTCTACTGTTTATGTTTATGTTCTGTCTGCACTTTACTATCATGCTGATGTGATTTCTAATATGAATATTGTCATTGAGCTAATATGAAAAATTGAAGTAAATTTTTCTATGCAGAGAACATACGTAAATTTAATAGTACATGTATATGTGGGGACATTATGTTCTCTACCAGGCAAAAACATATTATTAACATATATACATAAATTATAAATGGGGTATATATATATATATATATACACAAAATAATCATATCAGACACGCAATACCCTTAAAGAGTTAACTTTCATTTCGTTAAAATTAGACTCCCTAGTGAGAATGTAGACTTAAATAATGTTCCAAAAGTTTGATGATTGGTTTTCAAAAGTGCAATTATTGGTTTCTAGAAGTGTGATTATCACTTTTAAAAAATGTTTGATTTTCAAAAGTGTGATTATTAGTTTACAATAATGTGATTATCATATTCTAATGGTGTCATTATCAACTCCCAACAGAGTGATTATCATTTTCCAAATTACCCTAGTATGGTGTATTTTTCTTAGAAAGTGTTGTCCCATAAGTTGTTCCTATATCCCACTAAGGAAGGAAGGGGCCTAATTTGGCAATCAATCTCAAACTTAGAAATCAAGTAGTAAGCAAGATAAATAAGGACCTAGTCAAGGGATCAAGTATGAGTTATAAATGAGCAAGGGTAAAGTTCAAATAGTTTGGTGAGGGTCCAAATTGGAATTCAATTAAGGCAAGGAAAAATTTGAACATGTTGGAAAGAGCTTGATTTGGAAATTAGGATCAATCTAGAAATTGAGACAAGGGAAAATTTTGAACAAGTTAATGAGGGATTGATTTGGAAATTGCGTCCAATTTGGAAATCAACCAAAACATGAATTTAAACCATGTGAAAAGAGAGCCTTATTTGGAAATTTTTCCCCATTTAGTAATTGGGGAAACATCAATGTTTGAAAAAGGAAAGCAAGGAAATATTTTCAACACTCAAAGGGTTCAAAAAGATAACATAGTTTTGGTAAGTAAAAAACACACCCCACCACCACCCCACTTCCTATTAATTGGGTTTATCTTGGGCAGTTGAGAGGAATGATTTTTATCCCCCCACCAAAGTTCATTCCTACAAGTGACATGTTGAAATCATATCATGTATATTGTTGTAATGGATTTGAGCCTTTTTGTCGAATAACCTTGAGCCTTGAATTATATCTCATCTTTGCTTACAAAGTGGAGGGAAATTTGCTTGGTTACATGGAAGAAAAGGTATGGAAACCCTCAAGTATTTGAAAACCTACAAAGAAAAGTATTGATTTCAAATATAGTTTTCCATAATAAAAAACTAGGGTCAACAAGATAATAATAGAAAATAATTTCCCAAACAAGTTGGATGAATTTAATTTAATATGTTATTTTCCATTGATATTTATGTCTTATTACAAAATATTTTCCTAGTATCGTAATAGTCCAAGGCATGTTCATCATATAATATCAATAAACTTATCTTAAAAACCACATCCAAGATCATGAGTGAAAGTTCATTATATTTTTTCAAAGATTAGCAAGAAAGTCTCGTCCATCATCACATATATTTTTGACTTCTTGTTGATATATTTTAATTTCCCTGTGGCCCTTTTCATTTATTTTTACTTTATCTTCCTTGGAATTTGCACATACTTTCTATATTCATTATATTATCCACATCAATGATGTCATCTTTATCTCTTCCAATTTTCCACTCAATTAATTTATTTTTTTATCCCAACCTACATATCTTCCATTGAAATAGAACCCAATATCTCTCAATGTCATCTGTATCATTGTAGACATCACCTAATTCCTATTCTAATGATATTGGTTTATTATCACTTGGTTGTTAAATAATCATATGATCATTCTCTTCTTGGATAAAATTATTCTATAGTATTATTACAAGAAAAACCCACATATTTCATAATAGTGGGGACACTTTGACTCAAGTAATCATCCATGAGGTAAGGTTGTTGTTGAGTATCATTTCTAGTAAATGATTCTTGTCTAGTTTTCTACAAAAAAGAATCTCTTGGACTTGCCTTATTAACTAAGGGCACATCTAAATATTTCAAAGCATTTTCCAAATATGTTATCTTTGGAAGCCGATAATCTTCCCCTCTTGCTACATTGAAATGAGTAATCATGACTTTATTCCTTTCTTTAAGTATTCCATCTCTTCTAGTTTTTTGAATGGTGACAATGTATATTCCCCCTTAGGTAAGTCTAGTCTGCCATTGGATCCCCTTTCCATATATTTATCCAGTGATATCAATGATAATCACTAATGGTTTCCTTGTGTTGCATGGCGAGGGTGGTATCAACCATACTAAATTTTAAGTATCAAGGTATTGATGCCTAGGAAAATCCTTGGTCAAAAATGATGATCACCACCCAATGAAGGCCCTAATTAGGCATATACTTGTTTGGTATGATGATGTCAACTAGTATGTAGGCCCAGTTGCCACTAAAGGGATTTTCAGATCAACAATTTTGCTGATCTAATTTTGATATAATTTTATTCCTCAAATGAAATTAAAATCAACTAGGATGAACTATTTTAATATACAAAGTAAACCAATATTCTTCGTTGAAACTAAACTATCCCAAGGACAAGTTTTAGTGTTTAAATATGAGATACAAAATATCATTGTTTAGTGTTGAAATAGTTCTAAAACTTAAACGATGATTTAAGTAATCAACAGAACTTAATTATTTAAATAATTATTCATAAATTTTCATATCTAGAGGACATTTCATTCGCATTTGTGTTCAATCAAAATGGAACATAAACTAATACAACTAGATTTCTCAGAAAATAATGCATAGAAAAATAGAGCATGTGTTTTTAAGTAATTCCACTGAACGAAAGTAATAGAAAGATATAATGATCTACTTTTTGTATTCAAAATTTATTAATAATATCAAATAGTTCAAGATATAAATTAGTCACCAAACTCCTAGTCTTCAATTCTTCAAAAGGACTCGACAATGGTGTACATAGTCAGCTATTTGGAATTTCCAAACACCATATTAGTTGGAAAATTTTCATTTATACCTCAAAGTTCTTAACTGAAAAACAAAAACTAATCTTAATTTAGCATACTTTACCATGGCAATTTTTTATATATATATTTTGAAGAATATGATTTTAGATTCTAAGGGTCTAATGTGCTTTATTGGCTTTTTGACTTTTTCCTTCTGAACTTATCAACGTAGGATTGCCATTAGGCTTGCAACTATTGGAGGTGAATGATATTGACTAGATTCATTGTATCCAAATTTAGTTTGGAATAAAATTTACGAGCGATGGTTATGATCTCTTTTTTCATCCGTGGGGTAAGATTATTGATTGATAAAACACAAGTTGATGGACTAATCAGAAACCGATTAATTTCTATCCATGTCCAATTTTCTATGTGTTACACTAAAAAATGTCACCTTGACTACTTACAGTTAGTATGGCTCAAATCAACAGTCATGCTACCCTCTTAGGCAAGTCTCATGCCTCTGTTATCCATCTCAAACTCAAAGAAGAGAGAAAGTCTTGTAAAAACTATGTTTATCTCTGGGGTCGCAGGTTCTCTCTAGCCTTACCTGCGGGGACGCTGACCATGTTCACAAAATCTGCGTCCATGGACGCTCTGTATGTTAAGGGACAGGTGCGTCCCTCTGTAAAAGGCAAAATGCGCGAGTTTTATCTTGAAAAAGTTACTTGTGGTTACTTCTAGAACATTCTAGAGGTCGGTTTGATGAAATGGATGCGCCTCCAGTTGGTTCATGTATCTCTATTAAGGGGGAACTTATCCCATCAATAAGGGAGCTATCCCACCCATAGAGGGGGATGATCCCATTGATAGTGGACCTGAATAACCTCTTTACAGCACTATAAATAAAGGCATTGAGCCAGAAGGAGGAGAGGTTGGAGCTATACATTTTCTTTGGGTAAATGCTGCAGGATTTAGGTCTTCCATTAGAGCCTTTGTGAGGAGAGATTGTCTTCACTTGATTCTACTTGGGAGAGGGTGAGCTTTGTCAAAGTAGAGGAAAACCCTTGATGGACCCTGGGAGGAACTTGCACAACACCAAGGCCAGGTTGTAAGAGTTTCTTTGTTTCGTTATTAATACAAACTGGTTTATTTTTCTCAATAGCTTGTGTTAATGAGTTATTTCATGTGTTCCTTGGTCTGCATGTTGAATATATGTTTTATTATATGAAATGCAAGTGCTTGGTAATTGTTTGATTGTTTGTGGTTGCAGGAATTGACTTGAAGGAGGAGCTCATCCGGATCGTCAAGAACGGACTTCAACAACAGCGTTTTGGAATAAGGTAAGCCTAAACACTTGTAGTTTTCATGTTGTAAAAGGTGTATTTAGAGAAAGATCACTCCATTTTGTCTTGTTTGTCATTAGAATGTCTTAGACTTCTAGGAAGGTCAGTCGTGTCCGCACCCTTGACAGATTCCGTGTGACAAATTGGCGACTCCGCTGGGGATTCCATTAATGAGAAAGTCTTTTCCTTTATGTGAACTTTGCTTTGAGAAAATTGGTTTATTTTTCTGGTTTTGGCTCTGTGATTCTGTCTCTGGGTGGGTTAGCTTAGGATTAGTTTTATTTTGGTTTTTCTTGAGTTTTTCAGACGGACGCACCCTCTGAGTGCTGCACAGTGCGTCCCTGGACGCACTTTTGCTGCGTGCACAGAGCGGGCCCGCACCTGTGCTAACGGGTTGCCTGCGTCCCCTGCCAAAATTTGAGAAAATTCCATTTTTTGCCTTTTTTGCTCTTAGATTTTGTTTTTTCTTAGTTTTTTCTGCCCAGATTCATTAGTCCCTTGTCCAGAATCTTCACCTAAGCTTGTTCCTGCTCTTAGCTTTCATCAATTGGGTGTTTTGAGTCTCTTTTTGAGAAATTCTTGATTTGATTTCCATTGGTCATTACTTGGCGGTTTGTCTCAGTCTTTTCACAATTTTGCATCTTTTTGCTTTTGTTTTTGCAAAAAAAAATTCCCCCTCATTCGCCGGGGGGGGCTAAATTGTGTATGAGTGTTAATCGCCTTTGAGTGTTTTTATGTTTTGATCTTTGGAACTCTCACCCAATTTTCTCAATTTGCACTTGATTGGTTCTTAGATCACATTAGAATCGTCTTGTGTTTGAGAATTCTTTTGCATAGATCACATTTGCACAATTAGAATTCTCATTTTCAGAATATGAATGAAAAATGTGCATAGATTACATTTGCATACTTTTCAAGTGAATTGTGCTTAGATTACAATTGCATAGTTTACATTCTGAAAAATCAATTGTAGATTTAGATCAGTTTTCTTTGGTTTGAATTTACACAAAATAAAAAATAAAAAAAAATGGTTTGGAATTGATTTGCATTAGTTTTTCTTGATAAAATTAGTGCATTAGAGGATTTGTTATATTTTCTCTTAGTGATCAATTTTTTGCATTGTTGGAAGTGAATGGAAACTCTCTCCTTACTCTAGTTAGGATTCATCGAATTGAAAGGATTGCATTATCATATTCGATTGCATTCAGTTGAGTCGGGTCATAACACCATTGGTTTCGTATCCATTTACCCATTTGAGTAATAACAGCCTTAATAACACAACGCTTAATTAAAATTCATCTAGTAATTTTTACATTTCTAGGGCTCTGAAACACCAACATAGCTTAGGCTAGGGTCTTGGAGTAGGTGAGTACTTAACTCTCCAAGACTACAAAACCAAACAGATAGTTTATCTTGAGTAGAATAAATCCAATTGTTTCAATTGCACTCTGGGAAAGCTCCTCTTAAAGGAGAAGCACGAGCTCGTGTCCGAACCAGTGAGGGGATCATTCCCCCCTCGTTGGGAACGACGCCAGACAGTACGTATTACAAACGGTAAACCTCGGATTAACCATTGTCGAGGAGCCAGGGGTCACTTATCGGTAAACCTTGGATTGTTGTCAAGGAGCTGGTAAGGGGATTGAGCTTGATACTCTGCCCTTGCGTGCTGTCGGAGTTTAGACTGTTCCCCCAGGTGTATTTGTTACTGTTGGTGACCTTAGTGACCATAATCTTTAGGGTTCTACCGAGGTGACGGTGGAGGGAAGGTCCCACTGTACCTGGAGCAGACGTCGGTTATACTCACTTGGATTTTCCGGGGGGTTCACTTCACTTCGAGACGGTTAAAGTGGAGGAACTTGTGCCGGTCTATTCATTAAGCAGGTTGTCGGGGTAACTGTTCCACCCACCATTTCTGTACTGAATTCTGCGAGGTTGGGCTTCATCACCAACTAGTGTTTTCGGTCCGGAGAGCTTACTGTTTGTGTGTGGTTTGACTCCTAGATTTGATAGCGCGTGTTAATTTGTTTGTTTTTACTTTTAGAGACCATAGGTGTGAATTGTGAATTTTAGTTGTTAAGTGTGAATTGTGAATTGTTAATTTTAGTTTTAAATTGTTAATAAAATTCACTGAAGTTGAATATAATGGCAAATGTTCCGGAATTTATCAACCTAGGAACCCCTCCTAATGAGAATCCTAGTACTTTTCCTTACTTTGGAAATGTTGGTCCTCCTTATATGGCTACTTTGTCATTACCTGGATTTACAATAGGTTTACCGATATGGTTATTTTCAACTTCGTTGGCCCAAAATACTCCAATTGTTCAACCTCAACCGAATGCTTCTCCTTCACAGAGTTCACCATCTCAACATCACCAACCTTCTGTTGACCCTTTACCTTCTTCGCCTAATTTTTCTTCCTCCATTTCTTCCTCTTCGCCTGGTAAAAGCCTTGATGCTAGTAACCAGGAGGCTAAGAAGAAGAAGAAAGGGAAGAAGAAGAAGAAAGATAAGAAAGAAGTCAACCAACCAACCATGGCTGTAAGTGTTAGTTGTGTTGAGAAAAATTCCGACATGCATCGTAAACCCAAATACCCTTGCAGGCTTTGTAAGGGTGACCACTTCCTTGTCAATTGTCCTGGTATTCCAAAGGTCTTGGAAGTATGGTCAGAAAAATCTCATCAACTTTCCATTGATCCATCAACCAGTGATAGTCAGGTTTCTGGGAAAAAGGGTAAAGTTAGGTTTCCTTGTAAGTTATGCAAAGGGAGTCATCAAACTCACATTTGCCCTCACATGGATGAAGCCTCAACATTGTTGGAAAACCTTACTGTTCCACAGCAAGAATTTCCAACTGGTTACCGTAAACTTTCTCCCAACCTACCGTCAACTGACGGAGTGATTGATCTAAATTCAAGTACAGTCGATCACACTCTCCCATTGGAGAGTGAAACTCATGTCACTCAGGTTGATGATCCATTAGTTGATCAAGTGGTCGATTCAATTTCACATTTGGTCGATCACACTCTCCTTTTCGAGAGTAAATTTCATACCGCTGATGTTCTTCTTGTTACATCGGATTCTTCTATGCCGGGGGGCATTTCACCTGTTTCTACAGAACCCCCTCCAAGTACTGAGGTCTTTTCCTTTGATTGGAATAGACTGACAGAACCTCGTCTTCCTTCCTCCATCCCTTTCCAAATCATTGTCAAGGCTGGTGGTAGGGACATACATCGTACTCAGGTAGATGAAGGTGCTTCTGTTAGTATTTTATCCTCAGCTGTTTGGAAAGCTTTGGGTTCCCCTCAGCTTGCGCCTATTACGCAGAATCTGAAAGCTTTTAACAGAACAATTAGTGAACCTTTAGGGATCCTTCCTAAGTTTTCTATTACCTTGGAAGGTAAAACTGTCTGTATTGATCTTATGGTGGTTCGAGGTCCCTTGGATTTCAATTTACTCCTTGGGCGAGACTATGTTTATGCAATGAAAGCTGTCGTATCGACACTCTTTCGCGTGATGTCTTTCCCTCACAATGGCAGTATTGTGACTGTAGACCAGCTTTCATTCCCTAGTCTTGTTTCAACTACCAATAATATGACACCCCTACATGTTCCTGATTCTAAAGTGGTATCTACCCTGCCACGGGTTAATTATGTGGCAACTGGTCCCATGTTTTCAGTTACCGATGTAAGTGAGCCTCTCACTGTTGATTTAGATCCGGTAATTGACATGGAAAACTCTATGGGATTACTTGAACACGATGTTCTTATCCCTTTTGAGTCCCTTGACATGTGTTCCTTCCAAAGAAGTATTCTTCCTTCTGATGAAGACTTCTTGGAAGCCATGATCAAGGTGTGTCCATTGACATGTCTTTCTTCCAGTTGGAAGCCATGATCAGTGATACCGAGGAAAGTTCCTTTTACTGTGTCAACCTCGTTAAAAAATGAATCAGTTAGGCGAGGATATTTCCTTTTACTGTGTCAACCTCGTTAAAAAATGAATCAGTGAGTGCGAGGACAGTTCTTTTCCTGTGTCAACCTCGTTAAAAAATGAATCAGTTAGGTGAGGAAAGTTCCTTTTACTATGTCGACCTCGTTAAAAAATGAATCAGTGAGTACGAGGATAGTTTGTTCCTCTCTCAACCTCGTTAAAAAATGAAATTGGATGGTTTGAGGATAGTTCCTGTTACTGAGTCGACCTCGTTAAAAAATGAATCAGGTTTGAGGATAGTTCCTGTTACTGAGTCGACCTCGTTAAAAAATGAATCAGGTTTGAGGATAGTTCTTATTACTGAGTCGACCTCGTTAAAAAATGAATCAGGTGTGAGGATAGTTTCTTCTAGTCTCAACCTCGTTAAAAAAATGAAATTGGAAGTTATGAGCATAGTTCCTTGTCTTGTGTCAAGCTCATTAAAAAATGAAACAAGGAGTCACGAGGAAAGTTCCTTTTACTGTGTCGACCTCGTTAAAAAATGAATCAGTGTGTACGAGGATAGTTTTTTCCTGTATCAACCTCGTTAAAAAATGAAATAGGCTAGCATGAGGACAGTTCTTTTACTGAGTCAACCTCATTAAAAATTGAATCAGCTAGCTTTTAGGATATGTAGGTAGATCGTAGAAAGTAGGGTTTTGAGGACAGTTCCTGTTACTGAGTCAACCTCATTAAAAAATGAATCAGGTTTGAGGATAGTTCCTGTTACTGAGTCAACCTCGTTAAAAAATGAATCAGGTATGAGGATAGTTCTTTTCTTGTGACAACCTCCTTAAAAATGAAACAACTCCCTTTTCAAGTTAAATATTGAAAGTAAACCTTCATTTCATCCAGCCGGTTGAATGCAATGAAGCCTGGGGGGCATGTACCTCATTTTGCATCATTATGCTGGGGGCATGCGAACTTTTTGAGCATAGTTCCTTGTCTTGTGTCAAGCTCGTTAAATAATGAAACAAGGGTAGGTTAAGTAGGTAGATTCTAGATAGTAGTCATGAGCATAGTTCCTTGTCTTGTGTCAAGCTCATTAAAAAATGAATCAAGGATTTTAGAGCATAGTTCCTTGTCTTGTGTCAAGCTCGTTAAAAAATGAATCAAGGTTTTTTAGAGTATAGTTTTTTGTTAGGTAGATTGTAGAAAGTAGTTATGAGCATAGTTCCTTGTCTTGTGTCAAGCTCACTAAAAAATGAAACAACTCCCACGAGTCTTTCCAAGATTTTGAAAGTAAAGCTTCATTCCATCCACCTCATTGAATGCAATGAAGCTTGGGGGGCATGTACCTTGTTTTGCATCTTTATGCTGGGGGCATGTGAACTTATAACAAGCATAGTTTTTCGTTTCAAGCTTGCATAAAAATGAAACTGAATCCGAGCATAGTTCTTTTCCTGTGTCAAGCTCGTTAAAAAATGAAACAAATCCTCCTCTACTTGAGTCGAGAGATTGACTAGATCTCGTAAATGTTAAGTTGTATATTTAGGTTAGTTGTTTCGGTGTTTTGCATAATTTTCTTACAGTTTTAGGTCAAAGTCTTTTAAATGATCTCGTCACTAAACCTTCATTTCATCCAAATGGTTGAATGAAATGAAGCTAGGGGGGCATGCACTCTAGCAATTATGCTTAGGGGGCATCAAGCACAGTTTTATCTCTGTTTCAAGCTTGTGTAAAAATGAAACTACTCTGAAGCATAGTTTTTCTTTGTTTCAAGCTTTTGTAAAAATGAAACCTATCTCGAGTCAATTTCAGTTATTTTCAAGACTCGTTAAACTCATGAAAATACCGAGATTATTTTGCTATCTTTCATTCTCGTAAAACAAATGAAAAATGTCGAGTTCTTTCCGTCTTTTCCTGCTCGTAAATTAAATTGAAAGTCGGCCATATGAGTACATTTTTATCCCTTTTTCGAACTCGTTAAAATTTACAAAAAAGTGAAACCTCAGAGTCATCTTTTAAGCCCTTTTCTGACTCCTAAAACATGAAAAGATCGTCGAGCGTTTCTTTTACACTCGTTAAAACGGAATTAAAAGACGGTCCCCTTTTAGCTCTTTTCTGACCGCAAAATCAGGAAAACATTGCCGGGTTTTTGTCGTTTCAAACTCGATAAGGAAATAAAACGACGTGTCCTTGATCGCTTTTTACTTTTCAGGTCAACGACACTATTATGAAAGTACTCCTTGGTCGCAAGATCAAGCGGTTCCCCCAGGTATTATTTTATACTTTTTCGGGCTTGAGGGACACAAATATACGAAAAAGTTCAACGTGGAGTCTCCTTTAGTTTTTTCAGACTCTCTAAAATTGAAAAACGCCGAGTTTCTCCTATACTGGGCTCGTTAAACTTTTACAGTAGAGGACCTGTTCAATTACAAACAGGAACGAACCACTCCTTCCTAGGGTTCGAATTTAAACTAGGTTGGACTCGTCCGAAGGATGAGCTTATAATCAAGCATATGTTATCCTCCTCAAGCTTGTTAAAAATAAAGAGGTACTTGCCAGAAATGGTGGGGGAAAAAAGAGAAGAATGAACCTATTTGTCACCTTTTGTCTCAGAAGAAACTTTATTACCGCTCTTGAACACGACACTTTTCATTCACCTGGGTTGGGAAATCTTTTACCTCACAGTTGACCAAATCACTTTGAAAGTCTTTAACCGGGTTCCAGGGGTTAACTTTGAGTTATACGTCACCAAGCCATCTGTTGTGTCGTTATGTGTTCAAGAGGTCTGCAAGCAAAAACTTTCATCTACAAAATACTTGTCATCCATTTGACCATCCCTGAGTCAGTCCTTACAGCAACATTTCTTCAACTTGAACAATGATTTCGTGTTGCGGGCTTGCCTGCAACGGGTCGCTTTCTATCGACATCGACACATTATCTAGAAAGATGACTTAGGAATCGACAGTACCTTGAAGTCTGCATGCATCAATGGCAGGTTTCTCGCCTTTGACGTCAGTTTACATCATTGACTTTCGATCAGAGGATTCCGTGAAGTGTTCGACATCAAAACATCTATTCACATTTCACGGGTTGTGCTTGGTATTTTGAGAACCATTGACATTACTGGTGGTTTCTCTCACGCTTGTTAACAGTTTACATCATTGACTGGTAATCAAGTGGTTTCTACCATGTTCGACATCGAATCATTTAATCACATGGCTAGAATCGTACCAATTCGGGAAGTAGAAGTGAAGACCCTGGATCTAGTTTCTACCATCCAGGCTGCGAGGAGTTTTGTATTCATTATCTATGTAGACTAATCATAAACAGATGGCTGCGTCCATACTGTGTCTATAAAAGTCTATAAAAATGATGTACTGCAAGATCATTCCTGTATCAGAATAGTTAGTCCATTAGTTAAAGTTTTGAATCTGAGTATGGGAATGCCTACCTCAGTGATGATATAATCTTATCCATGTATTTTGTGTTGAAAATTGCAGGTTCCAACCAGGCCATCCACAAGGCAATCCTTGAAATGATAAAGCGCTTCACCCTTCCTAGAATTACAAAACCCTATTCTATTCCAGGCTTCGCACTTTAGGGGGCAATCTGTTACACTAAAAAATGTCACCTTGACTACTTACAGTTAGTATGGCTCAAATCAACAGTCATGCTACCCTCTTAGGCAAGTCTCATGCCTCTGTTATCCATCTCAAACTCAAAGAAGAGAGAAAGTCTTGTAAAAACTATGTTTATCTCTGGGGTCGCAGGTTCTCTCTAGCCTTACCTGCGGGGACGCTGACCATGTTCACAAAATCTGCGTCCATGGACGCTCTGTATGTTAAGGGACAGGTGCGTCCCTCTGTAAAAGGCAAAATGCGCGAGTTTTATCTTGAAAAAGTTACTTGTGGTTACTTCTAGAACATTCTAGAGGTCGGTTTGATGAAATGGATGCGCCTCCAGTTGGTTCATGTATCTCTATTAAGGGGGAACTTATCCCATCAATAAGGGAGCTATCCCACCCATAGAGGGGGATGATCCCATTGATAGTGGACCTGAATAACCTCTTTACAGCACTATAAATAAAGGCATTGAGCCAGAAGGAGGAGAGGTTGGAGCTATACATTTTCTTTGGGTAAATGCTGCAGGATTTAGGTCTTCCATTAGAGCCTTTGTGAGGAGAGATTGTCTTCACTTGATTCTACTTGGGAGAGGGTGAGCTTTGTCAAAGTAGAGGAAAACCCTTGATGGACCCTGGGAGGAACTTGCACAACACCAAGGCCAGGTTGTAAGAGTTTCTTTGTTTCGTTATTAATACAAACTGGTTTATTTTTCTCAATAGCTTGTGTTAATGAGTTATTTCATGTGTTCCTTGGTCTGCATGTTGAATATATGTTTTATTATATGAAATGCAAGTGCTTGGTAATTGTTTGATTGTTTGTGGTTGCAGGAATTGACTTGAAGGAGGAGCTCATCCGGATCGTCAAGAACGGACTTCAACAACAGCGTTTTGGAATAAGGTAAGCCTAAACACTTGTAGTTTTCATGTTGTAAAAGGTGTATTTAGAGAAAGATCACTCCATTTTGTCTTGTTTGTCATTAGAATGTCTTAGACTTCTAGGAAGGTCAGTCGTGTCCGCACCCTTGACAGATTCCGTGTGACACTATGTGAAAAATCTGAAAATGGAATCCTATTGCAACAACATGTATTATTTCTTCTAACTGATAAATTAATTATTCAGTTTATTTCTACGGAAACATCGAAATAAACACAATGCAACCTTCACAAATAAAAAATTCCAGAAACAAAATAGCATTGGAACTGAGAAATGCTAGCACACACACATAAAAATTAACACCGTTGTTTTTTGACAAAAGTCCCTAGAAAAACCCAATACGGGAAAACCAGTGCACCAAATGAAGGTTTTATTTTATTATACAATAGTGGAATCTGAGTACAATATATGGATGCCCAACTGCAAATCCAAACTGAAAGTAAATCTGGCCAAAATTATTTAATGAAAATTACCCTTTTTCCACAAGCAACCCCGACACAAATTCTCTTCATAAACGCGTCCTTCTGGACCCTCCGTGTCAGCCTTTGCACTGCTCTACGCAAACCCTATGACGTCTAGCCTCTGAAATACCTCTGATGAAGTATTTATGCCTATCTTTGCTGAGGAAATCGCTTCTCTAGCAATCTGGACCCTCTGCCCAGCCTCTAGAACTGAAAATGAATTTCTCTCTGGCAAAATCGAATTGCTTCTGAAGTAGTTGTGCAGTCCTCTACACTGCCTCACTGGGAATAACTCGACCTCCTTGTTGTTGCCTCTATGGATCTGGGAAAGCTTCCTCTGGATCACTGTCTCTGCCCCTCACTAACTCTTCTTCAATATTTGTCTCTCTGGCAATTGCTACTACTCTCTGGAAATCAAGTTGCCAAGAAAATCAAACTACAAAAGTGTCTTCTCCAAGTGCCCATTAAATTCCTTTTATAATCCACTTTTGAAGCACCAACGTCCAAGATTAAAACTTAATCAATGGCTAGGATAATCTTGGAGTCGATCCGTGTGAGTTTCTAGATGATTCTCACCTTATATCAATTAATACTAATTAATTAACCATATTCCCTAAGTTTAGACTTAGGAAATATTTTAAAAATGGCTAATAATCTAATTGAGACACTTCTAGGTGGAATTTACAGAAACTATTTAAGGGTTTTGGAGATATCATGCATTTTATCCTCTCCACCAAATTTCGTGGTTAGAACACATCCGATGCTACAAAAACTAACACTCCCTCTTAGCAAGCATCGTGTTCTCTCTCTAGTGCTGCACATCTTGCCACAACACCATGTCTCTATATCACTTATGTCATGTTTTAGATGTCTGGATATATTTCCCACCAACCACTGCAAAACACTGATGTTGCATCTATGTTGTTGCTGACACTGCCATACTGTTGCCAACGTTGCATCTGCACTACAACTCCCTCTCTTCTGTTGATGTTGCAACTGCAACTACTACAACTGAGAAGCATCCAAAATATTGAATCAACTATGTTTAGTATGATGCATATATCTCCTAAGTCTCTGACTGCTACTAGCATCTTCACTATCACTGAAGAATTTGTGTTGCTTCTAACTTTGCACTAAGCCACCTGCTCTATTATCAACACTACACTGCACTCCTCGGCATATGACTGCTACTAGTCTGCAATTGTCACTCTCGTACTGACTGCATCAATTACCACTGTTCCATCCTGCTAATGAATATTGTGGGCCCCTGTAGCTATGTAATGATCCATGAGGTGGACTCCTCAAGGACCCTACCCAATCTTTGTAGCTCTCTAGGGCTACAACTCCAAGTCACCCCACCTCACTCCTGGAGGTATGGCTTCCAACATCGCGAAGTCTTCCTCCAACTTTGAGGACAACTAGTTGATCTCAGCTGACACTATCTGCTGGTCCTTCTTCTCCAAATTGTCCTTCTTCCTAAGAAGACACTGCATACTGTAGCAACTAAGCTCACCGCATCTGAAGCACTTGACCTTTGACAGGTCCTTCTTCTTCTTTCTCTACTCCCCCAAACTCTGACTAGGACTCTTAGATGTTAAGGTCACATTCTCCTCCTCCTTCGCCACATTTTGTCTGCTGCCACTAATGGAGCTCTTCAGAAAAGCTCATCTCAATTCCTCCTCTTGCAAATCAACCCACATTATGTCCCATCCTGGTAGCGTGTCTCAGCCCAATATAATTTGGATGAAGACCTACCAATCCTTTGAGACATAGTTGAGTGCCAATCGTACTAGCTCTGAAGGTTGAGGCACTGCCCCAACAAATGACAGTTGGTCTCAGACCTCGTGAATCCTGGTGAGGAAGGGATGTATGCCTTCCCCTTTCTGCATCCTGATGCATCTCATCTTCTCCTCTAGGAACATCTTCCGCTACTCAAAAGTGCCTTGATATAATGTGGGGAGAGCATCCCACATACTTAGGTCATTCCCTGGCCGCTATATGTGAGACTATATGGTCCAGGACTCCATCCAAGATCAAACGCTTTGCTCACCCCATATCCTTCCTATATTCTTTGAGTTGGTTTTCATCTTGAGGAACTACCACTACATTATAAATGTAGGATTTCATGCCATAATCTTCTAGAAGGAAGGATATCCTAGCCTTTCAAATGACATTGTTGGATGATCCATCCAACCTATCCTAATCTCTAAGCCCTGTAGTGGCCATCTCGAAAACTGTCGAACATCCCCTCTTTCCTTCTACTTGGTTGTTACTCTACTACTCACACTCCCTTCTAAAGTGAGAAGATCTTCTCACAACTACTGCCAATCTGCAAGGAAAAATTGAACTTTTGAGACTCAAAGTTCCCGGAGAGAAATTTTCCCTCTGTTGTGTGTGCTCTTCTCTTCCACGTAATGTTGGCTATGCTGCTGCAGAAACCCTCTGTGTCCAACCATAAATCTACTCAACAAGAATATGAGTTGTAGTTGCTCCCTCTAACTGTTGGAATCACTTTCCTGGGAAAATCGATTTTTTTGCACTTCTGCAACTGAGAATCGAACTGTTGGCCCAATAATTCAGCCTACCTGTCTAAGAAATTCACTGCCTCAAGAATATCAGTCTGCTACTCCTACTAAACAACAAAATTCCCTCTTTCACTTCTGGACTTCTCGGTTGATCACTCACACTCTGATACAATGTGAAAATTCTGAATCTGGAATCCTATTGCAGCAACTAGTATTATTTCTTTTAATTGATAAATTAATTATTCATCTTATTTCTATGACAACATTGAAATAAACGCACTACAACCTTCACAAATAAAAAAATGCGGAAACAAAATAGCGTTGGAACTAAGAAATTCTAGCACACACACATAAAAATTAACACCCTTTTTTGGGAGAAAATCCCTCGAAAAAACCCAATGCAAGAAAACTAGTGCAGCTAATGAGGGTTTTATTTTATTATGCAACAATGAAATCTAAGTACAATCTATCGATTCCTGACTGGAAATCCAAAAAACAAGTAAATCTAGCCAAAATTATTTAAGGGAAATTACCCTTCTTCCACAAGAAACCCTGGCACAAATTCTCTTTAGAAACACGTCCTTCTAGACCCTCTGCGTCAACCTCTGCACCGCTTTGCATAGACCTTATAACATATAGCCTCTGAACTGCCTCTGATGAAGCCGTTATCCCTGCCTCTGCTGATGAAATCGCTTCTCTGACAATATGGACCCTCTTCCTGACCTCTGGAAATCAAAATGAATTTCTCTCCACCAAAATCGAATTTCTTCGGAAGTAGTTGCGCGGTCCTCTGTGCTACCTCACTGGGAATAACTCAACCTCCTTGCTGCTGCCTCTCCGGATCTAGAAAAAAATCCTCTGGATCATTTTCTATGCCCCTCACTGATTCTGCTTCGATCTTGGGATCTTCGGCAACTGTTACTACTCTCTGGAAATCAATCTGCCAAGAAAATCGAACTAAAGAAGTGTCTTCTCCAAGTGCCCATCGACTTCCTTTTATAATCCATTGTTGGAGCACCAACGACCAAGATTGAAACTTAATCAATGGATAGGATCATCTTGGAGTCGATCCATGTGAGTTTCTAGATGATTCTAGCTTCATCTCAATTAATACTGATTAATTAACCATATTCCCTAAGTTTAGACGTAGGAAATATTTAAAAAACGACTAATAATCTAATTGAGACACTTCTAGCTGGAATTTCTAGAAACGATTTATGGGTTTTGGAGATCTCATGTATTTTAGCCTCTCCACCAATTTTGTGGTTAGAACACATCCGATGCTACAAAAAATAACACTCCCTCTTAGAGAGGATTGTGTTCTCTCTCTAATGCTGCACATCTTGCCACAACACCCTGTCTTTGTATCACCTTTGTCACGATGTCGATGTCTAGAAGGAAATCACGATGTCGATGTTTATAAAACATTTGTTGTGAATGTGATTTGTTGCATAGATTCTTGTGGGTGGAGCATGGTGAGATGATGGAAAAGGTTGCTACGTGTTGTGGTGGGCACAATTGTGGTCTACAACAGGGCAACACCTTAGGATGGTGGATCGGACAAAGTTGCAAAGGTTTTTTGAGTGGTAGAGCGAGGGTTGACGGTCGACTAGGTGAGTGGTTTTGCTATTTTGTTTTGTTTTTGTAGTTTTTTTATATAACTTTTTTTTAATAATTTTATTTATTTATTTTATTTTTTCTTATTAATTTTTTTTTTAATTTCTCTTTTTTTATATAGATATAATATTCTTTTAACCTTTTTTTTGGACTCTTCTCTTCTTCTTTCTTTTTTTCTTCCTTTTTTTTATTTTTTATTTTTTAAAGGGCCAAAGGCCCAATGGGTAAATTGGAGAACCTCCAACTATGTAGCAAAATGCTTGATCTGACAAATATTTGATGGCCAAAAGTCGGGATCTACCAATGTGGCTCTGTTACCAATGTAACAAACAAGGTTCGTATACGTAGTGGAAAACTTCAAAATACTTAGAAGACATAGACATCCATCATAGGACAAGTAACTGTATATTGAATATTATAAAAATCGATGTGAGATGATTACAATGAGGGTGAGGGCCTGCTTATATACTTAGGCAAGTACGTCTTCACGATGGTCATGTTCTTAGAGACATGACTCTTCATTACTAACTATTAGTTAATTAAACATTAACCATTATAATTGTCATTTACATTATTTGTGTTATTATATATATATTATTCATAACAACTACCTCCTCATAATATCTAGCTCTTTGAGACACTTTATCAAAAGGAGAATCCTCATTAGAATGAAAGTTTAAACCTTTTTTAGTCTTGCAATAGTCCTAAACAATTTTCAAGGGATCATGTTTCTTGAATGCAATACAAGCTAAATTAACTCTAAGGTTATTGCTTCCTATTTAGCAAGTTTGAAATTTTCCAAGGAATAAGTCCCCAATTTAATACGGAAATGGGGCCAAACTTTCTTTGATCAAACATGTAAATCTTTAGCAATACCTACTGAGATAGCCTAATATGTTATTTCTCGAATGGAAACCTTGTTTGGGACACATCTTGCCAAGGCAATAGGGGGGCCTTTATAGCCACAAATTCTTATGTATGAGAAATATTCATGGATGAACCAATCTCCAATTGGGCCAATTCCTTCCATGGTTACTTTAGTAAACATGGGGGGCGGGGGGATTACCAAACAACACTTGATGTAAATGAATCATAAAATTAATGCAGATATCCTAGAAACAATCAATTGCCTTAGTGTTCCATAGTTTGGAACAATATACATAAGTTGGTTCACAATCGGGTTGCCAACTCCATTGCATCAAAGGGAAGGGTGTTCTAGCACAAATTTCATCTAAAAGACATGTTGACATGAAGAACTGAGGAACAAACCTTGGAGGAGAACATAGGAATTTTTCAATCTTCTTTTTCGAGTTACTAGACTCCCAATCAAATATTTTACCATTGTCCATTGCCTAATGTAATAAGGGGGCCCATTATGTTCTAAATAACAAATAATTATGTTCACCATGGAGTCTACAAAGCATAGCAATAGTTCTCACAGGGGCACTCTTCATATGATTAATAGGGTATAGGTTCTTTTCTTTGGTCTTAAATGCATCATCATTTACCAAACAACCTCTAATTAAATATGTCATCTATAAATCATTCTTAATACCTTTCTTAGCCATAAAAGCCTTGAAGCACTCTTTATCCTATTTGAGTTTAGGACTAGGTAATTTATACATAATTTTTAAATCTTCTAAGCCTGAATGATCCTATCATTTATATTTTATAATTTAGAATGGTGTGGGGTTTAACATCAGAATGAGTGAGGGACCAATGTACCATATCCATAGACTGGATTAGACCCGGCTCGACAAGTAATTTTGTGAAGTGTTGACCTCCAAACATCATTATATTTGTCTTCATCTTCTTGGTATTCATCAATGAAATGCCCTTGCTTAATGTAGTCAATATCTCATCCCAAATCATGGAATTCCTACTTATTTTGTAAGAACTATAAGAAAATAGAGCTAAATTTGGGTTTTTTTCTTCATCATCCATAGTGTCAACCACCTTTGGTAGATTTCTGGTTTTCTTGGGAGGCATTTTAGAATCTGCAACAAAATTCAAATTTTGCATTAGATTAAAGTGCTTATAATGCATAAATAACTAGAAGCCAACTATTCAATGATTGATACTTATTCAATGGTATTGGTTTAAGACTCAATTAAGTAGAAAATATAAGTTATGGCGTCTAGAGAACTAGTAACTGATAGCAAGGTATGAAAACTATGTGTGATTTTGATACATCATTTGGGATATGAATAGTATTATAATTGTGACCGTGCTTCATCTTAGATGACTTAGATGACTTGAATGATATTTAATTCCCTAACAATGGCATCATTAGGAGAGAGCATTTCTTTTAATTTAACATTCAATTGAAACTTAGCAATCACAACTAATCCATTTTACACATAAATCTTCAATCAAAACCAATTTTAAATCAGATTTCACTTATCCTTAATCCATTATTTAATCCAACCTAGCCTCATTTTAAATATATAATTAACACTTAATCTCATTCCTTAATGATTTCGAGTATCGACATGTTGTGGGTTCTCAATGATATATTACTATGAAGTAACGCGATATGTCAATATTCAATAATTGAATCTTAAAGCTTTCTTTGGGTGACATTACATCATGTGACATAGAAATACCACATGGGTGACACGTGTCATGTCAAAAATGCCAAATCATCTTGTGAAAATGTGAAAATTGAGTGATACATGTAATGTGCCATGTCATCGCAATGGCCTGTAATAAAGCGTTATTAGTTGTCTAACAATGAGGTGACATATCTGGTATCGGGTATCAAAGGTTTTGTGAAGTAATAACTTAAGAGTTCTTCGATATGTCGATATCCAATATCCTTAATATCATACATAATATATATCAAGTTAAAGAACATATTGGATATTGGATCAGAGAATTAAAGGTTTAAGCATGGAGTGTCAATAATATGATATCGTCCATTCAAAACTGTCATTAAGTAATGGCAAAAGTTTTGTTACGTGACATTTAATTTTCCATTGCAATGGGATTTCAAATGTTTGGATTATATAATGAAAAACTGTAAATAAAATACAATAACTGATATGTGAATATATTTTTAAATTTGAAGTTTTAAGAAACAAAGTGAAAAACGTAGACAAGGGGAGAAACTGTGTTTAATTGAAACGATTGAAAATCAAGTAAGATTTTCTTAAATTTTTTAGGGGGTTTGTTGACATGTAAACACAAGGGCAATTAATGTGCATGCTCTTTTGTCTTCATCTAATAAGTTTTTCCACACAAAGTCTTTAAAGTTATTAATCTTCTCAATATATTATGGAGTGAAGTTTCTCTCATATTGCACTGTTTTTATAGTTGTCCATAATATGATAGTGATAATATATGTTGTATTTTTAATTTAGAAGGAAACTTACCATATGTTCCATCTATATCTTCATGGGTGTGATGAAGTGGGAGGAAGATAACATATATAGTTGTAAAAATATTCTTTGTTGTGAGCAGGGAGGCAAAAGAAAATATGGTTCTTATTGTCACCTCCACAAATATCAAGTCGCAAGAAGAAAACTAGTGGTAGTTTGTGCAACAAAGATTGACATTGATAAAAACTACATAGATTCTCTCTTATATTCCTAAGACTTTCATAGGATTCCTCTTGTAAAAGTTCAACATGCAATAGTTGTATTAAAGACCCTTTCTAATATAACAAATTCCCATATACATCAACCATTGGGTCCTCTAACATGCTCAAGCATAAGGATAGGGAGGATAAAAGTCAAAGTGACCAAAAACCAAAGTTTGATGCCCATGTGTAATCATATAATTAGATGAACTAGGAGATTATAAGCAATTCTAACTAACTTTGCCTTCCTTCCTATCCTTGATATGGAAATCTTCATATTGTACATATTCCCATATGAAACAATAAAGAATTTTCTATGCTTCCTCTATTATTCCAATTTATGGAAATAGTAGGTTCAGTGACAATTGTAATGTACTCATTGTGAAAATTTTGAACTTGGTGCCGATAATTTATCATTGTTGGGTGAATGGCACCTCTAAGTTTCTAGGAAATTCCATAGCAGTCATCATACTTCGCAAAGAAGATGCTCTTTAAATTGAACATATTTAAAATTCCTTCTCAATATATTTTTTAAGTAGGACTATGACACTTAAGGAATTCAATATTTGTGAGTTCCTCAATACACTTTTGAAGAACTATTTTCTATCTATAATTTGTTGTAAATAACATAAGAAACATCCATGTGCCATCTTAATGCATTGAACGACTCTAATGAGGATCTATATTTGAATTTTTATTCACCATCTTTTGAAGGCTAGCTATCATTACTAAAGAACTAGCCCTTGTTCTTTCTAACCACAATTTCGATTTACCAGGCTTGTGTCACCATTTATAAATTTCCTCTTGTAACTAAAGAAGGTGGTTCTTGGTATACAAAAAGATTTATACCATGTAATTTGACAAACCTCAATTCCACTAAATTTCATCTTAAGCAAGGTCCTTTCTATTGTGTTGTCACTCTTGTCTAAAACTACATTTGATTCTAATGAATTGAGCTCAAATTCCCTTCTTTTATTCTAACCATTGGCTTTGACATAAATTCTCTTCTTTTATTATTTTATTCTCACCATCAGCACATAATCACAAACTCTTGTTACAATTTCATGGCCATTTCCAATTTCTAAATTTTCTTCTCTTAATTCATTTGATATGAGAATGTTTCCTGTTGCCGCAAAATCTAGTATTGCTAGTGTAAAGGCCCACTAGGCAGAACTAGACCTTATGGAAATAGAGAGATGGTTTCGATTGTTAACTCAACAAAGTCTCTTGCTCTTTAGTGGTATCTTACCATAATGGAGGATTCCCTAAATCACCTAAAGGATGTTCAATTATTATGGCTCAATATGAAAGATATGAGGTCTATAAAACATGATAAAGTACCGGCGAAGCCTAAAAGGCCTAAGAAGTTTTATTCCAATGTTTAAGTACTTAATTCCTAAGCCAAAAATATGGTTGTTATAAGTTAGCATTTTTTTGATTTGAAATGAGAGGGTACACAATGTCATATAATAGTGAAAGAAAATGCCCCTTGATGGATAATCAACAAAAGGAAGCAAGGCTTTCCAATAGACACCAAGGATTAGAGATTATCGATGGAATTTTCTGGCTGAAAACATCCACAAACAAAAAACTATGGATGACATACGCCCCCAAGAGCAAGGTTTAACCATGCAACAATGCTAGATTTTTCTTTTATGTCATTTATTGATGCAATTCCTAGTTAATGAACCATAAACATCAAACCAAATTTCACTTTTATGAAATAAAACCCTAGTAGCAAACCCTAGATGTCTAGGAAAATGTAAAAAATAAGAAATTTAATTAATTTCAAGAGTGGTCAACATAACTTATGATTAGTGCCTTATCCTAAATGGGCATAATAAAGTCTTTTAGAGATAAATTCAATGGGAACAATTTTGATGTAGTAAGAGGGGATGACGAGGGCATCCACTTTTAAAACCCTAACTATTTTCCCTATGAGGGGAGAATTTAAATATAAGGAATGAATTTTTAGAGTTTCCTTAAAGCTCTCTAAGAGAATTTTTTCATGCTATAATGGAGTAAGATTTCGACATAGATTTAGAATTTATTCATGACAAAAAATAGAAACCTTACTACACAAATACAATATGACAAATATTGAGGATAATGCATGAAACTTACAAAGTTCTCCAAATAAAAACTTCATTAAAGCCCAGGAAGACTTCTCCACACAAAACACCATCTCCAAGAGAATTTGCACCATTGAAAACTCACATTTCAGCCCAAGTAGTAGAAAAGACTATTTCACATTCCTTTATAAGAGAAGAGTCATAAATGTGTCATGATCAAAATGAGATAAGGGGATCCTCTATTTATATGAGGTTTAACAACTCTTATTTTCAATAATATACAAGTAAAAATCCCTAATGCAAGTTTACTTGAGTGTTCAAGAAGTAAAAGGTTACAAGCCAACCTCATAATCGCTGAAACATAGTGCCAAAATAGCCCATACGTGTGGGAGAAAAGCCTGCTCCACTATGACATCATCCTCCAAGGGAGCTCAAAAGGCCACAAACAAGTGAAAAATATGTCATGAGTGCTCCATACTCCAAGAAATAACTCAAAGTCCATGGGTATGCCTTAAAAAGTTCTAAAATCATGATATCATCACCACAGTTCCCTATGTCACCCTTAAGGGAAAAATGAGTGATGTGGCACCAATGCACCCAAGCATTGGGGTACATTAGTGATGTGTAAGACCTCCCATGTCATCTCCAGGATAGCGAACATCATCTTGGCTCTAGAAGAAGTAACACCCATGAAATGGTGTTAAGGCCATCCTAGGGGCATCTTGGGGGTATCTAGGCACATCATCAATAAATCCAATAGAAGCCTTAGTGGGTCAACATTTTAGAATTTGGAGGTACTTAAGGGAGTCAAGTACCATGTGGAACCATCTTATATCCCACTACTTTGTTATAGGTGGGAAACACTACATCAACAAGATCATATCTACTCTCTAGAATGGGTAGAATGACCTCTAGAATGTCGTTGAAAGGGGTAATAATCATCTCTCAACCTCTTATATTGTGACAATACCACCTGACAATACCTTACTCAAAATCAAGTGAAATAATTAATCATTACTGACCATAATCATAAATGCATCATAGTGGACCATACCTAATGTCAGGGGCACAATAATACTCCACAAAAGATCACCTTCAAATGTCTAACTTGATAAAGTCTTGTAAACAAGTTCCCTCCTTATATCATGAATGGTTAAACCAATACAGTATTAGGTGTTTCCATCCCCCAAGGGGAAGTGACATGCCCCAAGTTAGCCCATCAATCCATAGGTGTGTGTGAGAATGATGGTTGCGGAGTGAGAAAGAATTTAGGGCTAGGTGCCATAACCATGTGACCAACTAATAGAGGTCCAACATCAAGGAGGGAGAAATCATGGAGGCATTGGTTACCCCCTTCCTTTGTCTTCTTTTTCCACCCCTCTGATCTTCCTTTTACTTATTATGATTTATCTTTATTTGAGTGCATAACTCAAGAGCCCAAGATTGCTTTTGAAATTTTACATTACCTAGGCTTTAGGAGGAGATAATTTATCACTCATAAGGGTTGGGACAATACAAGAGTTCATTTTTATGGATGAAGAATCATATGCTTGAGTAACTTGATGATGGAAAATGGGAGGGGTAGAGCTCATGCTAAGCTTTTTCCCATGTTCTACACAAATGTACTAGCCATATTTTGCATTTTTTTTTTTATTTCAATGTGGTTTGCTTATGCTTTTATCTTTCTTTTAGCTACATAAACCTTCGAGGCTAAGTTTTATGGGCCCAAACTCAAGGATGAGGATGAAGGGTTCCAATCCTAATGACCAATGACCACCAACCCGGTGAATGGAGATGAATAGAGAAAAAATGCAAAGTGGTAAGTATGGAATATATTGGACACACTACTATAATTAAAGCCTCCCTAGTAATTCCTTTCCTCAAACTTGAAGGCCTCATGGGAGGTACCACTAGACTAAAGTCAAAGACTAACCTCCCAAGTGAAATGAGTGAATGAGAATACAGTCAAGATTGGTCAATCATCCACTTTTTCCCTTGATCATTAGTATTACCATAACATTAAGTGAAAGTTGCTTAAGCTAGGCTTGATATTCTCAATCCTTACCAATAGATCAAAATTCTAGTATTATCAATAGATCAAAATGCTTATTGTTACCCAAAAAAAAATTGGGTAACCCATAGGAGAAATTTTTCCCTCCTTAGATAGCTAGCTAGCTAGTAGCCCTATCGAGCAACACATGAAATGATGCCATGGATCCTCCATATATTACTCCAGTCAAATTTCTTTCTTCCATTTGACATTCCTTCTTAAAGGAACTTGGGTCATCCATTAGCAAGCACTTTAACCATTTTGTAATCATGAGTTTTTACTTAATGTTTTGGGGCATACTATATAAATCAAGGTGTGATCTAGATGATTGACCAATCTTGGTTGTATTCTTGTTCCCTCACTTAACTTGGGAGGTTAGTCTTTGGCTCTAGTCCAATGGGACCTCTACTGAGACCTTAAGGTTATAAGAAGGACACTAGTTGCAAGGTTCTGATTGAAGTAACACGCCCATGATATTCCATACTTACCACTTTCCGTCATTCCCTCTATTCCATAACCATTCTTTGGGCTAGTGGTCATTGGTCATAGGGATTGGCACCTTCTCATCCTCATCCTTTAGTCTATGTCAGAAAAGGTTGTCTTGGAGGTTTGTGTAGCTCAAAGAAAGAGAAAAGTAAAAGAAAGCTACAATGAAAGAAAATGACATAATGCTAAAGATGGTTGGGACAAAAATTAGTGTGAGAAAAATCCTAGCATGAGCTCTACCCCCTTCGTTAGCCATCACCCAGTTCCTAGAGCACTTGATGCTTCATCCATAAAAATGAACCCTTGTTTTGTTAATTGTTGAAATTTTTGGTAGCTTTGGAAGGTCTTCTTCATAGGCTTGGTGTCTTAGCATGTGGAAGATGATTTATTGCCTCTTTAGGTTCTTGTTGTTGAAGGAAATGTAACTAGGCTAGGTCTTCATAAATGTAATTTCGATATTTGTATTTATTCAAGAAAAGAGATTGTTTTTGTAATATTTTTCAATGAGTTTCTTGCTCATTGAAAATAGGTCAAGCACATTTTAAAGTGCTTCTAGAAAGTCAAAGTCAAAATGTAATTATGATAAGACCCTTTGAGGGCATGTTACATCAAGTATGTCAATGTACAAGGTCATGGGAACACCTCTAAGATAAGTTCAATTCTCTCCTAGCATCAACGAATTATCCTAATAGAAAAACAATGGATAAAAATTGAATTATAGTGCAAATTGTAAGTCGGCCTAAAAGACAGTCAAGTCAGCCTAAAGAGGAGGGACAAACCTCTATTTATAGAGGTTGTCCACTCCTCATACAACACATCATCAAGCTCTGAAATCAACGAAGAAGGATAGCCAAGTGAGGGTGGAGAAAAGACAAGTTTGAGGAGCCTCTAGTGCAATGAAGGAGAAGAAGTAAAAGCTGAAGTCAAAGGGACAATCTTTAAGGAGAAACATAGTCACACGTGCGAGAAACAAAGTCACCTCTGCGGTCACAGCAGCAACAATATAACAATCTCAAGTTTATCATTGTTTGGGCTTCTAAATAGGCTTACAAGGCCTCCCATCCAAGCGAAGAGAGAAGGACCTCAAGCGAAGTTAGAAGGAGCCATATACCTACAACTAGGACCCTCCCATGTGCGAAGACTAGGGTTGTAGTGCTGTCACACTCAACCTACTACCATGCATCAAAAGGGAACTCAGATGATCTAGAGAAGGAGTAAGTATCCTTAGGTGAAGGATATCACTAAGTAGAAGTATCTCTCCTAGAAGATCTACTTACTATAGAAGGAAGAATGAAGTGCCAGAAGGAGTAGAAGTGCTGGAAGATAAAGGTCCATGTGCCGGAAGTTATAGTGTAGAAAGAGGAAAAAATTGACTTATGCTTCGAGGATATTCTAGTCAAGGGTCTAGGATTTGGCAGTTGTTCAAATAAGAAGCTTCAATAAGAGAAAACTTACAAAGGGTTTTCCTCTCAAGAGTGGAGAGGTTTTGTCCCTTGCAGAGAGCCAAACTTTTTGTTCTTATTATTTTTTTTGGTAGCAGTTTGATGAAGTACACACATATACAATAATAATAAGAAGAAGAAGCATAAGCTAACAAAAAAACTAAAAAGAATCCACAAATTGTTATCAAGTAATGAAGAATCATCACAACACTACTTTGCCCTAGATTATTCAACACTTGCTTGGTGGAGTAAGTGACTTATGTCTTCTTTCCTAAGTTTAACTTATGAAAAATACAATAATTAAAGTAAATTAATTATTGTGGTATATTAATTCATTTTCTAAAGATAAATAATTTAATTATTTAAGTGAATTAGAATAATCTCAACCATTGATCTCCAAGATCTTCTAGAAGGGATATTAGGGTTAGGGATTTGGGACTAATGAAGATTAATAAAGCAGCCTAGTGAAGAGGTGAAGATATACAAGAACTCAAGTGGCCGAGTCACAACAAGAGAGAGATTTTTTTTCTAATGTGAGTGGCTCAGTAGACTGAAACATAGAGGAGGAGAAGTATGGGAGAATTTGAGGGAAAATTTAGAAGGCCAGGTTGTGGAGATTGCAAGGCTGAGTCGCTGAAGAGAGGGAGGTCAATTTAATTGGAGTAGTTGATTTGTTGGAGACCAAGTTTCCTAAGGCATAGTAGTAGCTCGTGGGAAGGTGAGAGGTCAATTTTCCAACAACTATGTTGAGTTGAATTTATCCAGGCCTATTTCTTCCAAAGGTCGATTTCTAGGTGGTCAAATTCCTTGCGCTGAATTCATCATGTGGGGGGGCAAGTTAGAAGTTCTAGTTATTGTATTTTTCCTTGTATCTTTGTGTGCTGAAAACCCAAATTTTATAGATTAATAGATGACAGAGAATTGTTGTGGGTGAATTATTTTTGTAATGTGTGATTTATCTCTCTAATTTAAATTCGCTGCATATCTATTTCTATATGTTAAAAATACCAATGATTTTATTTTTCGACAATTCATAATTTATTTTGCTAAATAAATAAATTGTTGTGAATAAAATTAATCGTTGCGAGAAAATAAATTTGGGTAGGTATATGGAAATTTAACATGGTATTAGAGCTTTCTAGATAGCCTTAAGAGAGAGATATGAGATCACAAGATTTTGCAGTAGTGAGTTTCTCTTTTTTACAACAAGAAAATTAGTTTTAAATTTTGCAACTAGGTTTTTTGTCGTGGTTGATTTGTGAAGATGACATCACTAAGTAGTTTGCAATATGAAGACAAGTTGGATGGGGCCGCTAATTTCAGTCCATAGGAGTGAATTACCCATGATTTTGAAGATGAATGTTTTGTGGGATCTTGTGAACACAAACATTTAGGTTCCTTCAAATATAAACCTCACATGGAGCATAATATTAGAGATATGAAAGCAAGGTGTATAATTTTGGATGGTGTGAGAGATCACATAACTCTTCACATATCAAGGAAGGACAATAGACGTCAAATGTGGGTAGCTCTAACTAGTCTTTATCATAACATGAATGAAAACATGAAGATGGTATTGTAGGAGCAATTAAAAGGCATTAGAATGAACAAATTTGAGACCATGACATCTTACCTCACAAGGATCCAGTAAGCTCATGATGAGCTTGCAGTTGTTGGGGAAATTGTGATTGATTCAGAGCTGGTGAAAATTTCTCTGAAGGGTTATGTTATGCATTGCACCTCCTTTGTGGATGGGATCCTTGCTAGGAAATAGCTTCATGATTGGAGTTGATCGTGGGATGACTTCATAAAAAAAGGATATTTGTGAGAACTCATTGACTACAGGATAATGAAAGGGTATTGAGGAGAAAGATGAGCTTGCTCTTGCTACACAAGTGAAAAGGGGAGAAGGGAAGGTCAAGTAGAACGAAAGTGGAGGAATACCTTCACATGATAAAAAGCAAAAGGAGTTGAACAAAGTTAAGTCATTTTCTTGTCCTAAGTTTAGGAATTTTCCCAGTCGATGTCCAAACAAGAAGAAGGGCAAGGGAAAGGCAACCATGATAGTCACTGCATAGAAGGAAGAGATGGTTGGAAAGTTTGAGAAAAACTTTGCCTTGGTGTCTTTCTTTTCTAGAACCATCATGAGAGGTGTCTTGTTTGTGGGCAGTGGAACATCTCGTCATATGGTGGAATCTTGAGACGTATTCTCCAACATGATTAGGGGGCCTACAGATGTACATGTGGAGCTTGGTGATAAGGCCAAGTATGCAGTAGAAGGAAATGACGGTATTGAGTTTCATATGGACTTAGGTGGTATCATGGAGGTGAACAAAGTATTGTATGTACTAGCTTTGGAGAAGAATGTCCTTTCAATTTCGACCATAAAAGACAGAGGACTAGAAGTTAGCTTATTGGAGGTGAAGTGGTTGTTGGGCCAAAAGGAGTTGATCCCAACAAGAAGCATCTAATTGGGAGAAGGGAGAGTGATCTCTATTTGTTGAGAGGATAACAAGTGAAGGCTCTCATACATGAGAGTGACAACTAGAGTAAGATATGACATAGGATGATGGGAAACCTACACTACAAAGCTCTCCCTATGTTGCAGAGAATGGTTACAGGTTTTCTAAAGATCAAGGTGGAGCAAGATGGAGTGTGTAAAGAGTGTGCGCTTGGAAAGCAAGCCAAGGTTGTGTATCCTCATAGCAAGACTAGGACTAAGGGAGTGCTAGACTTCGTGCACTCAGACATTTGCAGTCATATGTCTATGACATCGATCACCGGGTCCTTATACTTTGCGAAATTCATAGATGATTCTTCAAGGAACCAAATTGGGAAGCAAAATAAGCTAAAAAGATCAGATAATGGGGGCGAGTATACCTCCAATGAGTTCCAATATTTTTGCAGGGAAACAAGGATTAAGAAGGAGCTCAGGGTACCTTACATCCCTCAATAGAATGGGGTTGCTAACAGAAAGAACATGACCATAATGGAGGAAACAATGACAATGATCTATGATTAGGAACTACCTATGTTTTTGTGGGTAGAGGCCTGCGATACAACTATGTATGTGCAAAACAAAAGTCCTCACAGGATATTAGAGGATGTGATTCCTGAGGAGTTGTTTACAAGAGTGAAACTAGATGTGAGCCTTTTTCACATCTTTGTTAGTCCAGTTTATGTCCATGTTCCCATGGAGAAGAGGACTAATTTGGAGCCCTTGCCAGAAAGGGGTGTGTTTGTGATCTACAATGAGGTCTGAAAGGCCTACTGTTAAAATTGACAACTAGGGCCAAACTCCATATGGGTCACCTTATTTTTGGCAGCTGATATTTTTATTGGATTCCTCTCTCTGAGAGTTGTAGGATTGATCTAAATATCATCCAATTCCGACATGTATTTATGGAGATATGAATTTATTTGTATTATTGACAATTTGTCAAGGTCGGCCAATAAGCAAATTACCCCCAGCTCAGCCTCAATGTTGCATTTAAATAGAGGAGACCTCAAGTCATTTGAGACACACATCATCTCATGATCTCTCTCCACTTGTTTTGGGTTTGTCTTCTCTCACAGAGGACGTAGTGGAAAGAGTCATTTATGAGAGCCCTAACCGCAGTCATGAAGGAGATCTAGCCGCAGTCATGAAGGAGATCTAGCCACAGATCTAAGAAGCCCTATCCAAAGATATAAGGAGTCCTAATACGCAGCTAAATGAGAGACCCTAAGCCGCAACAAAAGGAGCACTACCCGCAATAAGAGGAGTAGCCCTAACCACAGCAAAGGGAGCCCTAATGCAACTAGATGAAGCATGTTGACAGCGTGAAAGAAGAAGAGAATTTCGGGTTGTTGTAGGTAACAACGCAGTAATAGAGGTTGTTTCTAGGCATGGGTTAAGGATTGTTTGCAATACGGGGGAGCCACAACAATAAGGTGAGGCAGTGCGTAAAAGAAGTCTGCCCTAAAGGCTCTAAACAAATCAGCGTAGGTATGCGGATTGGGTGCTGGAAAGTGATAACAACAAGCCATGTTCTTGTAGGCAAGAGACTACTACATTGATGGTGTTTGTTAGCTATTTAATGGAGGACTATAGGTCTAACTTGTTGCTGGGCTAGGCCACAGGCCATAGCCAACAACAAAGACTGTTCTAAGGGTTGCACAAGCCAGACTTGGATAGCGTGGCAGTGGTGAAGTCTCCTTGGTGCACCACAACCTTTGAAGGCCTGTATTGTTCATTGTGTGGAGGATGAGCGCTGAAGGTTGATGCCCTAACTTCTGAAGCAGTGGCAGCTAGTGCAACAAGAAGACAACAATGTTCTAGGAGATGTATTGGGTCAAGGTTTGACCATGTTTGGCTCAATTTAATGAGCATCCTGTTGGTGCCATATGGATGATCTTCAAAGGAAGATTCTGTCATGTTTGACCAACATTGACTTCTCTGGTCAAGACTTTACTGTTGTTGTCATAAAATATCAATTTTGTATATTTGTACTATCTCTCTCTACTGAACTATTGAAGAATATAAGAAGAATTGATCAAGGGTTGCCCCACATTGGGGTTTGTCCCTGGTTGGTGCCACATCTTGTGTCCTCTTGTCTTGGCTTGTCTTCTACTGTTTATGTTTATGTTCTATCTACATTTTACTATCCTCCTCTTAAGCATAGAACATACCAAAAATTAACACATACTAAGTCTACATTCCATGACAGAGGAGAGTGATCTCAATTCGGGTTGTCAGATTTGGTGAGGGCAAGATCCTTAAGAGATCTCATGAGAAAGAGACAAAAATGGTAGAGGAACAAGAGCATGTGGAGTCTCCTAGTAGCACTTTCAGGTAGAGCAGAACACTGACAAGATTTTCTAGTTATTTGACATTATTAAGCAACATCAACGAGCTTGAGCCTTCCAATTTTGAGGAGGCTATAGATGAGTAGGTTTGGAGGAATGCTATGGTGGAGGAGTACGACTCTGTCATGAGAAATGATGTATCAGACATAATTCCAAGACCGGAGGGAAAGTCTATGGTCACTTCTCAATGGATCTGTAAGATCAAACATGCAACTAATGGTAGTGTCGAGAATTGCAATGTGAAGTTCATGGTGAGAGGGTTCTCCTAGAATGAGGGAGTGGATTACGAGAAGACATTCACATCTATCACCAGATATGCATCCATTAGAGTAGTTATGTCCATTACTTTAGAGATGGAGTGGGGGATACATTAGATGGATGTGAAGATTGCTTTCCTCAATGGGGTGATTGAGGAGGTGTAAATTGAGCAGCCTTTGGGCTTTGAGGTGCATGGGAGAGAGTCCCATGCATGCAAATTAAAGAAGGCCCTTTATGGGTTGAAGCAAGCTCCACATGTATGGTATGCCAAGACCGACGGATATCTTCTTAGATTGGGATTCACTAATCGTGAGGCAGACTCCAACTTGTACTATGTACTTACTAAGGGTGAGCTACTCATATTGGTACTTTATGTGGATGATATCTTCTAGATAAGATCAGAGAAGCTCATAGGGATGTGCAAGGAGGATCTTGCTTCAGAATTCAAGATAAAGGACATCAATTTGATGCACTACTTTATGGTAATGGAGGTGCAACAACAAGTAGGAGATATTTTTCTTGGACAAGGAAAGTATGTAAGAGAGATCTTGAGGAGGTTCAAGATGGAGGATTGCAGGCCTATTTCTACACCGATGATCACTAACTTGAACAAGCTAAGTGATTTTGAAGGAAAGTTGGTGGATTCCACACTATACAGGCAACTGATAGGTGCATTGATGTATCTAGCCAACACTAGGTCGGATATATGCTTTACCATGAACACACTCAACTAGTGCAATGGTGGAGCCAAGATAGGTTCATTGGGTGGCATTGTGAGCTACGATAGACTTTGGACTGAGATATGTCAGTGTTGGAGGAGTGGAGTTACTAGGTACACATATTTTGATTGAGCAAAGAGTGTTGTGGACAAAAAATCCATGTTTGGATGTTGCTTTAGCTTGGGATCAAGCTATGATCTCATGGTACAACAGGAAGCAACAACTCGTGGCACTTAGTTTAGTAGAGGTAGAGTACATGGCAATGAGTATGGTGTAATGTAAGGCAATATGAATTCATAAGATGTTTGCAAGACTATTTAATTTGCATATGGGGCCAACAATGATTCATTGTGATAATTAGAGTTACATCAAGCACTCAAAGAATCTCGTGTTTCATGATCGGTCCAAGCACATCGAGATTAGATATCACTTCATTAGAGAAAGGGTTCAAAGAGGTTTTGTGACACTACAATACATTTCTACAAAGGAGCAGGTGGTAGATATTCTCATTAAGCCTCTAGTGAAAGGGAAGTTTATGAAGTATCGAGATAAGTTAGGCGTGGTGGGAAATCCCTTCCTTGCTAGGAGGGAGTGTTGATGCTTGTTGTAGCTTTGGAAGGAGTTGATCCGAATTGGATCATTATATTGTTTGTCATTCATCTCGATGCATTTGGAGTGAAAAAAGTGGAGGAATCAGCTCATGGGACCGTTTTTACCGGTGGGACCCAGTTTGGCGAAATGGGGTCTGAAGCCTCCGAGAGAATTTTGAGACAAATGATGTTTTTTTTGGGTAAAACTTTAGCGCTTTAGCACAACACATTTTCATGCTATTCTACACACAGAGACCTTTCCAATGACATAAGAAGCGTGTAAATTGGAGTCTGTATGCAAAAGTTATGCCACTCAAAAGTTGACCTTCCTATTTTCACACCTAGAGTTTGGGAGGATGTTGCATCAGCCCCTATTATTCATCAAAAAGGGGCTAGCCACGTGTTTGTGATGTAAAAGAATCTAGAAGAGTTTATTTTGTAACTCTAGTTAAGAGTTGATGTAGTCAAACTTAAGCACTAGTAGGCTATCGGGTTGTGTTATAACTGGGCCACTAGGAGGAAGAGACATTCCATTCTTTCAAGAGCATTTTTCTCCATAGTTGAGTAAAGATAGCCAAAAGTGATAAGAGGTAAAGCACACAGAGAGGATTTGTGCACTATAGCAGCCCACGAGCCACAGACATTACTTCTTTGTACTTGCAAATATATTTCCAGACAGAGAAAGAGAGCAAAGCGGCCTTACCTTCCAGTTGGGTTTTCTCTTGAAAGGGTTTCCCAGAGAGCATATTTTGTGTCTTATGTGTGTGTGATCTTATTGTGTTCTCTAATTTTCTGCATTATTTCCATTCGCATGCATGCACTAGTTACACTTAAATCTATAGATCTTAAAGTTTAATAAAACTATAATAGCGTAAAATTTCAATATTTTAATATATTATTATCAGATTTGTTGTGACGATATGTCTAGTGGAATATACGACAACTTACGAATCAAGTGTTCTGCATAGGCTTGGTTAGTTAACATGTCGAAGATGACTTATTGCCTCTTTAGGTGCTTGCTTGGTGAAGTGATTTATCTCTTTTTTTCTAACTTTAACTTAAGAAAAGTACAATAACTAAAATCAATTAATTATTATGGACTAATAAGTCATTTTCTAAGGATAAATAATTTAACCATATAAGTGGCTTAGAAATAATCTCAACCATTAATCTCCAAGATCTTCTAGAAGGGAGATTAGGGTTAGGGATTTGGGCTTAATGATTATAAAAGAAGCCTAGCAAAGAGATGAAGATATACAATAACTCAGCAGAGCGAGTCACAACAAGAGAGAGTGTTTTTCTCTAGTGTGAGTGGCTTAATAGACTAAAGCATAGAGAAGGAGAAGTACAGGAGAATTTGAGGGTGAATCCATGAGGTCAATTTGTGTGGATTGCAGGGTTGGATTGTTAAAGAGAGGGGGGTCGATTTTATTGGAGGTCGAGTTTCCTAAGGCATAGTAGCAACTCATGGGAAGGTGCAGGGCTGATTTGCCAACAAATTGATTGGGCCAATTTCCTTTCCTTCATAGGCTGATTTCCAAGTGGTTGAATTCCTTGGGTCAAATTCATCCTGTGGGGGACTGAGTTACATGTTCCAGTTATTGTATTTTCCCTTGTATCTCTATGGGTTGAAAACCCAGATTTTCCAGCCTAATAGATAACGAAGAATTGTTATAGGTGAATTATTTTTTGCAATGTGTGATTGATCTCTTTGATTTAAATTCCACTGCATATCTATTTGTAGATGTTAAAAATACCAATGATTTTATTTTTCGGTAATTTAAAATTTGTTTTGCTAAATAAATAAACTATTGGGAATAAAATTAATCGTCATGAGAAAATAAATATGGGTTGGTATTTGGAAATTTAACACCAACCCTAATGAGTGATAAACTACCTTATCATTACAGGGTAATAAATGGTAAATCTCTCGAATGCAAGCTTGGACTACTAAGTTATGCATCCAAATCAAAGAATTATCATAAATAAGTAGAAAGCACATAAGAGGGGTGGAAAAAGCAAGCCAAGGAATGGGGTAACTCATGCCTCCATGATTTCTCCCTCCTTATATTTATACACTCAAGATGTTGGACCGCTATTAACTGACCACTCGACTATGGTACAATGCCTTGAAGTCATGCCCACTCCATTACCACCATCTTCATTTGCACCTATGGATTGAAGGGTTAACACATGACCCATCACTTTCACTTGGGGAGAAGAAACACCTAATAGGATCATCCATCTAACCATCCCTAACATAAGAGGGAACACTAATATGAGATTTGGTCTAGTTAGATATTTGAAGTTGATATCTATGTGAAGTATTGGTTGTACCCTTAAGATTAAGTATGGTCCATTATGATGCATCCATGGTTTCTGTTACATAAGGATTGTTGATTTACACATGTTCTTGAGGAGGATTTTCCAAGTGGTTCTCATCATAGAACATAGGATTCTTGAAGTGATTGCCCCACTTCCTCAACATAGGCCATATTATCTAATGCAAAGGAGAGAGAGAGAGATTGACTTTGATGATGCAATGTTTCCTACCTAGAGCAAAGCAATGGGCTATTTGATGACTTCGTGTGATGTTTGACACCTCGAGGGAACCCTAGATGCTAAAACAATGAGCCCATGAAGCTTGGCATTGGAGACATTGACAATGTGCCTGGTCGACCTAGGATGCCCCTAGATTGGCCTTGACACTATTTGATAGGCATCCTTGAGATGACAAGGGAGGGCTTTTACATCACCTTGGAGACCCAACGCTTGAGTTATTGAGTGTCACATCACCCCTCTTCCTTCTTTGAGGGTGATGTAGGGTACCATGGACATGACATCTTAGCATGGAGTGACTTTGGATGACTTGCACATGATCCTTAAGATGCATCTCAAAGTATGGAACACTCATTAATTGTTATCTTATTTGAGTGGCTTATTGAGCTCATTTGGAGGATGAAATCATGCTTTTGGAGCATTTGTTCCCACATGTGACATGGGATTTCATTGCACTTATGTTTTTGAGCAATGAGATTGGCTTGTAACCTCTTTCTTGTGGAACACGAAGGCCCATATAAATAAAGCCTCCTCTCATTTGTCTTTTCTTCATCATACACATGTAAATTAGCATCTTCTAAAGAGAATGCAAACTTATCTCCTTTTTTTTACATTGGGCATGTTGTGATTCTTTTGGCTGCGACTTGCTATTGGAAGAGATTTTTGCTTGGAGACATTATTATGGGATTGAAAGAATTGCTCTTCGGGAATACTTTTGTAGGTTTATTGTTTATCATTGATATTTTACATGCTTTCATGTTTAAAATAGGATTTCTCTTGTTCCATGACTAAATGCTTATCATTGTTGAAACTATGCTTCATAATTTCATGTGAAATTGTCTTCTTCAAAGCCTATAACGAAAATATTTGTGTATACCTTATAATTAATTTCTCCACTCACAAGAATAATAGTTAGGGATTTTGAAGTGGATGCCCTAGAGCATCCTCCCTTTCTTTATTGTCCTTCTTTGGTATTTTGTGCCATAAAGACTGTACTAGTTGTTATAGGATAAGGTGTTGGTAGAAGTGTGTTGATCACCCAAAACTAAATCAAAACCCTTCAAATATTCCCTCTCCTAGATGACTAGGGTTTAGGAGTTGATTTATGTGTAAAAGTTGTTTTATTGCTTAAAGGTGGCCCTAAATTGTTGACATAAATATAAATATGTTGAAGTTTTTAGCCTACATGCTAAAAACAAAAAATCCACAAGATGCATGTAGTTGGGAAGAAAAGTATCATCCAATGGCTCTAATTTAGATTCATCTCACAAACCAAATTTATAAAATAACTCATGGAGGCACACTCGAATCAAAAGATGTCATGTTTTAAGAAATTGAATTAAAGCTTACAATTTACAAAGATATTTCACATAGCAACTCGAGCTACAAATCACACTACAATTGTAGATATACTAAGGAATCCATGAAACGATTTCTTCAATTATCTTCAACATTAACTAAAAGAGCATTTGGGCGGGCGTCAACTATAGTAAAAATTTGATTAGTTTATAGTCATTGAGGGCATTATAGCCATAGAAGCTATTTCAAGATGTCATATGATGGGTGTATGCACAATGCATCCATATAACATGTCTCAGAGAAGAGGTGAGGAAGGCCAAGTGAGTAGGCATACTAACCTTGCCACTAATCAACCACTACAATAGTAGGGGGCATCACTCCCTTGTGAATGGCCCATTAGCTTGAGGATAACAAGACACGATGCTATACACCAAAAAAATTATCATGTATTATAACATATGCATATATGTGAATATATATCTCTACAATATTTAAACAATATGCATCCCATAGTATAGCGATTAATATTGTGTAGGCTAGGAAATATTGTTCAATTTAATATTCCTTCAAATTAGGCAATATATATCCTAAATATACAACACTAATCACTCTACTACAATGTCATATTGATACTCTCTACAATCTATTACACAACCTTCTCCATCAAAATTATATGGAGAGAATCCAAATCCATGATAACAACATTGAATGGATAGAAAATTGCAATTGTTTTCCAATCCATTCCACTACAACAAAGTTGAATGAATAGAAAACTGCAATTGTTTTTCCATCTATGCCTCTTAGAAAACCCAATAAACATAGGCTTCACAAATAATGGCATTTCTCTTTATTTAGACATCTTTCAAGGAGCAACAAGAACATATCAACAATGGAGAGGATTCACAACATATCCATGAACTCACAAATGCCGTCATAAACATGTCATAGTCTAATTAGTTAGCATGTCAAAGACAATGATGTTGTGCTTTATTTAAGCATCTTTCAAGGAACAACAAAAAGATATCAATAATGGAAAGGATTCACAACACATCCACAAACTCAACAATGCATTTTCAAACATTCCATAGATTAGATAGTGTGTCAATGAAAATGGTTTAGCAAAGCCACAATACAAAAGCCATAGGCTAACACAATTGCCATTAATATTTTAACAAGGAATCCCAAAACAAAATTAATGAGTTTTTTTTCCATTCAATATATAAAATTTGTTTCCTTATTATCATCTTTTTTCCCAAGAAAATCTCATGAATAAACTTAAAAGATAGCATCCCTAAAAAGCACATTAACATAAGCTAATGCAACTCACCCAAATTGGACACTTATCTGTATGGAATTAGAAAAATACAAAATAACATTGATAACAATCAATTAAGCTAACCCCTTAGGCTATTTACTTATTATTAGTCATCCCCTTATTGTCAAATTTACATTAAAATTAAACTAAACCTTTCTAAAACATCTTATACTTTAATACATTTCAATAACTAATACAAATAATCTTACTATTAAAATAATACTAAAATATGCATCTTTTTTTATGTTCACCACACTTTTTAAAAGTTAATCACATATGGCACTCAATAACAGTTTCTTTTCATCAAATATAATGTATATCTTAATTGTATGTTGAGCAAGATTTGCATAATTACAATATGCTGATTTTTTTATGAAACAAAAGATTTTAAATGGCTAAGAGCAAATTTGCAGATTTTGTACCATTATCATTATTTTTTAAACAAGTGTGTGATAATGAATAATTTTTTTTATGCAGGGTGTTTTTGGGAGATAATTTACCAAAATTAAAGAAGTCATTTTTAACAAACATTTGTTGAATTTCAACATATATTAAGAGGATATTTTTTAGCCTGAGTGAGTCTAATGGTTAAGAACATGTGTTTTCTTTTATGAGGTAACAAGTTCAAATCTAGAAGGCGCTAGAGTATGTACACCTCAACTTCAGCAATCAAATCACTGTATAGAGATGGTTCCTGTCTCACATATAAGAGTCTCATACACCAATTTGGTTTCTGGCTTAGCAGTGACCTTAAAATTAGATTACTATTATTATAATAATATCAAATTGAATATATAAAATTAAGTCACTATCAAAAAAAAATTTGCATTTTGTATATAATAAATTCCAATGGAACATTTTCCATTATAAATCGCATTGTAAAAATCAATTTTTACCTCACCATAGCTTACGAAGTTTATTCTAACAGTCTGATTTATATTCACGCCTTTATGTTGCAATCTTCTACATTTGATCAGGATTTCACTAAAATCATATCTAGTAAATTTAAAGTGGATGAACAAAATATAATTAGACAATGACACTTCAAGTTAAAGAACAATCTGTGATTTATATTCACGCCTTTATGTTGCAATCTTCTACATTTGATCAGGATTTCACAAAAATCATATCTAGTAAATTTAAAGTTGATGAGCAAAATATAATTAGACATTGATATTTCAAGTTAAAGAAGAAAATATAGTGTGGTGGTCATCCCTGACGGTAGATTGGTGCTTCCTGTCAAGCTGTTCATGCTATACAGGGTGAATAAGTAACCAAATCATATCATTTTCCAAGTTAGATAGAACCTATATTTAAACATAGAGAAAAGGACATAAAACCCTCTTAATAAGAAGTTATGCAATCTTTATTGAATTATCCTAAGTCCTAAAGTTGTCATGTCACCTACAACACAAACATGACAATTGGTGTCGAGACATGGAAGAAGAGGCTCTTGAAAAAATATTGAATTTTGAAGATATAATGGCTATAGCTCTGCATCACATTGAGATGTGAAATCAAGATGAATAATAAGAGTTTCGTTCACAAGATTTGAAGCGTTAAAAGTTATGGCACCTTCAATGAATCAAGTATCCTTGGTCCTAAAGTTGTCACATCTCCTACAACAACACAAACATGATAATATAATCTTAAGACATGGACGAAGAGCCACTTGAAAATATTCAATTATGAAGACATAATGGCTATAGTTCTGCATCATATTGAAGTGTGAAATCAAGATGAATAATACATGTTCTGTATAAACAAAACAAACTTTTTATAGACTAAAAGTTTCAGATGAAGTATACATCATATTTCTAACTTAATACTAAATGAATAAGATTATTTCTATTGCCTAAATAGTTTTCTATTCCAGAGAAATTATACAAAACAAAGAACATGCTCCCATCATTTTATAACTTAATAAACTCCCTACAGTAAATAGTTATGTGTTACTTAAGCATAAAAATGGACCAAATTGATATAACTCTAGGATTAAATAGCATGCTTAGAACGTGGAGAAAAAATTGTTATTTCTAAAATGTGCAAGTATTTTCTATATGGAGGTATGGATTCACAAGCAAGTACTTATGTGCGTAGAGTGAAAATTCGAGAATCCCACCCAAATCTACTACTGCAGCAACTGATTAAATTTCTCCTATTCGTTAATTACCGAAACAAATTATCTACAACTTCCTACAACAAATATCCAAGCTATTACAACAACAACCTTCACTTAATTAATTAACTTGCCCAAAATGAGAACAAAACAATAGAGAAAGATCCACACAAGTGACACATTATTTTTTGGACAAATGTCCCTAGAAAAACCCAATACGGGAAAATTGGTGTAGCAACTCTGAGGGTTTTATATTATTAAGCAGTAGTTTCTGAATACAACTCTGGATGCCCTTCTGGCAATCCAGCTACAAAGAAAATAAATTGGCAGAAAAACTTAGTGAGATTACCTCGCTCTACCTAGCAATTCCCGGTTGTTCCGGCAGTTGAACCAACTGTCCTCGACTATCTCTACATTGGCCCTGCGTAGGCCCTGCGTCACCCTAAAAAGGCTCTGCATCAGCTCAACTGGGAAATGTCTTGCCTTCTGGAGTAGTTTCCAGCCCTCCCCGCTCATAAATGTCAGCTCCTCTGCAAAACTCGAATTCTTGCTCTAGATGACTGCGTTGTCTCTGTGTGAGCTCTTCTGGCTCAACGTCAAGCTCTGTGTGGGCCTTTCTGGCCCAGGTTCAACCCTTCCGGTGTCTCTCTCCCTCTCTCTACTGTGTATCCTAGGTCCTGGAGAAGAGACTACAACCCAACTATCCATGCCCCTCACTGCAACAACTCACTATCAAAATTTCCCCAGCAACTCCTCTGCTCTGCTTCAGAAAATCGATTCTCTGAACTCTCTGTGTGTCTTTGCAAGTGACCCTCAAGCTTCCTTAAATAATCTCCTGGTTGACATTCAACGATCCAGATTAGAAGCTAATCAATGGCTAAGATCATTTCTGCTTGATCCTTTTCTTCTTCTAGAAGTTACACCCACAGTTTATATTAATACCCTTTAATTATTTTATTTTCCTACGTTTAGACTTAGGGTCCCTTTAAAAATAATTAATTATTTTAATAAAACTGTTTCACGGTGGAATTTTCCAAAACGCTTTCTGGGTTCTTTGGAATACATGTGCCCAAGCCTCCATGCAAAATTTGAGACTTGGAGCACATCCGATGCTACCAAAAATCAACACTCCCTCTTAGCAAGGAATTTGCTCTAGCAATGCAACTTGTTGAAGCATCACTTTATTATGTAACATCTCCCTCTGTGTTGCTGATGTTGTCCACCACCTATTGTGCAAATGCTACATCTGTACTATTGTTAGCCCTACCACTATCAACACTATATTCATACTGCAACTCCCTCTGAAATTTTGCATCCGTGATGTTGCTGGCACTGCCACTGCACTGCAAACTGTTGCTGCTACTCCATCAGCAACAAAAAAAATCCCAAATTACTTAAATATCTATGTTTAGTATGATACCATGTGAATGTTGGAGCCTGACTGCTGCTAGTCTCTGCACTGAACCTCTGAATCTACTACGTTGTTGCTGACCTTTGCTCTGTGCCATCTACACTGCTGCCAACTCTGTGTTGTTCAGTCTCTAACGCTCCTAGCCACTGCAACTGTCTCTTTGACACTCCTCGACAACATCTGACACTAGCCCATCCTGCTGCTTCTAATCTGGGCTCCCGTAGCAAGGAAATGATCCTAGAGGTGGGCTCCTCAACGCTCTTGCCCATCTGTAGCTCCTTCGAACTACAACTCCAAATCAACCCACCTCCCTCCTAGAGGTATCTCGACTATCATGGCCAACTCCTCTTCCTTGATCTTTGCGGGCGTAGCCTTCAGATTGTGCTTCTCATCTTTGTCCTTCTTCCTAAGAGGACACTGAGTTACGTAGTGACCCATCTCACCACACCTAAAGCACTTTATCTTCGAGACGTCCTTCTTACGTCTTCGCTGCTCCAACTACCCTTTCGATGCGAGGGTTGTATTATCCTCCTCCTTGGGCTTCGACCCACTGTTGCTGCTTCCGTCAAGCTTGCACTTGACCAATTCTTTCCTCATCTCCTCTTGTTTGAGAGCTCCTCACATCTCATCCCAATTCGGCAAGGTCGCCCTGCCAAGGGCACTTTGGACAAAGACTTGCCACTCATTTGAGACAAAATTTAGGGCCAGTCTAACCAACTCTGAGTCTTGAGGTGTAGACCCCACCACAGATAACTCATCAAGGGTCTCCTGAAGCTTCGTGAGGAATGGATCCACATACTCCCCCTTCTGCTCTGAGGAGATCTCAAATTCTGCTCTAAGTACATCTTCCGTTGCTCGGAAGATCCCTGATATAATGTAGACAATGCGTCCCACATCTCCTTAGCAGTCGCTCTGCTAGCAATGTGATAGACCACATGATCCTTCACTCTATTGAGGATCATTCACTTTTCCTTCGCCATTTCAGCTCGATACTTCTTCAACGGATCTGCATCTACAAGCACAACCACCATGCTATCGACATATGTCTTAAGGGCATGCTCATCTAGAAGGAATGACATCCTTGCCTTGCAGATGGCATAGTTGGATGCTCCGTCCAACCTATCCTGATCCCTCAATCCACTGGTTGCCATCTCTGCCACAAATGTCAAAAATCTCCTCTCTGATTCTTATTTTTGCTGCTCAGCCAATAAGAAAATGGACTTCTTGGTGGGAAGTCTTACTGAGGAAGAAATTCCCTCAACCGTGCTTCTTCCTTCTCTTTTGATGTCTTTCTGCCCAGTAAAACGGCCTACAAAAAAGACTGTGTCCCACCAACTTCTCCTCACGCTGAGGCTTCAGTGCTCTTCCCTCTGCCCCAATGAACTTTTGAGCTGGGAGTCCTTCCTCTCTTTCGACTCACTTAGAGAGAGACTGCCTCGAAAATCAGCCCTCCGGCTAGGACTGCGCAAACCCTCTGGGATTTTGAACTGTTGCCCTTTGCAGCGTTTTTGATCTCCCTCTTAGGCTCAGTGTTGGGTTCTTTGGCACTGCTCTTCTTGCTTCACCCGCAATGCTCTGATACCATGTGAAAATTCTAGAATCCCACCCGAATCTACTACTGCAGCAAATGATTAAACTTCTCCTATTTGTTAATTACTGAAACAAATTATCTACTACTCCCTAGAGCAAATATCGAAGCTAATACAACTACATCCTTCACTTAATTAATTAATTTGCCCAAAACAAGAACATAACAATAGAGAAAGATCCACACACGTGACAGTAGTTTTTGGACAAATGTCCCTGGAAAAACCCAATGCAGGAAAACCAGTGCAATAGCTCGGAGGGTTTTATATTATTAAGGAGTAGTTTCTAAATACAACTCTGGATGCCCTTCTGGCAATCCAGTTACAGAGAAAATAAACTGGTAGAAAAACTTAGTGAGATTACCTCACTCTACCCAACAATTCCCGGTTGTTTCGGCAGCTGAACCAACTATCCCCGGCTATCTCTGCGCTATCCTTGCGTAGGCCCTATGTCAGCCTAAAAAGGCTCTGCATCAGCTCAACTGTGGAACGTCTTGCCTTCTGGAGCAGTTTCCAGCCCTCCCGGCTCAGAAATGTCAGCTCCTCTGCAAAACTCGAATTTCTGCTCTAGATGACTGCATTGTCTCTGCGTGAGCCCTTCTGGCTCAACATCAAGCTCTGTGTGGGCCCTTCTAGCCCAACGTCAACCCTTCTGATGTCTCTTTGCCTCTCTTTGCTGCATATCCTAGGTCCTAGTGAAGGCAATCCAATGCAACTATCCCTATGTAATGTTCCTAAACAGGAATGTAAGTGATATACAAAGCATGCAAACAATCGAGCAATCAAAAAAACGAAATATACATTAAGCACCCATGGAAACACTGGAAATAGAGAACTGCTGAGCCATTTTATTACTTCTTCAAAAGAAAATACAATAGTAAAATAGAATGGTGCACTTGGGCTTGTCTCAATGTTCAAGCATGACAAAACCCAGGTGAGAAAATGCTGAACTGAAGGCTGCTACAACTGCTGCACGAAACTGAACTGGCTTGCCCCAAAAAACCAGTGTTGTGAAAATCGCAATAAAATCGCAATAAATTGAAATTATCGCGATTTTTTCGCTATCCCGATTTTATCGCGATAACTATAGGAAATAATTGCCGGGAAAATTTTTTTGCCGATTTTTTTGAAATTATCGTGATAATTTTGATTTTATCGTGATAAAAAAGGAAATAATCGCAGGGCTTCGCGGCAGCGGGGTTTTATAACGTTTTTTTGGTTTTTAATAAGCTCATTTGGACAGTCGTGCGGAGAGGGCAGAGGAGAGCTGGGAGACCAAGCTGGAGAGGGTTTGAAGCTAAATCTAAGTGCTTAGAGGAGAAAATCAAGAGGAGACCACCGATTTCTCCATAGAAATGGTATGTGGATTAATTTTTTTTTGTTTTCATTGTTTAAAAACATTGTTTTTGTATTTTTTTTCATTGTTTTTGGTTGGGTAACTTGGTATGGGCACCATTTTTCTTTTGTTTTCATTGTTTTTAAAGATTTTTTTTGTATTTCTTCATTGTTTTTGGTTGGGTAACTTGGTATGACTATGGGAACTAATTTCTTTTTTTGTTTTCATTGTTTTTAAATATTGTTTATGTTTTTTTCATTGTTTTTGCCATTTGGTTGGGTAACTTGGGTTTGAAACTTTGAACTTTGGAATGGTTGTTTTAGGTTGGGTAACTTGGATTTTCATTGTACAATGTAAAAATAAAAAATTAAAATACTAAATTATAAATTTGTAACTTGTAATTTTGTAAATGCTAAATTGTAATCCTTATTTTCCCATAGGTTCACAACTGCACCAAAACACCATTCAAGACTTCAAGTTTGCAACTTCAAAGTTCAAAAACAAACATGCCAAGGAAATTGGATCCTTTCTGGGAATATGGTGTACCTGATTCTCCAAATGATAGACTAAACTTGAGTTGCAAGTTGTGTGGCCACCCTATGTCTGGGGGGTTGTAGAGGTTGAAGTTTCACCTTGCACAAATCCCTGAAAAAGATGTGGGGCCTTGTACAAATACAACTCCTGAACTTATCCAAAGAGCCATGAGAGCATTGGAAAATTTAGAGCAGACTAGAGAGGCCAAAGAAGAACTCAAAAGGCAACTAAAAAGGTCAGCTGAAGGAAGTGGGCCAAGTGGCACTGGTTCTACTGCAGCATCAACCAATCCGATAGCTGCCACATCATTTTTTATTCCTCGAACCACACCTGGTTCACAGCCATCTATCAGTTCAATGCTAAAAAGAACTGAGAAAGAACAAGATGACAAGTTGCTGGCAAAATTTCTCTTCTGGAGTGATATTCCTTTCAGTATTGTAAGGAATAATCCATTTTTCCAACCTGCTGTTGATGCTATTGCCAGTGTTGGCCCAGGGTACAAAATCCCTTATTATCATGATTTCAGAGGCCGGATTCTTCAAAATGAAAAGTGTGACTGCACCCAAAGATTGGAGGATTTTAGGGCATCATGGGCACAAACAGGATGCACTGTTATGTCAGATGGTTGGACTGACCAAAAGGGGAGAACCCTTATAAACTTCTTGGTTAGTTGTCCCAAGGGGACTATGTTTATCAAATCTGTTGATGCATCTGCACAAATCAAAGATGCAAAAACTTTATGTGATTTGCTAGATGTGTTTATTTTGGAGGTGGGTGAACAAAATGTTGTCCAAGTCATAACGGACAATGCTGCAAATTATGTTGCTGCTGGCAGGATGCTTATGGACAGGCATCCTACTTTATTTTGGACACCTTGTGCTGCACACTGTATTGATTTGATGTTGGAGGACATAGGGAAAATTCCCTTTGTCAAAGATATTGTTGATTCATCCAAAAGCATTACAAAATTTATATATAACCATACATCTGTGCTTAGCTTGATGAGAAGATTCACCAACAACAAAGAGTTGGTGCGCCCCGCCATTACATGGTTTGCCACCAGTTTCATATCTCTTCAATCCCTCTTGAATTCTATGTGGGATGTGAAGAGAATGTTTCTTTCAGAGGAGTGGCGTGCTTTGCCAATGAGCCGCAAACCAGAAGGAGAGGCCGTATGTAGACTAGTTTCATACCAAGAAGACTTCTGGGCGGGAGTGCAAGAGGTGTGCACCGTTACTGAACCTTTGGTAAAGGTTCTTCGGTTGGTTGATGGTGAAAAGCCTGCAATGGGCTATTTGTATGACGCCATGGATAGGGCCAAAGAAGCCATTTGGGCCTACTATGATGGTAAGGGAGATGATGGGTTTCAGAGACAACTCCTCCTATGGGGAGTGATTGATGAGCGATGGAACAACACACTCCATCGTCCCATTCATGTTGCTGGGCTTTTCCTGAACCCTGCATTTTCTTACGCATGTGGGTTTGATTTTGATGCTTAGATCATGGATGGATTCTTATCCTGTGTCTAGAAGATGGTGCGATCTCTAGAACAACGTATAGAGATCTCTAAACAAATTGAGACATATAGGATGGCAAGTGGCACATTTGGCTTTGAGATAGCTGTCACTGATAGGACGATTAAAATGCCAGGTATTTTTTAGTTTGTAACTTTGTTTCAAATTTCATTGTCTCTTCAAATTCCATTTTTTTCTTATGTTTATTTAAAATTTTATTTGTAATTTTGTTGTAGATGCATGGTGGAAAATGTATGGTGGCAGGGTACCCCTTCTGCAAAAGCTTGCCATTTGCATCTTCAGCCAAACATGTAGCTCCTCAGGATGTGAGCGCAACTGGAGTGTATTTGAAAAAGTACACAACAAGAAGCGCAACAGGTTAACACTAAAACATTTAAAATATTGCAAATTTCCAAATAAATTTTTGAATTCATTAAACAATATTTTTTTTATAATTATTAATTATTATTTCATGATCTTTGTACAGGTTGGAGTCCCAGCGACTTAATGACATGGCCTACGTCTACTACAATTTTCGATTGTGGGTGAGGCAACTTGAGAGGACACCTGATGTGGATGCCATCTCATTGGATGGGATTGACACCACTGCTGCATGGAGGGTTGAGGCCGAGAGGCCTCTCATGGAGTCTGCTGATGATTGGTTAGTGCAGGAGGTAGTGGAGGGGGAGGAGGAGCAGGAGGAGGAGACACCACCTGCCCGGGCTACCACTGCCACTAGTAGAGGACGCGATATACCTCCTATAGCTCCTACTTCTAGTTCTTCAGCTTCTAGAGCACATCAAACTCCACTGCCATCTCCACCAGCACGGGCACCAGCATCTACATCTAGAGGGAAAGGGAAAGTTGTGGCATTTTCCCGCAAGAGGGGCAGAGGAAATCAATAGGATTAGACTTTAGTTATTTTCTTGATTTTATTGTATATGACATTATGACATGATGAGATACATTATCATATTTTTTGTTGATATTTTGAGGCTGAATTGGGACTCAGGAGTCAGGACTTACTATTCAAGACATGATTCAATGTTATGCGTGATTTTAGCACTAGAAATGATATTAAACATCTTATATATTAGTTCTTTTATCATATTTATGTGTTAATGTATTCATTTTATGTTGTAGATGGTTTAGATATTAAAAAAATGAATATTTTTGTATCGAACGATTATTTCCCGATAATTTCTGATTATTTCCTGATAATTACGATTTTTTATGATTTTTTCCTCGCGCCGATATTATCCCGATAATGATTAATGCAACATTGCAAAAAACTGTTATGTCTGCTAACTTCAAAGGGCTGGAACCACTGTGTCCCGTGCTCAAAAAATTATGAGATTTCAGCGCCTTTCTCCTTGGCCTAAACCCAGAAAAACCCATGAAGGAATTGGCCAAATGTTGACCTCAAAATTTTGGCCCAAATTCCCCTTGGCTCCTCTAGTTGTTGGTTGAGTTCGGACCCCTATTTGACACCTTAGATCTACCCAGAAAATTCTATATATTTAGGAGTGTGATCCTTGCTCAAAACCTAGAAAGGGTTTCTCTTGGTTCCAACCTTCAAAAATTGACCCTTCACAGCTTGGCCCTCCTCCAATTTCGAATTTTGTTGCTATGACTAATCCTGTCAATCTCTACTCTCCCAACTCCAACAATCCTCCTCAAATGGCCCTCCAAGTGATCTCCTCCTTCTCCAAGCAAATGCTTGATCATTGATAGCTCCAAACTCCCCTTGCGTATTCTCCAGCTAGCTAGCAATACACACTCCCTGTTGTGGCTGACTGGTAGTGTTGTAACACACTTCCGGAACTCCTGAAATACTTATGGAACTGCCTCTCTAGGGCAGGCACAGATGGTCCCCCAAAGAAGAGGTTGAATCTCCCGCTTGAGAGATTCGTGGCTAAACAGCCAGTTGACTCAGCGAAATAGTAGAGTGAACAGTCAAGTAATTTTGATTGCAAGGTGTAAGAATGAATCCAGAATGAGAGTTTCTCCCTCCTTATAGCTCCTTGGCCCTCCCTAGCCTCATGTGGGCCCCTCCATCCACCTATTCGACTTTCCCTCCAAGCTATTCGAATGGTCCAATTCGAACTCCCATGTGGGTGGCCCCCACATTCCACTAGCAACCAAATAAAGTCGAATTGCCTCGTAAGTCCTTAAGTCGAAAATGATGGGTTCACTTCCTTAGCCAAAATTGTGCAAAATTGTGTAGTAGCACGCTGTTACAAATGTGTTTGAGAAGGGACATGACAGTCTTCCCCTCCAAAATGTTGCTTGCCCTTAAGCAACCTCACAGCTGGGTTCTCCAAAATGTGCTCACCCTCCTAGGTGACATCCTCATCCAGCAAGCTCTTCCAATGCACCAAAAATTGCTTGTCCTCAAGCAATGGCTAAGCAAGCAACCTCTCTAAATGTTGCTCCCCACTGTCACTGCAAAATGTGCCAGGGTCCCAGATGTGCCACTAGATCGTGCTTGACCTCTGCATTGTCCTGATATGGAAGAATCCTTCAATACTAGGATCCTATCCTGTCCAACATGAAGCTCCCCTCGCTCCACTCATTACCCTGCCCGGTGAAAATACCAGAAGTCCCTTGCTCCATCAATGATGCACTAAAGCCCAAAGGAAGATCTGTATGATCTCCCCCTGTAGTAGTCGGCACATCCCTAAAGGTTATTGAGCTATGAAGAGCTGTGATGCCCCAGTTCCCTGCTAGTCCCAGAGTGGTGCCACCATGTTGACGCTGCGCTACTTTGACTATGTCATACTCCCCATCGTGCACAGTTAGTATCCTCCTCTCCTGGAACTCGATGGTGGAATACTGAAAGAGGCGAGACACATCCTGCCTGGGCATCTCCATGGCACCCAGTCCTACCCATCCAAATCTAACTCCAAACCTATGCAACAACAGAGAATGTCTGCCTCCCCATATGATGAAACCCTCTGTGAACCCCCATGTGTCATCCGAAGAGCGAACTATATCACTCTCTTCCATGACTCCGCTCATCACAAGTGATCTATCGATCAACTGAATCCCTGCATCCCATAGCTAGACCTATTGCGGCATAGCCCTGTCAACTGATGGAATCCCTCTGGCCCTCGTCTCTAGTCCCTGCATGTGATCACTATATAGGCTCCATATATCGTGGGCTAATCTAATGCATGATAATCTGCCCTGTTCCTGCCACTGTGTAGTATCCATGATCACTAGAAGCCACATGTGCCAAAGAGCTACCCCTTGAATGCAACGAAAAGATGGGTATCCGATACTTGTAATCAACTCAAGGTATGTGGATCCCTCCTGTCCCTGCCAACCATCTCCCTTGGTTTTGCCATCCGTCCTCTCGATAATGTTCCAATATAAGGTTTGGAGCCCGGACACATATGGGGAAACTATCTCAGTCATAACTGCTATCCTCTACTCATGCTCGGTCCCGACATGCCCTGAGAAAAGAGTGACACGTCTCTGTCGGGAATAGATCCCTAAACATTGGCTCGGTGATGAACGATATGCCACCCCTGCAGATGATCACCTCATCCCCCACCTATGGTTGTCAACTAACACACCAACCCAATGCCACTGTTGAAAAGTCTCCCCCCTAGTGCGCTGAGTCTCACCCAAATATCTCGGGTGAGCTCCTCATCCCCCATGGCTCATGCCCAAAGCGCAGAAAGTCGACAGCAAAATCGACTGCACTTGTGAGGGATGTAGAAGAGGGTCAAGCGTGTGAGTCCTCGCAGATACCATCAAGTATTGCTCATATGTGTCCCCGTCGATCCTGGGTGAACTACGCCCAAAGGTATGCCTAGTGTTTCCGTCCAAGGGTCTCCCTGGAGGCAACACTCCATGACCTTGTTGTGCAACACTATACACCCTTGCATGCCACCAATCATTCCAGTACTCCTGGACATGTCACTGTACACCGTGGCCTACCCCTGTACACCATTGGATACCCTCGACTACGACTATGCCTTCCTGTACTGACCTGGGTCCCACATGCGACATTGTACCTGTCACTCCTCGCATGTACTCTATGCGATGTGAGGCACTCCCACTGCACAGTGCAGTCCAACATACTATGACACACCACCCTGCATCTCCATGCTCCTCTGCAGGCCCCTGCTCCTCGCTCCATAGCCCCGCACACCACTAGATGCTATAGCCTAACATTGGATCTATATGCATTAGACTGCATCCCTCTACATAACACTAGACGCTGTGACATAACTCTGTGTAGTCCTGTGTACCATTGCCCACTATCGTACCACCCTATAACATGCAGTATCATGCATGGGCCAAAATATTGACCTCTCTGCTAGTACGCCGTCCATGCTGTGGGCTACATCCCCCCATCTGCTCGGAGAGACCTGAGTGGCCCAACTCCCCACATGTTAACGAAAATGACACTACTGCCCCTATCCTCAATAGTCCCTGCGTCCCATATGCTAGTAAGAGAACACTCTCCATACAATGCCCTGACTGATAGCCTATTGATGCCACCTCCTCCTACCAGCTCCTGCCAGAGTAAGCTAGTCACCCTGTGACTCCACACACCGTCAATATGCCAAGACAACTCATGAAATCTGTCTACTCGCCTGTCAAACCATCTTGTCACTAGTGCTGACTGGGGCTCTGATGGAGATCTGAAAATGTGGGTGCGCTCAAGCGTCAAATCCATCCCGTAGCTACTACCATCACCTACCAGCTCTATGATGTGATGGAAAATCCCACTTGGATCCCAAAAATAGTCTGACCCTCGAGTCCCTCTAGTAATCCATGGCCTCTGCTGACATGTGGCCATGGATGTATCCAACCGCCTAACCTGCTCCATCGAGTACCAGCTTAGTACCTCTCACCATCCAATCCCAAAGGAGAGATCGAATGTGTAATCCTCTGTGGAAGGAACAAGCCCTCCAAGCTTATGTGGTATCATGCTCAGCTCAGTCCTACTAACTTGTCCACCCCCTCGGGTACGTCTAGACAACTCGGTCTCCCTCAATCCAATGCATAAGGGTGGGTTGATAACGCTATAGACCCCTCCAGTGGACCTCTGAAGTGCATTGTGTTGAAAACCCAATGCGTGACCTCTATGTTGCCCCTCATCAATGGCTAGCCCAAGGGATGGCTGCGCATCCTCCTCCATCACAGGCTCAACATGAGCCTTCGATTGCTCCTCCATAGACAACTCAATATGCATGATATGATCACTAGTCAGCTATAGGCGACTATCATCTAGCAACTTCGTCATAGATCTGGAGGTCTCTATACATATTGGCTCCTCAACAACAGTGGAGCTGTCTTCTGGCACCTCACCAACTTGTGGTGCATTGTTATCACCTGAGAACTCAGTCACAACCCCGAATACCTCATCAATGGGTGTATGCTCAACTATCTCTTTTCCAAGCATGGCCCCTTCAACTACTCTTTCACCTTTTTTTTAATACTTCTCATCATCCCTGCAAAATCCCACTGAATCTCCATTGGTTTATGCATACCCCTCAGTTCACAGAATTCCCAAAAAGAAAGGGACGCCTGAATGCCATGAGCTAATGATTGGTATGCCCTCCAATTTTCCCCCAATAACTCCACATCAGTTGCAATCATGTCTAGATTCCCGACCGAGGAATGAATCAATTTCTTCCCCACATCAATCATCATTTGTTGTATCCTCACCACCTCGTTCCAGGTGACCGCCATGTTGTTTGATTCTAATCTTTCTCACAGGCTGAGCCAAGATTATGGCTCTGATACCACTGTAATGTTCCTAAACATGAATGTAAGTGATATACAAAGCATGCAAACAATCCAACAATCAGAAAAATGAAATATACATTAAGCACCCATGGAAACACTGGAAGTAGAGAACTGATGAGCCATTTTATTACTTCTTCAGAAGCAAATACAAGCATAAAATAGAATGGTGCACCTGGGCTTGTCTCAATGGACAAGCATGACAAAACCTAGGTGAGAAAATGTTGAACTGAAGGCTGCTAAAACTATTGCACCAAACTGAACTACGCTGCCCCAAAAAACTGCTATGTCTACTGACTTCGAAGGGCTGGAATCACTGCTTCCCATGCTCAGAAAATTATGAGATTTCAGCACCTTTCTCCTTGGCCTAAACCTAGAAAAAACCACGAAGGAATTGGCCAAATGTTGACCTCGGAATTTTGGCCCAAATTCCCCTTAGTTCCTCTAGCTGCTGGCTAAGTTGGAACCCCTGTTTGACCCCTTAGATCTGCCTAGAAAATTCTATAAATTTAGGATTGTGATCTTTGCCCAAAACCCAGAAAAGCCCAGAAAGGGTTTCCCTTGGTTCCAACCTTCAAAAATTGACTCTTCACAGTTTGGCTATCCTCCAATTTCGAATTTTGTTGCTTTCACTGATACTGTCAATCTCTACTCTCCCAACTCCAACAATCCTACTCAAATGGCCCTCCAAGTGATCTCCTCCTTCTCCTGGTAAATGCTTGATCACTAATAGCTCCAAACTCCTTTGCGTATTCTCCAACTAGTTAGAAATATGCACTCCTCGTTGTGGCTGAATGGTAGTGTTGTAATGCACTCCCGGAACTCCTGAAATACTTATGGAACTGCCTCTCTAGGGCGGGCATGGATGGTCCCTCGAACTAGAGGTTGAATCTCCCGCTTGAGAGATTCGTGGCTAAACAACCGGTTGACTCAACCAAACAACAGAGTGAACAGTGAAATAATTTTGATTGCAAGGTGTAAGAATGAATACAAAATGAGAGTTGTTACCTCCTTATAACTCCTTGGCCCTCCCTAGCCTCATGTGGGCCCCTCCATCCACCTATTTGAATTTTCCTCCAAGCTATTTGAATGGGCCAATTCGAACTCCCATGTGGGTGGCCCCCACATTCCACTAGCAACCAAATAAAGTCGAATTGTCTCCTAAGTCCTTAAGTCGAAAATGATGGATTCTCTTCCTTAGCCAAAATTGTGCAAAATTGTGTAGCAGCATCCTGTTACAAATGTGTTTGAGAAGGGACATGACACCTTGCCCCTCACTGCAACAGCTCACTATCGAAATTCTCCCAGCAGCTCCTCTACTCTGCTTCAAAAAATCGATTCTCTGAACTCTCTGTGTGTCTTTTCAAGTGACCCTCAAGCTTCCTTAAATAATCTCCTTGTTGACATTCAATGGCTCAGATTAGAAGCTAATCAATGGCTAAGATCATTTCTGCTTGATCCTCGTCTTCTTGTAGAAGTTACAACCACAATTTATATTAATACCCTTAAATTATTTTATTTTCCTAAGTTTAGACTTAGGGTCCCTTTAAAAATAATTAATTATTTTAATAAAATTGTTTCTAAGTGGAATTTCCCAAAACGATTTTTAGGTTCTTTGGAATACATGTGCCCAAGCCTCCCTGCAAAATTTGAGATTAGAGCACATCCAATGCTACCAGAAATCAACACGTAGTTACATTTATTTATGGCTTGACTATTACTTGTGATTAAGTCTAATGTTATCCAATTAGCCATTGTTAAATAGTAGTGAGATAGTTGACATAGTGCATATACTTGGTCATTGCTTTCATTCAATAATACTACTTCCTTTATTTAGGAAGGTAGGGTATGTACACCTCTCTAAACTACACAATCAAATCCTCTTGTCTCACAAACAAGAGGGTCATAGACATCAATTTAATGTCTATCTAGGCTATGACCTTAAAATTAGATTACTATTATTATCATCATGATCATTATTATTAAACAAGTCTCGCATCTACTTGGTAGTTGATTCACTAAATTAATTCTTGTCGTTAAATTTAGGTGTCATCCACTCAAATTAGAAATAATTCTAGTCCCCTAAAAAATTTCAACCTAATATATTGATATGCTAGGGACCTTCTACATGATTGTGAGTGGAGTTTTCAACATCTTTTGACATAGTATCATTAACATAGACTGCACTCCATTTTGCATTAGAGGAATGTGCTAGGTCCAGTTTTAAATGCACTGTTGTTGAAAATGTAAATAGTGTCAATCTTCATAATGTAATGTAAAACAATCATTGATGTATTTATTACATTCATTATTATATTTATTTTTGGTCAAAGCATGTTCTTCATGCTTATAAGAGTCAAAAAGAAATTATTTTGAGTCAAATAAAATGTAGTTGAGTCATGTCCCATTTGGATATTTGTAAGAAAAAGAATTTTGAATTTTTATTCAGTCAAAAGTCCACCAAAATGTACAAGTTGGTCCTCCTTGGAAACAAGTTGGCTCAGTCCACCAAGACCCATTTATTCGACCTCCTAGACAGATATATATAAAGGACAGTTCAATCACTTTGAAGGACACTCAATCATCATCATACATATCTTATGCACCTACCTAGTGGAGAAAAGGACGAGGAAGGAGAGGGAGAGCTCGCACATGTGGAAGAATTTTTGAGGAAAGGCTGAATTTCTGATCTAGTTGCTGGACTGAATTTCCGAGCTTATTGCAGGTCCGAAATTTCAGAAATGAAATTTTAGGAGGTTGACCAGTTTGACCTATGTTGACTATGGCTTTGAAAATGTCTCGAAGGAGGGTTGGACTTTGAATTTTTATGGCAGTTCTGGTTTTGGTCTCAGTCTTGGATATCTCATTTTGATCCGATTCTATAAGAGAAGGATTGTTGTTGGGTTTTCCCCCTTGTGGGGTTTTTCCCTGACTTAGAGCCTAATTTTGGTGTCCCTTGTCTCTTTTTTTTTCTTGGTTGCTTGAACATTTGTATAATTGCTTGAAGAAGAAGACATAACACATAATAAAAAACTATCTAACATTCACAAGTTGTTAAAATTGGCAACTAGGGCCAAACTCCATGTGGGTCATCTTATTTATGGTAGTTGATAATTTTCTTGGATTCCTCTCGTCGAGAGGTGTGGGATTGATTTAACAATCATCTGATCCCGACATGTATTCATGGAGATATGAATTTATTTGTATTTCTCGACAATTTGTCAAGGTCGGCCAGCAAGTTAAAGTGTGTGGCACACCCCCAACTTATCTTGCACGATTCATATAAAAGAAAGAGACCTTGTGGCATTATTCCACTCATCTCACCACACATCTTCTCTCTCTCCTATGCATTAGAAGAGCTTCTCTCTCTCACACGTGTGGCTGAAAGGAGGACGCAAATTTCTGGTTAGGGCAGCGTTGACTTGGGTTGACCTAGCTGCAGGTGGGTAGATTGGACAGCGTTCATCAGCGTGGAGGCTTTCTTGACTGCGGTTTGGGTTGGGCAGCCTCTCCTAGGCTAGCCGCATTTATGTTCAGACTTTTTGACCAGGTTTGACCACTCTTTGACCTGCGTTGATTGTGAAAGAGCTGCCGCAGGTTTGATCAAATGTTGACTGCAGTTTGACTGGGTATTGTGGACTGTTTTGGGCTGCCTATGCTTGCTGTTGAAGACCGAGTTCTTCAAGGTTGACTTGAGGTCAAATTGAGAGTTGTTTGACCAGCTTTGACCTAGCTGATTAGTCTTGTATTGTTGCTGATATAAAATCACAAATTTGTGATATTGTACTATCTCTCTTTCTCTGCTGAATTATTGAAAAAATATAGAAGAATTAATCAAAGGGTTTCCCCGCATTGGGGTTTGTCCTTGGCTAGCCGCCACATCTTGTGTCTCTTGTCTTGGCTTGTCTTCTGTCGATTTTATTTATGTTCTATCAGCATTTTACTTATATGTTAATGTGATTGCTATACTGAGAATTGACATTGGGCTAATAAGAAGAAATTGAAGTAAATTGCTCTAAGCATAGAACATACCATAATTTAACATGGTATCAGTGGTGAGGTGAAGACAAAGCCCAAGCAAGAGCAAGAGCAATCACCAAAGGTAGTTGGAGAAAGTCAAAAGGCTTCATGGGTTACTCATCACACTTCCCTGCCGAAGACAAGCTCCATGAGAAGTCTGACTATCACGGATGGAAGATGTCTCTTGATCTGACATTGGAAGAGCAGGAAGTGTTGGATTATGTGAGAGGTAGAATTACGAAGTCGACATCAAATGCACCGGCTGCTACAAGGAACAAGTACACTAAGTGTGAAGTCAAAGCGAAGAAGATCATCCAAGACTCTATTGACAAGCATCTAGTGGCCTACGTTTCCGAGCGGAACACCTCAAAGGAGATCTACGATAGACTGGTAATGTAGTGCCCACTCTAATTTCCTAACCCTAATATGCCATTATCTTGGATACTTTATTCTTTGAGGACCTCAGGTTGAGGAATCCGAACACATAACTCTATTATTAGTGATTGAGATGTTTATGTATGTTCCCCATTGACATTATGGTGATGATAGTATTAATGGTTAGGTATGTTCTAACATTAATGGTTATGCACGTTCTCTATTGATATTATGATGATTGTGGCATAAATGGTTGTGTTTGTTCTCTATTGAATTTATGATGATGATAGTACTAAAGGATATGTATGCTCTCTATTGATATCATGATGATGATAGCTTTGATGGATATGTATGTTTCCATTGATGTTATAATGATGATAGCCATGATGGATGTGTCCCCTATGTTACCTACTTGCATCATCGTTCATTGTGAACCAAAACTAATGCAAGTAGGTAACATAGGGGACACATCCATCATGGCTATCACCATCATAGCATCAATGGAAACATACATATCCATCAAAGCTATCATCATCATGATATCAATAGAGAGCATACATATCTTTTAGTACTATCATCATCATAAATTCAATAGATGCGAATGATTTGGTGATGTTAATGATGCTATTATGACAATGACTAACACTGAGAAACCTTGTTACTAATGATTATTGAGTATGGCAGGAAACCATCAGAGGCATTCACATATGACGAGTTGATGACTCCTGGTTTGATGAAAATTTATATTATTTCATCTTTGAAATTCTAAGTCAATTTTAAAACCTGCCATATATGTTTAACTATATTCTGATGATATGTTAATGGTTGCAGGCACATATTAGTTGCTTGACCGAATGACTCACATATGGGTGATGGGGTTGTATAGGTGGATGGAACTACATGGGAGGGGTGGGACAGTGTCCCTGATCCCACCAATTAGCACTCCCGTCGTGACTTGGGCTGGAAGGGTTGAAACACCTTCACCTTGAAGATCACGATGCCATGAGGGTAGTTCCCAAAGTTGGGTCGCTCATGAGGATTTTACCGGGGGGCGCGCATCAAGGCGGATTCCTTGATCCCCGACACCATTAGTCTCACTATAGCAGGCAACATAAGAGATGATAGTGGTCTATGACGTTGCACCTATATTTTCCCCTCGTAGTCACTGAATGCTTGAAGGGCAAGTGGTGTGGCACCCTTGGAACTTCAAGGGAATTTCTTGAAGGGCACGACCAACTTGGCACCCTTGGCATCACAAATAAACTGTTAAGCATGGCACCCTTGGAACTTCAAGGGAAGTTCTTGAAGGGCACGACCAAACTTGGCACCCTTGGAACCATTAAAAATAGATTAAATAATAGATATAATCAAGGAATGAAAGCTAGATAAATTTACGTCAAGGGTAAATGATGTTAGAAACCGAGGTAATTAAATCTAAAATAAAACTTGGGTTAAGAGGATCATAGGAAGAAATAAAATAGATTACCTTAAAAACTCTACCCTTCCCATGTTGGAAAATACTAGGAAGATTATGTGGTTTAATTAGGTAAAAAGGGGAAAGAGGGACATAATTGTAAAGATAAAGATTAATCCTAATTAAGAAAAGAGGAAGGTGAATTAAAATAAGAATAATAAATTAAATTTAGAGAAATGTAAAGAACCTCCATGTGGCAACAAACAACATAAGAATATCCATCTAAGAGATAACCTGAGTTAAATTAGGGAGTAGATAGGGGATCAAATCTTGACTCATTAATTGACTTTAAGTAATGAACACAAATTAAGGAATAAAAAAGGGGGATAAAGAGACAACTAGGAGAAGAAATAGGAATCTTGTTGAGGTGAGGAAAATATTAGTTTTAAATAAAAACTTAAGTAAATAATTTTGAGATACCCTTGATGAGAGAGTGACACATGGGTGGGTGAATAATAAAGCTATTGAATTATAAAAAAAAATTAATTATGCATGAGATGACAAGTGTCACCTATGAGGACTCCTATAAAAGAAGGGGCAAGCCATGGGAGAAGGGACTTTTGGGAATCCTATTGTTGGATGGATGAGATGATGTCAGAGCAGTGATTACGAAACTATAGTGAGTTTGGTGAGATAGAGGATTTTAGAGAGAGGACACTCTTGAGCCAAGGAGTGCTCTCCTCTACCAGCTAGTGCATTCCTCCATTGTACAACCCCATTGTAGCTCGGGGGTCTGCGGGGAAGAAAAGTACCCAAGGAGTAGGCTGGGAGGTTAACCGGTGGGTCTTCACATTCGGATCAAGTACGTCGTCATTCATTCACGGAGGTGACCGGCGACAAAGGAATACCAGTAACAGCAAAGCAAGCGGAGTCTCGCCTTCTGGTGAACGGTACATATGTGTTTCAATACTATTTGATCTTAGTTACATGTATGTAAATGTTATGATATGTTTCCTGATATGTTTCTGGTTGTATTCTGCTGTGATTTATCAAATATATATATATTGGAAGATATAGGACCTTACAGGTAAGCTTGTTTAAAGTTAGTGATACAAATCAAGTTTTGTTCCTCAAAAATAAGCTAAAGGATATTAAGAAGGGCAAAGACGAGGATATTCAATTCTACTTCTTAAGGATCACTGAGATCAAGAATGATATCCTATTGATTGGAGAAGTCATTGCTGACAGGGAACTGACTATCACTACTCTTAGAGGGCTCCCATCCGAATGGTATGTATTTAGAACCACTATTCTCAACAATGATAGAATTCTGAGATTTGAGGAATTAATGGCGAGATGCATTCAAGAAGAGACAAGGATGGTAAAGCAAGAAATGCCTTCAAGCAAAGGCAACCCCACTGCTTTCTCCTCTCAAGCTAAAATGAAAAATAATTATGGATCTAAATTTAAAGGAAAGGCCAAATTGAAGGGTGGAAGAAGGGGAAGATGCTTCGCTTGCAATAAATTTGGCCACTATGCCAGGAAGTGTCCAAATAGGAAGGACACATCTCATGACGATGATCAAAATCACTCTCGGGGCAACTCAAACCACAATTAAAGGAATGGCAGGTTCAATAGCAAAGGAAAGAGGAATGTTGGAAATCAAGGAAGTGGTCAACCCTCCAAGAAAGCAAGGAACTCCAGGTATGAATCAAATGTTGTTAATAATAAGTAAGATAATTATTATCTGATATCAGCCCTATCTAGTACCTCTCCTCTGGACTCGTTGGGCAATTGGCTTATTGATAGTGGTGCCTCAAGGAACTTCACTGGTTACAAGGATGCTCTTTCTAATCTGATAGAGAAGGAGACAAACTTGGAGATTATTCTTGGAGACAATTCCACCTATCTCATAAAGGGGTAGGGAATGTTACTCTTCAATTAAATCAGGGTAACACAATTCATTTGCAAGAATTCCTATATGTGCCTGATCTCAAGAAGAACCTGGTATCCATTTCGGCAATGGAAGACAAAGGTTACAAGGTGGCCTTCATCGATAGCAAGGTACGCGTATGGAAAAAGAATTTTAAAGATGCTTTCACTCTTGGGTTTCGAGTTGACTCTTTATATCAAGTTGGAGGAAGTCCGTTGGGAGTCATGTCTTGCAACACATCTCTCCAGTCTAAACTATGGCACCATAGGTTTGCCCACCTTCATTATAAGGCTCTACCTGATGTGAGACAAATGGTGACAGGGATGCCCGAGTTCAAAATAGAGCATGAAAGTGTATGTCTGGGATGTGCCAAAGGAAAGCTCAAAAAGGCACCATTCCCCTCAAGCCATAGCAAGACCTCCAACATTTTGCAGTTGGTTCACTCAGACATATCTAGTATGATGCCTGTGAACTCTTTGGGAGGATATTTATATCATCTCACTTTTACAGATGACTATTCTTACAAGACTTGGATATACTTCTTGAAAAAGAGGGATGAAGTATTCACCTGGTTCCGTCACTTCGAAGCCTTGATCGAGAATCAAACCGAGAAGAGGATCAAGATCTTAAGGACTAATAATGGGACCGAGTATGAATCCAATGAGTTCCATGAATTTTGCAAAGAAGTTGGCATTACGAGGGAGGCCACAAGACCATACAGTGTACACTCCTGAGCGGAATGGTGTGGCTGAGAGGAAGAACCATACGATTGTGGAAGTTGTTCGTGCGAGGCTCCATGATCAAAGGCTTCCGAAGTTTCTATGGGCCGAAGATGCGAATACGACCGTATATGTTCAAAACCGATGTCCTCATCAAGCAGTGGATTCCAAGACTCCCGAAGAGATGTTCACTGGTAAGAAACCTGATGTCTCTCATTTTAGAACTTTTGGAAGTCCCGTATATTTTCATGTGCCGAAAGAGAAAAGGAGCAAATTGGGTGCATCTAGAAAGAAGGGAATCTTCGTGGGCTATAGCGAAAATTCTAAAGGCTATAGAATCTATGTGGTTGGTCAAAGGGAATTCAAGATTAGTCATGATGTCACTTTTGACGAAGATATGGCTCTTAGCAAGGTTGACAATCTTCCTATTCTAAGGAAAACTAAAAAAGCTGACACCAGGAAGTCGGATGAAAAGGAAGATGAGACGATGCCCGATGTGGAAGAACCTATGGATCCTATTGATCCCCCTCCACAAGAGCCTTCATCTTCTAGGAAGAGGCCCTCATGGCTTAGGGGGACACTTGATGATGTCGAAGGACATACTGCACCCAGAGGGACTTTCCGTGAAAGTAAGAAACCGACCAAGTATTAGGGATACTTGACCATTATGAGCACCATCATTCAAAATGAGCCTTCTTCGTTCGAAGAAGCCGTGAAGCATAAAGTATGCAAGGATGTAATGAATGAGGAATACAAGTCCATCATGAAGAACAATGTCTGGGATGTGGTCCCTAGACCCCAGGACAAAACAATTGTCACCTCGAAGTGGCTTTACAAAATAAAGCATGGAGCTGATGGGAGTGCTAAAAAATATAAGGCTCGCTTTGTTGCTCGAGGATTCTCTCAAAAGGAAGGTGTAGATTATGATGAGATATTTGCACCTATTGCTCGATACACCACCATCTGCTTTTCATAGCCCTTGCTGCTTCGCAAGGATGGAACCTACATCAGATGGATGTCAAGACTGCGTTCTTGCATGGTTCAATTAAAGAGGAAATATATGTGGAACAACCCAAGGGGTTTGAGATTCATAATCGGGAATCTCGCATATGCAGGTTGAAGAAAGCTCTCTATGGGCTGAAGCAAGCACCCCGAACTTGGTATGAGAGGAATGATAGCTATTCGATGAAGCTAGGATTCACTAGGAGTGAAGCCAATCCAAACCTTTACTTTAAGGTTGAGGATGATAAGCCTCTCATATTGGTGTTGTATGTTGATAACCTCTTCCTAACAGGTGCAGACCCTCTCATTCACAAATTTAAGAGGGAGTTGGCTTCCGAATTTGAGATCAAGGACCTTGGACTGATGTACAATTTCCTAGGGTTGGAGGTCTGGCAGAAGCTAGGAGAGATTTTCCTATCTCAAGGAAAATACGTGGTGAAGATATTGGAGAGATTCGGTATGGTGGACTGCAAGCCCGTGACTATCCCGATGGAGCTTAACTTCAAGAAGTTATGCGGTAGTGTTGTCAGACCTACTTTGGAAAATGCTACTGGGTATCGTCAACTCATAGGAGCATTGATGTTCTTGGTGAACTTCCATCCGGATATATGTTTTGCAGTCAACACGTTGAGCCAATATATGGTTGAGCCTCATCACTCACATTAGATTGGTGCCAAGAATATTCTGAGATATCTTCGAGGCACAATCACTCGTGGGTTCAGATACACTGTCGGAGATGTGAGGCTACATGGATATTCTGATGCTGACTAGGCAGGTAGTGTGGTGGACCGAAAGAGCACTTCTGACTGCTGTTTCTCTTTGGGTTCTGTTGACCTCTACTGGTCAACTTCCCATGCAGTACACCCTCTTTTCTTGGCAGAAAGGGGTAGCACCTGAACGACGTGTCCGTGTCAGCCTACAGTCATCAACAGCTTGATCATTTCAATTGTAAACCCAGTCTGCATGTATGAATTGTAAATAATCTAAGCAGATCAGAGTCATGTATGTAAAATTGCCTAGGTGGACCTAACTTTCTATGATAATCTATGTCCCGGAAGGTTTTTCGTCTTACCGATCCATGGATCGGCAGAGTTTTCCTTCAAACCTGACCCCAAAGCCGGGATGGATTTTGTCATTAGAACTTTAGGAGAATCCTAGTGTGTTAATATGCTAGATTATAGTTGTGTCGCAGAACTGGGTGATTTATGAGGGTCTGTGTTAAGTGGGTTTGTCCCCTTGAGATGTAAGTTGTAAAAGTCATGATGTAATGTGTCTTGAGGGTCGAAAAATGTTTTAAATCCCCTCGTGAGTCCTAAGTCCTAGGTCCTGGGTGATGTTTCCAAAGGTTTAGTTCGATGATCCATTTAAAAAATGAAATAAAATAATAAAATAAATAAAAAATTTAAAAAATTTAAAAATTAAAAAAATGAAATAAATAAAAAATAATAAAAAAAATTTAAAAATTTAAAAATTTAAAAAATAATAATAAAATAATAAATAATAAAAAAATTAAAAAATTAAAAAATTTAAAAAAATGAAATAAATAAAAAAATAATAAAAAAAATTTTAAAAATTTAAAAATTTAAAAAATAATAATAAAATAATAAATAATAAAAAAATTAAAAAATTTAAAAATTAAAAAAAATGAAATAAATAAAAAATAATAAAAAAAATTTAAAAATTTAAAAATTAAAAAAATAATAATAAAATAATAAATAATAAAAAAATTTAAAAAAATGAAATAAATAAAAAATAATAATTTTTTTTTTTTTTAAATTTAAAAAATAATAATAAAATAATAAATAATAAGAAATTTTAAAAATTTTAAAAATAATAATAAAAAATTAATTGAATAAATCGACGGATGAGATCAAGAGATGTCTTGATCTTCATCAACGGTCGAGATCATTTCTACAAGGATCATTCGAACTAGCCGTTGGGATCATTTCCTTTATATAGGGTCTTAGCTGGTCATTTCAAATTCATTCGATCTGTGAGTCAGATACTGAAGAAGCTCTCTTGTAAATCTGTTTCTGGTTAATAAAGGAAGACTTTGGGGTCCATATCTTGCTGGTGTTACTCTCTTGGAATGCTGTGAGATCATTTCATTTTCTGCATATGTTATTTTCAGCCATTAATAATAGCTTTTCGTAGAGTATTGTGAGCACAGGTATCTTGTTCACTTGCTGGGGTTTGGGTGCTGTTAGGGTTTCTGAAGTAATGGCAGGTATCTCCATTACTGTTTGAGATCTAGCAGCATTTTTGCCCTCTTTGTTGACGATTGTTTTGAGCTGTGCAGAAAACATTTTCTGAAGGAAATTTGTGGGCGTTCGGGGAAGTTCTCGGCTGAACCAGCCAACTCCCGCAAGCATTTTTTTTGCTGAGCCCAGTTGGACTTGATCCTGGGTCTATCATTCGGTTTATTTTTTTAAGTTTGCATGAGAGATTTTCTGAAGTTCTTCACAGTGACGATCTGAAATTTCTGTTCTTTAAAATGTTTTCCGTGCTTATTGCTGAATCTGGCTGTTAAGGGGCCAAATCTGTAAATTAATTAGCTGATCTAGGGTTTTAATTTTTGCTTTATGCAGTTTTTTATTAGGGTTTAGGGTTTTTTTTTTTTTTTTGGTTTCATTTTAGCACATTCATATTTTCGAAGTTTTTTTTTAATCGCTGGATATCGTTTTGGTCATGTGATTTAGCTGATGATAGATGGTTGCTGTCCATGGTCCATGTTCCTATATCATTTAACAAGTAATCGTTTCTACATCAATCTCTTAAGGCACTGGTCTGCTCAATTAATCAAATCCATCGCGTCCTTTTTATAGCGTATCTCGTGTCTCCCAACCAACTGGTCGACAATTGGTCTCATCATCTCACAGGGACTACCCCCCTTAGCCGCGGGAGACAGGCTTAAACGGAGGGATCGGGGATCAGAGTGACAGCCCCTGGTCTGAGCGTTGTCGTGTCAATCCGCGCGACAACAGGTTCTACCTCGATCTCTTGGATGAGCAGGAAGCAGAAGTTGGTGCGAGTATGGCCTCCTGTGAGGCTGTCTGGTTGAAGAAGCTCTTTAGTGAGTTGTTTGGACATACATTGGATACTACTGTGATCCTCTGCGACAACCAGAGTGGGATTCGTTTATTCGAGAACCTCGTATTTCATGATCGCTCCAAGCACATCGATATCAAGTACCACTTTATCCGGGATATGGTATAGCGAGGAGCAATAAGGCTCCATCATATTGGGATAGATGAGCAAGTTGTTGATATTCTGAGGAAGCCCCTGGGAAAGGTCAAATTCTTGAATTTCCGAGAACGACTAGGAGTCGTTGAGAGACCCTCTTATGAGTGTCCTGTATGATGCATACATTGAGCTCTGAGAGTTCTAGGGGGTTTGGGGTACTTCTTGCAGCGACGAGTGAACATAGGGTGACTCACTCTCCCCTAGTGGTGCGATGTGTACAGGGTGAATGGTTCAGCCTTCCCTTGTGATACCCCGTGGCGACATGTAGGTAGGATGAATGGTTCATCCTTCTCCTGTTGAGACATCCTACCCATGCAATCTGGGACTCATGGGAAGTACCTCTCATTTGGCCAATGAGTAGGGAAATGAGGATAGGGACCATAGTAGTACCAATGGATGCATCATGTATCTACCATACTCCCTATGCTAGGATGACATTGATTTGGGATCAATTGGAATTGACTTTGGGTCATTAAGAGTGATATAACTCACTCTCTTTTGGAAGTGATCTGGGATCAGTAAGAGTGGTATGACACACTCTCTTCATTGGGATTGACTTCAGGTCAATAAGAGTGCTATTGGGTACTCTCTTTTATCTGGGACTGACTTCGGGTTAGTAGAGGATGGTATGATACATCCTCGATCATTTCTTCTTCTTCATAGTTCAGCAGAGCAGAGCCAAGCAATGTAGGGCAGTGCATTTGATGGAAAAGATAGTACCAACAGACAGATGGATTAGCAGATGGAGTTCTCCCTAGTTGAGAGGGAGTGTTAAAATTGGCAACTAGGGCCAAACTCCATGTGGGTCATCTTATTTATGGCAGCTGATAATTTTGCTTGGATTCCTCTCGTCGAGAGGTGTAGGATTGATCTAACAATCATCTGATTCCGACATGTATTCATGGAGATATGAATTTATTTGTATTTCTTGACAATTTGTCAAGGTCAGCCAGCAAGTTAAAGTGTGTGGCACACCCCCAACTTATCCTCCACGATTCATATAAAAGGAGACCTTGTGGCATTATTCCATTCATCTCACCACACATCTTCTCTCTCTCCTACGCATTAGAAGAGCTTCTCTCTCTCACACGTGTGGCTGAAAGGAGGACGCAGATTTCTGGTTAGGGCAGCGTTGACTTGGGTTGACCTAGCTGCAGGTGGGCAGATTGGACAGCGTTGACCAGCGTGGAGGCTTTCTTGACTGCGGTTTGGGTTGGGCAGCCTCTCCTAGGCTAGCCGCATTTCTGTTCAGCCTTTTTGACCAGGTTTGACCACTCTTTGACCTGCGTTGACTGTCAAAGAGCTGCCGCAGGTTTGACCAAACGTTGACTGCAGTTTGACTGGGTATTGTGGACTGTTTTGGGCTGCCTATGCTTGCTGTTGAAGACCAAGTTCTTCAAGGTTGACTTGAGGTCAAATTGGGAGCTGTTTGACCAGCTTTGACCTTGCTGATTAGTGTTGTATTGCTGCTGATATAAAATCACAGATTTGTGATATTGTACTATCTCTCTCTCTCTGCTGAATTATTGAAGAATATAGAAGAATTGATCAAAGGGTTTCCCCGCATTGGGGTTTGTCCCTGGCTAGCCACCACATCTTGTGTCTCTTGTCTTGGCTTGTCTTCTGTTGATTTTATTTATGTTCTATCAGCATTTTACTTATATGTTAATGTGATTGCTATACTGAGAATTGACATTGGGCTAATAAGAAGAAATTGAAGTAAATTGCTCTAAGCATAGAACATACCATAATTTAACACAAGTAAATATCAAGAAGAGGAATCAAGTTTTAATCTACACTATACTTGGTTTCTCAATAAATGTGAGCTTCATCCAACATTGAAAGCCATGTGATTCAAATATTGCATAGTGTATGGTCAGTGCAGGTTTCCTATCAGCTCTAAGTGTTTGCTTGGTCAGTGATTTATCAAGCCCTCCCCACCAAGCCTCAGTTAGCCAAGAGTGGCCTCTCTTATGGACTTTGCACCTCTTGCCTTAAGGCTGGAGGAGTGAAAAACCTTTTATGGGAGTGCACTTTTGTCGAGACTTGTTGGGAGAATGTTCAGTTAAAACAGGGAAGTATTCTACAGGGGGATCTTCATTGGAGGGGCACTGTTGCTGGGGTATTCCAGATCTGTGATTTGGAATCCACTAGCTGGCATCTAGCATTGTTTGAGAATTTCAGCCTTCCTTGCTCTTTGAAAACTCCAAAACTTGTGTTTTAGAATGAGGTCAGTTCTTTGGTTGCTTTTTGTCAGCTACAGAGAGAGGAGGTACATATGCAGCTGCTGCCAAAGGGGTTTTTGTTGATAAGGATGACTAACTGTTAGATTGGCATCTATTTGGATTTCATAGTTGTTCTAATTTCCTTCAGGAAGAGGATATAGTTTTCACTGTATATACCCTATATATATATATATATATATATAGCACTGATCAAATTAGCTGTTTATTTCAGTTAAAAAATAAGTCGTATCTAACATAAAGTCATTACTTCAGCCATAGTTATTCATTATAATGAAACTAAAGATTAATGAACAAATTAACAAATTATCCATACCTGCTCCTAAAGTGAGGATAATGATCTCTCCATGATAAGAAGGTATCTCACAAACTAGTTTATCCAGCACGTCTTCCTGAAGTGTACATATAAATAATCAATTTCAAAATTCCAATGGAACGTACAAAATAAGAAATAACTACACTCTCCATGGTATTCAAAAGTGTGAGTTTTCGAGGCAATGTGAACTAGCAATAAACAGACAACTATTAGTAAGTATAGAAAAACACAACAATCATCATTGTTTAAAAATGTGAACAGACAAACATGAACATTGCAGATATAAATGTCTATTAACGCAGATGAAATAAATGCAGGAGCAAATAACAATAGGCAATGAATAAACAATATCACAGAGGGTTGGGGGTGTGGGGCACCAGAGATATTGTGAAGAAAACCTTAAATTGGGATATAAAACTCCAAACAAATATAGTGGAAAGCAAGCAACAATAGACAATGAATAAACAATGGAATAATAACTTGGGTAAAAAAGACTATCATCAACAAATCTGCATTCTATTCCCCCTCAATTCACCGCCATGTTACATAGAATATATGTACGTGTGCCTTCAAAGGGCACACATAAATAATCCGTTCAATCAGTTTAACACAACTGTCCATCAAACTATTAAACCTTCTGAATTGCATTACAAAGTATTAAACTTCGATCATTAATATTTAAAAACGTACACGTGAAAATATTCCAAATGAACCAATATTTGTAACAAGATAATAGGATGCATCTCTTAAAGAAGATGGTTCAATCCTACAGTTCGAGTCAGAAGCTTACCAATTTCCATTTGTGTGTCTGAATGTAATTGATACTTTTCCTTTAAACTACGTTAACATCAATATCTCAAGAGCACTTTACAAGGGAAACAAAATCCTATTTAATAATTGTTGGTAATAAAGTTTTTTAGTTGCCCAGTACACCCTTCGTGTGGCTTCATCATGGTTTATGTGGCATATCATTTATGAGGTTATGAACTGACCTATGCTCATGACCTCATTTCACGTTCGCTTTGTGTTTTGTTCATAAGCTAGAATCTCTTGAATATTACACAAGTGTTGCTTGTTTTCATATTTCACTTCATTTTGAATGTCCTAGCAGTTTTTTCATTGCCTCAAATGTGTGGAGTGTTTAGGATGCTTCAATTTCAAAACATCATGTCTCCTTCGGCAACGATCCAATTTGAGTGAATTATTTTTGATTCCACATATTTTTCCTGAACAATTCAGTGGTCTGCTTGATTTCTACTAACACTACTGCTGAGGAGAGTTATTTTAATTTGTTCTAAAAATGGCAACCAATATCACATTGGTTGCAAGTTCTATGGTGAAATTCGATGGGGCTAACAATAGACATTGGAGGGCACATAAAAAGGACCAACTAATAGATTCCAAATTCTATGACTCGCTTTTTGGAAATGAAAGCTCCCTAATTCATCCCAAAGAAAAAGGAAAGTATATTCATCCTTCTTGAGACAGACTATGGTGGTGGGGATTTGTAATTTCGTAGTGATTATGATGAGGAGGATGGACACAAGATGTGGAATGACATAAAAAATGCCTATGATTTGATGCTTGGCGATGCTAAAATGGAATTTCTACATAAATTTGGAAGATTGTAAATGAAAGATGGAGAAGAAATTTCTCTCATATTCAAAAGCATAAGGAGATCCATAGCAATCTTGCAAATTATAATAAAAAAATTGATGAAATGATGTCTTCCCAATGTCTTTTGAATAGCCTTTCAAGGTCCTATACACCTCTTAGATGTTTTAATGCTACCAACAAACTGGTATCCATTAAGCCCACTCATCTCTTCACAAAGTTGATCAAGAGGAAATGTTCGAAAGGAGTGTGAATCATCTGGTAATGCTCATTTCCAAACGAAATAATTTTCCCAAAGGGGAGTTCAAGTATTAGTAAGAGAAATGTAAGGCCCCAAGAAAACTAAATGCAAACTGGACAAGGAAGTGAAAACAAAATCATGGAAAAGGTAAGGGTCCCAAGTTTGAAAGTTATTGCAGATTTTGTGACACACATGAACGCTTGAGAACTTTTACTTGAGACTTTTAACTTTTACACAAGAAAGTTGATTTTAACCAAAAAAAGAACCAAAAGAAAGATAATGGGAAACAAAATTCTCGTAATAAAAAAGGTAAAGGAGGTATTGCTCTTTCCACAACTTCTAAGAGTGCTTATAATGATGCTTCTATAGATATATTATTGATTATTGTGGTGCATCCCAAGCAGTGTTGCACGAAGCGCCCCCCCCCCCCCCCCCCCTGCCGGTTCGAAGCTCCGAAGCGCGTCCCGTACGGAAGCGCCTAGGAAGCTTCATCGGAAGCGGCGCTTCCGAATTCGGAAGCGGCGCTTCGGCTTTTTAAGCCGCTTCCTAGAATTTCCGAAGCGCACTTCGTACGGCGCTTCGGGCCTCAGAAGCGCGGTGCTTCGGAGCAGGAAGCGCACGCTTCCGTACGCTTCGGCCAAACAGGGCGCGCGCAAGGGAAAAAGACACTCTTTTTTTAATTTTTTTTTTAAGTTATGTTCACTCAGCATTAAGGGGGTGGGTTAGGGTGAGGTTAGAGTGAGGTTAAGGTGAGGAATGAAAAGAATAAAGCCCCCATTCATTCTTCATTTTCTCACTTTGAGTTTATGAGAGTTGGAGAAGAGAAGAGAGGAGAGGAGAAGAGAAGAGAGGAAAGGAGAGGAGAAGAGAGGAGAGCTTGGAGGAGTGAAGAAGGAGGAGCTAGGAGAAGGAGGAGGAGCTTGGAGCAAGAGCTTGGAGGACTTCATCTACAAGAGCTAAAGAGGTAAGTTCAAACCCCAAACTCCCTTGTTTTTTTGACAATTTTTTTGTATTTTTCTCCTCCCTCTCCTACTCTTTCCCATTGTTTCTACTTGCTCCTTTATTTACAGGTTGTCCACCACCTATATCCATATTCCAAGATGGTGTTCTTTTGGCTTCTATGTATCATTCCACTCTTGGTTTTAATGATGGAAAAGGTGAATAGGAATAGAAGGGAAGAAACAGAAGAGGACAGTGGTGATGGTCCCAATAGGTGATGGTCCCAATAGGAGTGACCCAATGAATGATGAGGAGGAAGGGGATGAACCTGAAGGGGACACTGAAACACAAGATGGGAAAGCTACATCAACACCCTTGTGGAACTATGTGACCAAACTTGATGGGGGAAAGGGTGGTGGATCTTACAAATTTGTGTGCCCTCATGGTTGTCATGGAGGAAAACCATATTGTGGTTCATATACCCGTCTGAGGAGGCATCTTTGTGGGGTGCCGGACAGTGATGAAAAAAAGGGTCCTGTGGGGGTACAAATTTGCCCAAACATTTCAACTGAAGAAAGAAGAAAATACATCCAAATAGAGATGGATGCACAACAAAAAAACAAGAAACAAAAAACTCATTCTGAATCAAGTGCAACCTCTAAATTTGGTAGTTGCTCATCTCCTCATGGTACTTCTGCAAGCTCTGGAGGTAGAAGAACAATAGGGGATTTCCTTAATGTTGCTGGGAGGGATGATGTGGATGGAAAGATAGTCCGTTTTCTTTGTGCTTGCGGTGTACTATTCAATGTGCTTCGCTCTCCCTATTGGCATGAAATGGTAAAGGCCATCAATGAAGCCCCAAAAGGATACAAGGCCCCCAACTATGAAGAAGCTAGAACAGTGTTATTAGAAAGAGAAAAAGCTAAGGTTCAAAGAGCTTTGACATGTTTTACAAATGAGTGGGTAGATTCTGGGGTATCCATTGTATCAGATGGGTGGACAAATATTAGAAACCAACATTTGATAAATGTTCTTGGTGTTTCTTCTAGTGGTGCAGTATTTATTGCATGTCATGACTCCTCCATCACTGCATATGCACAAAACATTGCAGATCTCCTATTGAAATCAATCAAAGATGTTGGTCCAAATAATGTGGTTCAAGTGATCACAGATAATGCAGCAAATTGTAAGGCAGCAGGAAAAATTATTGAGCGTACTCATCCACACATCTTTTGGTCTGGGTGCCTGGTTCATACATTGAACCTTTTGATGCATGATATTGTGAAACACAAAGAATGTGGGTGGATTGCTGAGGTTTACAGGACAGGGAAGCAGCTCATTAAATTCATCACAGGGCATACAAGGGTAAACTACTTCTATGGCACTTACTCCAAGTTGCAATTGCTTAAAATTGCAAAGACAAGATTTGCTAGTTATTACCTCACCTTTAGGCGGCTAGTGAAGGTGAGACAAGCTTTAACTAATCTGGTGTGTGCTGAAACATGGGATGAAATTAACACTGACATAGATGGTGCTAATGCAGTCAAGGACATTGTTCTTGACAGTTACTTTTGGGGACAGGTTAAATATGTTTTGCAATTCACCAAACCAATTTATTACATGATCAAGTTTGCAGATTCAGATCGACCAGTAATTGGGGAGGTGTATGAGCAAATGGATAGCATGTTGGGGCAGATTAAAGACATTGTTGAGCCTAGAGATACCACCTTGTACAATTATATTCGTGTAGAGGTGGAAAACCGATGGGAAATGCTAAATGTTCCATTGCATGCATTAGCATATGTTTTGACACCTAAATACTATCATCCATCATGGCTCTCAACACCAGCACCTGGGGGGGGAAGCAGGGGAAAACCACACCAAGATCAAGAGGTTCACAAAAAATATATGGCTGCATTGAGTAAATTAATCCCTGATGAGGAGGAGGCTGCATTGGTACGGAGACAGGTGAGCAACTATACGCTCAACACTGATCCATTTGGGAGCATGCATGCAATTAAAGATCGAGAGACTTTTTCTGCTCTTGAGTGGTGGAACATGCATGGAGGGGGTACTCCACTTCTACAGAGTTTGGCATTGCGGGTGCTATCACAGGTGGTAAACACTTCTTCTGCAGAGAGGTGTTGGAGCTCTTATTCTTTCATCCACAGTGTTAAAAGGAACAGGTTGAATTTAGACCGGGCAGAGAGCTTGGTTTATGTTCATTACAACTTGTGATTGTTGTCCCATTACTATGAAGATGCAAAGTCTAATAAAGACTTGTTGATTTGGGACAAGAATCCAGAGGAGGCCAATTTGGAGGATGGAGTGTTGCGATTAGAGCAATTAGAGGATGCTCTTATCCAGGTATGTCCATTGTGGTATGAATTTTCCAATTTTCCCTTATAAAGCATTTCTCTAATTCATGTTTTTAGTTTTTTTGTTAACTAGTGTTTTTTTTTTGCATGAATTTTTTGAGCGATTCTAGGATGATGATGACTGTGTTGATATGCCACCCCCACCCCCATCTGGTCCCTTGGTTCCTAGGTTCCATGGTTCAACACCAACAGCAGGGGGTTCTTCTTCATCAGTTTCAGTGCCACGACTTCCACAGGCACCATCTTCTTCATTGCCACCACGTGGAGGCCCGCCACCACGTTCTATTCGTGGTGGAAGGAGGAGAGATTAGTATATATATTCACAATCTACTACTTTTTGTCATAGATTACTCATTAGACTTGTAGACTTGTGAATTTGAATTTTGAACCTTTTTGGCTTGGCGGTGACCAAGTGACATATTTTGTAAACATTATTATTTGAATTTTGGACATGACAAATGTTGACAGTGGCTCACTTGCTAGATAAATCATAATATGCTCTATGTTTTATGTTTTATAATATGCTTAAATGTTTTATGTTTTATAATATGCTTAAAAATTTGATGTATGTTTGTAATAGCTAGAATATAGATGATTGTTGTACATACTAGTAACTACAACGGAATCATGGATGCCATATCTATCTTGATTTATGCAAAAATATGCATGTTTTCATGTCTTCTACAATTAATTTGGTATTTGGGATGTTTGTTTTGAGTATAAATGCAAAAAAATATAAATATATATATATAGCAGACGCTTCCGCGGACGCTTCGCTTCCTAGATTTTTGGAAAATGACGCTTCGGCGTCCCCGCTTCCAAAAAACGCTTCCGCTTCGCTCCCGCTTCGTGCAACATTGATCCCAAGACTTGACATTTGATGAAAATGATTTTGATTCTCATGATATGAAGAAAAATGATAATGTGTTTATTGGCAGTGATGCCCCTATTGATCGGAAGTGGTTCTTTTTAAAATATGGTTCGTGTGCCTCAATTTAAAAACAAGTTGTTTTACATGGCTCATATTATTAAGGATGCAAGGTACTAACAACCAAATTGGATAACTTCAAAATCCAACTTGAGAGCCTATCTTAATTTGTTTGAGGGTACACTACAAGATCAATTGGTTGGCTGATCCATCAATGTAGCATCAATGGTTCATGAATGCAATTTCAGACTTCAAACATGGTCACATGTCATATTATCTAGGGGTTTCTGATGGGACGGGTTCTTGAGCAAGTCATACACATTTAAAGGCACATCTGATGGCAATAGTTTTAGTGGAAAAGATGCTCCATACTCCAAGTTCGATGTAATATTCAAAGCAAGTATGGGAGGTTGAAGAGACCCAAAGGGTATGTTCATGTTGTTTTTGGTAGACTTGTGTTTTTCAAGATTTGACCATATCTTCGGATACCCTTCGGGAAGATGTGCATGGATTTTTGAATCTGAGGAAAATCTAAGAATTTTTTATATTTACTAATTTCTGTTTTTAGCAAGGTGTCTAGAGCTTTGGATACCCACTATGGAATACAATATTATTGTCTCAGTTCAAGCCATTCTAAGCATTTTGAAATTTCAAGGACGAATTGAGTTTTGGCTTGATTAAGAGAGAACATGGTGGGTCCACATTGAGTTTACGTGCTAATTTGGGATGTTATAAACCTTGAAAGATTCTCATATCACCATAGATGGTGTGCCCTCCTTGATAAGCTTCATTGCATCCTCTTTGAGGCTTGTTGAACTGCTATTCCAAGCCTAAAACCCTACTCTCCCTCTTAGACAGCCACCTACTAGTTTTTGAGATTGATATAATTAGCATGGGGAGGTTATTAATTGTAATTTGTAACATAGTTGATCTTAATCGCTATTTCTATGTGTTTCCTGTTGATTTTACAAGTGCAATGAAGACAAGCACAACTTTCTGCTACAGAGAATTACTTCCAATGATATTATTCTTACTTCAGATCATTAAGCAATTATACTTCAGAAAAATTTCAACCATAAATGCAGCAGGACAGTAGAGATCACAGTAAAATAAGCATGCCCAAGAGACACAAAAATTTTACCCTGGGAAAGCCCAAGCTCGGGAAAAAACCCAACAATCTTTTCTTAGGAGAAATTGTCCAATTCAACAAAAATGTACAATTTGAATATCCCAGACAAACTTAGTCAAACTGACCAATCAAATCATCCAAGTCAAACTTGGTCAAAAGAGAGAGAATAGCTAGTCAAATCTGGTCAAACAGGCCAAATTTTGGCCCTGCAACTGCCTCATGAATTTTGGTCACTTGTCCAAGAATTTTGGTCAACAGCCTCAGTCAAACTGTGGTCAAACAGAGCAACAGAATATTCAGTCAACACAGGTCAAATAGGCCAGAAAATCCAGTCAACACTGGTCAAAGTAGGTCAAACTTCATTGGTCTTTATCCTCTTTCTCCTTTGCAAGTGTGGACAGAAAAACATATGAGTAGATGATCTGAATTGATGCCAAACGGAGGAGTTCGATTGGTCAATATATAGAGGTCAAATAAGGAAGGTTTTGACCAGGGTCAAACCCATTCATATGGTGGGGCCGACTTGACTATCTAGGGCTGACCTAAACTTCAAAAGTATAATTTTAATTTCCTTTGACTTGTTGACTTGAATACCGACCTTAGCTACAAAAATTCAACACTCCCTTTTAGCTACGGAGGTATTCATCTTGACTTAGATGTACATTTTTTGAAACAATTTCTCCTTCCCAAGAAAAGATTGAAAGAGCTAGCTATGTTGATGTATCCATCCACAACATGTGGAAAGCATCCTGCATCAACATCATGCAAAGGAATCTAGTTACCCACTAGACATGTTCCCTTTGCAAATGAATCTAGTCACCCACAAGCCAATTCCCCATTGGTTGGTCAGTTACCCCCTGACACAAGGCTAGTTGTTTCACCAACCCACCAAGCCATCACTTGGAACCATGTCAGACACCCCTTAACAAATGGTGAAACACTGGGCACATTTACCATTCCCACATGTCATCACATGCTATTGAATGGTAAAAATACTTGCTCGATGCTATTAGGCATTCACTCAACCAAGGGAGCACTCCATGCCTTGATGCTCACTGGGCCGATCTCCCTAGCCACATTACATGGCCCCTGGTCATTACCCATGACTTATCAATATCCTGACCTAGGGAGAATCTCCACCCCTTGATGCTACAACATCAACACTCCCTCTTACCAAGGGAGGCATCCTCAACCACTCCAAGCCTATCCTTGAAGTATACAAACTTCGCCTTGGGAAAAAGCCTTATGGGAATGTCAAAAACTTGTTTGTCTATAGAAACATATTGGAGCATCACTGCGCCCTTCTGAACCATGTCATGGATGCAGTGGTACTTGATCTCAATTTGCTTCGACTTGTCATGAAAAATCGAATTTTCTAAGAGCTTCACACAGCTTGGATTGTCACAATATATCACAGTTAGTTCTAGCACCTGATCAAACAATCTTGTGAGTAGCTTTCGAAGACACACTGCTTCACAACTCGCCAAGCTAGCTGCAATATACTTAACTTCAGTAGTGTTGAGTGCAGCAAATGTCTGCTTCCAACTCATCCAAGAAATCATAGTAGAACCAAAACTGAAACAACATCCTGATGTGCTTTTCCTGTCATCATTACTTCCTGCCCAACTAGAATCTATGAATCCCTATAGCTAAACTTCACCATTTGAGACACATTTCAATCCATAACTAACTGTACCACAAATATCTCAATATATGATTTGCTGCAATCCAATGTTCATGCTGTGGTTCCACCTTGAACTGACTCAGAGTGTTTACTACAAAGCAAATATCTGACCTAGTATTAACTAGATACACGAAGGATCTAATTAATCATCGATACATAGATAATTAAGCAATTATACTTTAGAAAAATTTCAACCATAAATGCAGTAGGATAGTAGACATCATGGTAAAATAAGCATGCCCAAGAGACAAAAATTTTACCTTGAGAAAACCCAACCTCAGGAAAAACCCAACAATCTTTTCTTAGGAGAAATTGTCCAATTGAACAAAAATGTACAATTTGAATATCCCATTCAAACTTGGTCAAACTAAACAATTAAATCATCCAAGTCAAACTTGGTCAAAAGAGAGAGAATATGTCTTCCGCAATAGCTAGTCAAATCTGGTCAAACAGGCTGAATTTTGGCCCCTGCAACTACCTCATGAATTTCAGTCAACTGTCCAAGAATTTGGTCAACAACCTCAGTCAAACTGTGGTCAAACAAAGCAATAAAATATTCAATCAACGCACATCAAATAGCCCTAAAAATCCACAGTCAATGCTGGTCAAAGTAAGTCAACCTTCATTGGTCTTTATCCTCTTTCTCCTTCGCATGTGTGGACAAAAAAACATATGAGTAGATGATCTGAATTGATGCCAAATGGAGGAGGTTAATTGGTCAATATATAGAGGTCAAATAAGTAAGGTTTTGACCAAGTGTCAAACCCATTCGTATGGTGGGGCCGACTTGACTATCTAGGGCTGACCTAAACTTCAAAAGTATAATTTTAATTTCCTTTGACTTGTTGACTCGAATACCAACCTTCGCTACAAAAATTCAACACTCCCTCTTAGCTAGGGAGGTATTCATCTTGACTTACTCAGATGTACATTTTTTGAAACAATTTCTCCTTCCCAAGAAAAGATTGTAATAGCTAGCTATGTTGATGTATCCATCCACAAAATGTGGAAAGCATCCTGCATCAATATCATGCAAAGGAATCTAGCTACCCACTAGACATGTCCCCTTTGCAAATGGATCTACTCACCCACAAGCCAATTACCCATTGGTTGGTTAGTTACCCCCTGACACAAGGCCAGTTGTTTTACCAACCCACCAAGTTGTCACTTGGAACCATGTCAGATACCCCCTGACAAATGGTGAAACCCTAGGTCCATTTACCATTCCCACATGCTATTGAATGGTAAAAATACTTGCTTGATGCTATGAGGCATTCACTCAACCCGCTAGCCAAGTAACCCTTGGCAATATGGTCAGGCAACCCCTGACCAGGGGAGCACTCCATGCCTTGATGCTCACTAGGCCGATCTCCCTAGCCACATTACATGGCCCCTGGCATTACCCATGACTTGTCAATATCTTGACCTTGGGAGAATCTCCACCTATTGATGCTACAACATCAACACTCCCTCTTACCTATCCCTCCAACACTCCAAGCCTATCCCTGAAGTATACAAATTGCGCCCTGGGCAAAGGCCTTATGAGAATGTCAGCGACTTGCTCGTCTATAGAAACATATTGGAGCATCAGTACTCCCTTCTTAACCATGTCATGGATGCAATGGTACTTGATCTCAATGTCCTTCAACTTGTCATGAAAAATTAGATTTTCTTAGAGCTTCACACAGCTTGGATTGTCACAATATATCACGGTCAATTCTAGCACCTGATCAAACAATCTTGTGAGTAGCTTCTGAATCCACACTGCTTCACAACTCGCCAAGCTAGCTGCAATAGACTTAGCTTCAGTAGTGTTGAGTGCAGCAGATGTATGCTTCCAGCTCATCCAAGAGATCATAGTAGAACCCAAACTGAAACAGCATCCCGATGTGCTTTTCCTATCTGTTGACCACTACGTGTCAATGACCCATCGCAGTACAGCCCCTTTTTTCGCAAAAGAAATAGCGCCTGATCGACGTGTCCGTGCCATTCAACTATCATCATCAGCTTGATCATCATGTTATAATGTAAACCCATTCTGCATGTGTATAATGTAAATAATCTCAGCAGATTTGTGTCATGTATGTGATTTCCTAGGTAAACCTAATTTTTTGGTGACGACGTACATTCTGGTAGGTTTTTTGTCTCACTAATCCATTCTCGGATGGTCGGCAGAGTTTCCTTTCAGTCTTTCCCCAGAGCCGGAATGTATTTGGTCACTGGGATCTTAGGTGAATCCTAGTGTTTAGATCGAGTCTATGTAAAAGTGATTTGGGAATAATCCTAACTATTTGGTTAGGTTATTTTATTACGAATTGCTTGGTTTGTTGGATTATATTTGTGTCGCAGAAATGGGTAGTCTGTGAGGGTCTATTACAAATGGGTTTCCCCCCCTATGATGTAGAAAAATATGAAAATTATGATGTAAAGTGTTTTGAGGGTTGGAAAAAATAATTTATCCCCTCATAGATTAATTAATTAAATTTTCTGGCTAAAAAATTAATTAAAATCCTAATCCAAAAATTTAATTAATTCTAGGTCTTGGGCAAATTTAAATTTTCCAAAAAGAAAAATTTGTTGGTCCTTAAAATTCAAATTTTAAAAGGTCTTGGGAATAAGGTAAACTAATTATTTTGCTAAATTTTAAGCCTTTAGTCCCTGGGGGTTAAGTCAAAGTCAAATTTTTGAGGAAATTAACTTAAAATTTTTATTTTTGAGTTAATTAAAATGCATTTATTTGAAAAATTCGAATTTCCTCAAGACTTTAATATTTCGACAGATGAGATTAAAAGAAATTTTAATTCTCATCGATGGTTGAGATTGCTTTGACAAGGATCACTTGAACTAGCTGTTGGAAGATTTATCTTTAAATAAGAGATCATTTGTCACTCAATGGATCCGACCTTTGAGTCGTGTGCTAAGCGAAAAGCTCTCGTGTAAATTTTTATTCAGATAATAAAAAAAGACTTTGGGATTAATTTTCGCCGATGTTACTCTTCATGGAAATACTGTAAGATGCATCATTTTTCATGCATAAATTTCTTTCTAGCCATTGATAATAGCTTCTAAAGAGTGACTTAGTACAGGTATCTTGTTCAGTCACTGGGGTTTAAGTGATAATTTAAATTTGAATGTAATAGCAGGTATCTCTATTTATCTTAATTTTATTATCATTTTCTCGCTCTTTTTTGATCGCTGAATTGAGTTTTGCAGGAAAGTCTTCATTTTTAGATTATTAGGCGTTCAAAGAAGTTTTTAGTTGGACTAACCAACTCCTGATCCGTGTTTTCTGAAGAGCCCAGCTTAATTTGATCTTGGGCTCAACATAAGATTTTTTTTACTGGTGATGCATGAAGGGTTTTGAGCTCAGCACTTCTTTTAAACTTTAAATTTTTTTTTTTTTACATGCGAAATTGATGAATCTGGTTGTTAAGAGCCTTAGATTATCAGATCTAGGAGCGGAGTTGGACTCACACTCCCTAGATCTGATAGATTTGTCATTCATGTGCATAGATTTGTAATTATTTTCAGTTTTCTGACTTGGGTTTTGTAGGTTTTAGTTTTTATTATTGTATATATCGTTTGGGTGTTTTTTTGCTGTCATGCAACTACAGATCCGAAGAAGAAATCTGTGTAGAGTCCATATCTAGGCCGTGGAGGGTAAGATCTGGATCTCTACAGTTCATCAACATCATTTTGCAGGGATATTATTCAAATTAATTTTGCAATCTAAGGTTTCAAAGAGTTTTAAATTTGGAAAGTGTTTTTGTTTTTTTTTTTTTTGGAATTTTTTTAAAGAAGTTCTAGGGGATTTAAAGAGGTTCTGGGCCACCATTTTTGTTGATTGGTTCGCTGCCTGGGTTTTTGGGTTCACTGTGCAATTTCGAAAAAAAATTAATCCCTCGCTGCCTTATATCAAATTTGCGTTATTCCTCAGTCCGCTGGCCTATTTCTTCTCCGCAGCTCACACAGCCCTCTCCTCGCTCTTTTGCCATCTCCATTCTGCTGTCATCACATTCCATCCAACCTGCAGTTGTTCCCTTCCTGTACGCAACCCTTATATATTCCCTCGCTGCCTGCTGCGAGCTACCTGTCCGCAACCCTAACCCACACCTTCATACCCCTCGAAAGCTCCTTGTTGCTCAGTCCATCACGCTGCCCAACCCGTCTTCTTCCTTGCTCCATTCCCTTTACCTATTTGCAGCCTCTGCGTGATTTCCCTTCCTCTCATCTTCATTGTTGCCATCGACCTGTGTTTCCTCCAAATGCTACCTCAGCCCTGCAGCCTTCGGATTCCATTGACCTGCGGATTCCCTCATCCCTCCAGCTCTCAGCTCTCCCTTCGAGCCTCCTCCATCTCGTTACCCTGTTTGTCGCCTTTCCATTCCCTAATCTGTCCCTCCTTGCTCATTCCCGCAGCATCCTTCATCCTTTGGAATTTGTCGCTGCCGTCGAGCTCCACACTTGCACACACGCACAACAAGGAACATTTGATATTTTTTTTGTGTGAGTTAGTTTAACATTTCGATTTTTTTATTTTTCTTTTAGTTTAGGCTTTAACTCTTCACGATTTGGGTTTGATTTTATTTTTATTTTTATGTTTCATTAAGGTTTTCGGTTAGTTTTTCTTTCTTTTGTTTATATAACTCTATTTCTTCTTCTTTTTTTAGCTTTACTTAGACTCATTTCTTTCTTTTTTTCTTTTTATTATTATTTGATCTTTTATCTTGACTTTTTTTTTATTTGATTTTATCTTTTTCAATTTTTTATTTTTGACTCATGATTTTAATTTCTTTTTTTAAGTTTTGTTTTCATTTAAAAAAAATCATTTAGAAAATCATAAACCAAAAAAAAAAAAAAATCTAAAAGATTTAAAAAAAATTAATTTTAAATCTAAAAATTTTAAATTTTAAATTCTCTAGTAACGAAGGAATTAAATTAAAGGGATTTGCGCTTTTACATTAAATATTTTAATGTGGCCTATGGCCCATTAAAATCTTAAAATTTTAACCCTTTGATTCAGTTCGACTTCTTTATTTATCACTTTGAAGTTATTGCCTAAGGAATAATTAAAATTTAAATTTGAAGTTCCTTAGTGTTAATTTTCATGATTTTTCTATGGTCAATGTGCAATACATGTTTTAAATCATATTGATTGTTGGAGAAAGTTAATTGTTCTAGATATGAATTCCTAACAACAATAATTTTTCTGGAATCTCTTGCATGATACAGTTTTGGGGATTTATATTGATCATACCTGATTGTCACCATTCATCACATATTGGAAATTGTTCTGGATAACTTGTTTTATTTAGTCTATGGTTAATGCAAATATTAAAGGCACTGGTCTGTAGTCATTTATATCTTGTAATTGTATTTTGTTTTAATCCATCTATCTTAATTGACCGAGACTTGCTTTAAATTCATCAAGTTGTTCATCATTAAAATTTCCTAGAGCCCGTCATTCACCTTAGGGACTACCCCCTTTGACTTGTCTAGGAGAGAGTCTAAACGGAGTGAGTAAGGATTAAGAGTGAAAACCCTTACTCTGAGTGTTGTCGCAGTGCCTAGACACTTTGTGCAACAACATTTTTTGGCGCCGTTGCTAGGGACATTTTATTCTCGGCATTTCATTGGCATTTCCTCATCATTCTTCTCATTTCTCATCTTTTCATTTGAGCCAACAACGACAACATGTTTTGGTGCCATTGTCGGGGACAGAGTTTTTCTATCCTTGGTCCTCATGACATTTTTCTAATCATCTAATCTTTCATCATTTCTTATCCCTTCAGCACAACATTTCCTAACATCATTTGATCTTTTCATTGCCCTATCTTTCGTCATCTCATTAATGACCTTTAGCACCTGGACATATCGGTTTGTTTCTTGTTTGGGTGGCAACTCCACTTATTCATCCATTATTTCTCAGACAAGAAGCCCTCCCTTATATCCAATTGTTTTTGTCTTTTAGATCCTAAAGCTAGATTCATGTTCAAGTGGTGACTCCACTTCATTCATCTCTTACAAGAATTTCTACTAGAAGCTCGCTTCTTGTGAATCTCTTGATTTTTCTTGAGCAGGGGTCCCTCTCTAGCATCCATTTGGTCCCTCCTTATCCCTTCAAGCAAGTCATCATGGATGATTTGTTTACCTTGTGTCATTTTACTGATTTTCTCCATGACATGTCGGAAGAGGCTATTCATAAATTTCCTTTGTTCTCGGATGGTGATTCAGTCACTATTAGAAAGCATCTATGTAGGGTTACTCATACAATAATCAAATATTGTAGTTCTCTCCAATATAAACATGAATATGTCAAAATGCATCTATTTGCCTTTTCTTTAGAGGGTGATGCTTTGAATTGGTTTCATAATTGTCCTGAAGATTCTTTCGCTTCTTTACAAGACATCATCAATGCTTTTACAGATAGATATGGTGATCAAGGTAGCTCACCTTGTGCCCCTAACATTATGCAATAGAATAAGAGTGATCTTGTAAAGGATCCAACTGTCCATGAAAGATTTCAAGACAATTCTCCATATCAAAATGTGCCATCCACTTGTACCGTTGCAAGACAAATCCATGACAGGGGAAAAGCAGGAACAAGTTATCAAATCAGTGTCAACAATGAAAGCAAGAATGATAAGCATCTTATAGAAGAACTAAAGCATTTGGTTAGAGACATGCAGTTCAGTCAAACGTCGCTGGTAAAAAATATGGAGCTTAGTCAAGAAAAATTGATAGCTGATTACACCAAGGATATGAGAACTTTGTATGCCCAGCTGGAAAAACGTGATAAGGAGATAGGAATGATGAAAATTAAACACTTTGATCACGTAGCCACCGTAGTAGTAAAGTGTGCTCAGAATATGGAGGCTCATCATGAGAAAGAAAGGACTTCCATGCAAAACTATTTACTTGTCATGAAAGAAAAACATGCTAAGGAAATGGAAACCACGAAAGCTAATCATGACAGAGAAATAAGCTCTATGCAAAATTGCTTGATGACCATAAAAGCAGATAATGACAAAGTAATAAAAGATATGGAAGTTGGTCAAATATGTCTTTAGAATAGGTTATTGACCATGGAGGAAAACCATGCCAAGGAAATCAGTGCTTTGAAGGTTGAATGCTCTAACCAGATGGATGCCATAACAATACAGGTACAGAAATTTCAGCATCGGTCAAAGGATGAAAGAAACAAGGAAACGTTAATAGATCATAAGCTTCCTTGTCTGCTGCAGCAAGATCCATCTTATTATGAAGAGGTCATTTGTTCCATTGAAAAGTGACTAATTGAAGGTGACCCGGATAAAATGGAAATTAATAAGAATCAGGTTGATGCTCACATGGTTAATCCACCAGTCATAAAAGATCAAGTAATAACTCATAACCCCTGTGAGACTGATCCATCATTCTTGAAAGAGTAGATTCAGAATGAAGAGAGACATGTCATGCATATCTTACATACTTCATTTGAGAGTTTTGAAGCAGAATGTTCCACATCATCAATGATACAGCCTCCATAAAGAAAAGACGCAAGAGAAAGAGAATGAGAAAGCGGTTTGATGCATCAGATGGTCGTGAGCAGCTTGATTTTCAGATAGGAAAAGTTCCTACCATATGCAACATTGGACATGGCACATCTGAGAAACAGCCCACAGATTTGCCTAAAAGTAGGCAAATGCTCAGTATGCACTATATTGAACATATCTGATGCCATGGGGCATATTTGTATTGTATTTCTAACCTTATGCCCTGCTATTTCAATATTTCATTTTGTAGTTAGATTTATGTTTTTCATGTTGTTAGACTAGTTAATAAATGAAGAGCTTATATCTTTCATGTGCTTAATGTTATATGATGATTTCTGGATGGACGCTACTTATGTTAGATTGTGTGTTGCGTGGGATGCAGATTCTAGATTCTCACATTCCTCCGTTGCAGCAACGTGTCCCCAAGTAGAGCCAGATGCTGACTACTACGTGTCAACGACCCATAGCAATACACCCCCTTTTTCGCAAAAGAAATAGCACCTGATCGACGTGTCCATGCCATTCAGCTATCATCATCAACCTGATCATCATGTTATAATGTAAACCCATTCTGCATGTATATAATGTAAATAATCTCAGCAGATCTGTGTCATGTATGTAATTGCCTAGGTAAACCAAATTTTTCGGTGACGACCTACATTCTGGGAGCTTTTTTGTCTCACTGATCCATTCTCGGATGGTCGGCAGAGTTTTCCTTTAATCTTACCCCAGAGCCGGAATGTATTTTGTCACTAGGATCTTAGGCGAGTCCTAGTGTTATAAATCAAGTCTATGTAAAAGTGATTTGGGAATAATCCTAACTATTTGGTTAGGTTATTTTATTACAAATTGCTTGTCTGCTGGATTATATTTGTGTCGCAGAAATGGGTAGTATATGAGGGTCTGCTACAGATGGGCTTTCCCCCTATGATGTAGAAAAATATGAAAATCATGATGTAAAGTGCCTTGAGGGTTGGAAAAAATAATTTATCCCCTCATAGGTTAATTAATTAAATTTTCCAGCCAAAAAATTAATTAAAATCCTAAGCCAGAAATTTAATTAATTCTAGATCCTACGTAAATTTAAATTTTCCAAAAAGCAAAATTCGTTGGTCCTTAAAATTCAAATTTTAAAGTCCTGGGACTAATGTAAATTAATTATTTTGCTAAATTTTAAGCCTTTAGTCCCTGGGGTTAAGTCAAAGTCAGATTTTTGAAGAAATTAACTCAAATTTTTTATTTTTGAGTTAATTAAAATGCATTTAATTGAAAAATTTGAATTTCCTCAAGAATTTAATATTTCGACGAATTTCCTCAAGGATTTAAATTTCGACGGATGAGATTAAAAGAAATTTTAATTCTCATCGATGGTCGAGATTGCTTTGACAAGGATCACTCGAACTAGTCGTTGGAAGATTTATCTTTAAATAGGAGATCATTTGTCAGTCAATGGATCCGACCTTTGAGTCGTGTGCTAAGCGAAAAGCTCTTGTGTAAATTTTTATTCAGATAATAAAGAAAGACTTTGGGGTTAATTTTTGCCGGTGTTACTCTTCATGGAAACATTGTAAGATGTATCGTTTTTCATGCATAAATTTCTTTTTAGCCATTGATAATAGCTTCTGAAGAGTGATTTGAGTACAGGTATCTTGCTCAGTCGTTGGGGTTTAAGTGATAATTCAAATTTGAATGTAATAGTAGGTATCTCTATTTATCTTAATTTTATTATCCTTTTCTCGCTCTATTTTGATGGTTGAATTGAGTTTTGCAGGAAAGTCTTGATTTTTAGATCATCGGGCGTTCGGGGAAGTTTTTAGTTGGACCAGCCAACTCCCGATCTATGTTTTCTGAAGAGACCAACTTTTTTTTATCTTGGAGTTATCATAAGATATTTTTTATTGGTGATGCATGAAGGGTTTTGAGCTCAACACCTTATTTAAACTTTAAAAAATTAAAAGAAAATTACGTGCGAAATTGATGAATCTAGCTGTTAAGAACCTTAGATTATTAGATCTGGGAGCAGAGTTGGATTCACGCTCCCTAGATCTGATAGATCTATAATTATTTTCGGTTTTCTGACTTGGGTTTTCTGGATTTTAGTTTTTATCATTGTATATATCGTTTGGGTGTTTTCTTGTTATCGTGCAACTACAGATCTGAAGAAGAAACCTGTGTAGAGTCTAGATCTAGGCCCTGGAGGGTAAGATCTAGATCTCTATGGTTCATCAACATCACTTTGCAGGGATATTATTCAAATTAATTTGCAGTCTAAGGTTTCAAATAGTTTTAAATCCGGAAAATTTTATAAGGGAAGATTTTTTTTCTTCTTCTTCTGGAAATTTTTTAAAGAAGTTCTAGTGGATTTAAAGAGGTTTTGGGCCACCATTTTTGCTGATTGGTTCGTTGCCTGGGTTTTTTGGTTCACTGTGCAATTTCGAAAAAAAATTAAGTCCTTGCTGCCATATATCAGATCTGCGTTATTCCTCAGTCCGCTGGCCTATTTCTTCTCCACAACTCGCACAGCCCTCTCCTCGCTCTTCTGGCATCTCCATTCTGCTGCCATTGCATTCCGTCCAACCTGCAGTTGTTCCCTTCCTGTACGCAGCCCTTATATATTCCCTCGTTGCCTGTTGTGTGCTGCCTGTTCGCAGCCCTAACCCGCACCCTCATACCCCTCGAAAGCTCCTTGCTGCTCATTCCATCATGTTGCCCAACTCGTCTTCTTTCTTGCTTCATTCCCTCTACCTATCCGCAGCCTCCGCGTGATTTCCCTTCCTCTCATCTTCATCACTGCCATCAACCTGCATTTCCTCCAAACGCTGCCTCGACCCTATAGCCTTCAGATTCCATTGACATGCGGATTCCCTTATCCGTCCAGCTCTCAGCTCTCCCTTCAAGCCTGCTCCATCTCGCTGCCCTGTTTGCCACCTTTCCATTCCCTAATTCGTCCCTCCCTGCTCATTCCCACAGCATCCTTAGTCCTCTACGATCTGTCGCTGCCGTCGAGCTCCACATCTGCACACACACACAACAGGCAACATTCGATATTTTGTTTTGTATGAGTTAGTTTAACATTTCGATTTTTTTATTTTTCTTTAGTTTAGGCTTTAACCCTTCATGATTTGGGTTTGATTTTATTTTTATTTTTATGTTTCATTAAGGTTTTCGGTTAGTTTGTCTCTCTTTTGTTTATATAACTCGATTTGTTTTTTTTTTCTAGCTTTACTTAGATTCATTTCTTTTTTTTTTCTTTTTATTATTATTTGATCTTTTATCTTGACTTTTTATTTATTTACTTTTTGATTTGATTTTATCTTTTTCAATTTTTCATTTTTGACTCATGATTTTATTTTTTTTTTAGTTTTGTTTTCGTTTAAAAAAAAATCATTTAGAAAATCATAAAAATTTAAAAAAAACCTCAAAGATTAAAAGAAAAAAAAATTTAAATTCTCTGATTACAAAGGAATTAAATTAAAGGGATTTGCGCTTTTACATTAAATATTTTAATGTAGCCTATGGCCCATTAAAATCTTAAAATTTTAACCCTTTGATTCAGTTTGACTTCTTTATTTATCACTTTGAAGTTATTGCCTAAGGAATAATTAAAATTTAAAATTTGAAGTTCCTTAGTGTTATTTTTCAAGACTTTTATATGGTCAAGGTGCGATAAATTTTTTAAATCATATTAACTATTGGAGAAAGTTAATTGTTCTAGATCTGAATTCCTAACAAAAATCATTTTCTGGAATCTCTTGCATGATACAGTTTTGGGCGTTTATATTGATCATACCTGATTGTCACCATTTGTCACATATTGGAAATTGTTCTGGATAGCTTGTTTCATTTAGTTTATGGCTAATGCAAATATTAAAGGCATTGGTCTGTAGTCATTTATATCTTGTAATTGTGTCTTGTTTTAATCCATCTATCTTAATTGACCGAGACTTGCTTTAAATTCATCAAGTTGTTCATCATTAAAATCTCCTAGAGCCCATGTTCCAGATGCTACCCTCATCCATTCACCTTAGACACTACCCCCCTTGACTTGTCTAGGAGAGAGTCTAAACAAAGTAAGGATTATGAGTGACAACCCTTACTCTGAGTGTTGTCGCAGTGCCTAGACACTTTGTGCGACAACACTTGTTATCAGTGCTTCCTACCCAATTGGAATCTGTGAATTTCTGCAACTAAACTTCACCATTTGAGACACATTTCAATCCATAACTGACTTTACCACATAGATATCTCAATATATGCTTTGCTACAATCCAATGTTCATGCCTTGGTTCCACCTGGAACTAACTCAGGGTGTTTACTGCAAAGCAAATATACGGCCTAGTATTAACCAGATACATGAAGGATCCAATTAATCGTTGATACATAGAGGGATCCACCAAATCTAACTCAGAGTCTCTCAACTTCTTCAAGTTTATCACCATGGGTGTGGCCATGGACTTACAGTGCATCATCCTAAATCTTTGAAGGATCGTAATAACATACTTCCCTTGACCAAGGAAGATCTCACCCAACTTCTGCCAAACTTCTAATTCCAAGAAATAGTGCATGATGCCTAAATCCTTCATCTCGAACTCAGAGGTCAACTCCCTCTTATACTGAACAATGAGATTTTCTCCTCTTTTTATAAATAAATCATCAACATATAGTAACAAAATCAAAGGCTCACCTCCAACAACTTTGAAGTAAAGATTTGGATCAGCATCATTCTTGGTAAAACCAAGACACATCGGGTATTCATCATTTTGAAAATACCACGCTCTAGGTGTTTGCTTGAGTCTATGCAATGCTTTCTTCAGTCTACAAACACAAGTCTCCCTTTCATGTACCTCAAAACCTTGAGGTTGTTCTATTGATCCAGGTGGATATCAATGGCCACCTGCCTATTCTACTTGTACCCCCAGCATTGTTTCCTATCAGTTTTCTATTTTTCAACACAGTTTCTTATTTCGGCAATTTTCTATTTTGAGTAGTTTTGGGGTCCTAAACTTTTGGAACTGCTTTGAGGCCCTAAACGACATTTTTTGGGGAAACAAGCAAACTTAGGTTTGTAGTCGAAAGTTGTTGTCATTAGATAGACCTTTCTACTGGGCTATCGTGGGTGCCAAATGAAGATTGTATGCCAAAGTTACGACCCCAGGAAGTTGATGTTCCAACTAACCCCATCAGGCCCATAAGCTTTTGGAAATTGGCACTTCATCTCCTAGGGTTTCTCACTGTTTCTACATGATAAAAAGGCCTTAGAGCCTCACTATAACACAGTTCAAAAGCCATGTGGTCATCACATCTCTTCTTAGAGATAAGCTACTACTATCCAAGCAAGTTTGCTTTCATTTTGCATGTAAACAGTTTTCAACATTTGCTATTTATTAATTGAAATTTTGTTTTGATGTATCTATGTGTTTTTGTTTAAATCTATATTTCATTATGTTCCTCCATAAATCTGGATCAGTGATATCAGAGCGGCCTGCTCTTTCTTTGTTTTTTAGTGCATGTCCCCAACAAGGTCGGGATATAAGGAGTTGGGACTCAAACTGGTTGAACCCTTGCAAGACCGTCATTGCCAATCCCAATGGCCTCCCATGGCAGAACAAAAGAAAGACAAGGAAGTAGCAGATCTTATCAAATTATTGCTCAAAGAAGTCATCGAGCGACAAAAGAATGAAATGATGGATAACTTTTCCCAGATCCTTCATCGATTACCAACATGCAATGCATCTTCATCTAGTGGTCACTTTGGAGGTGTTTCCCCCTTTAAGGTACAAGTTAACTTTCATATTCCTACATTCGAAGGCCAGATAGATGCAGATGTTGTAGATAAATGGTTAAATCTGCTAGAAGGATAGTTTTTGGTCCATAATTTTTTCAATAGAGAAAAGATTACTTTTGCACTCCTTAAGGCTAGCCCCCATGTCAAGGACTAGTGGGAAACTTACTATGAGCAAAGGGCCGAGGAGGAATCCTCACTATTTTTAGCTACACCCTCTTGGGACTCTTTCTGAGATGTTGTTAAGGAACAATATTACCCTATTGGGAGCTATGAAGACAAGTACATAAAATGGACCACCTTATGGCAGGAAAGGGGCCATGAAGTCTTGGAGTTCACGAATATATTTCATACCCTATGCACAAAGCTAGGTATCAAGGACTCTGAGAGATATCTATTATCTGGTGCTCAATTACCATGGATGTCTGCACAATTACATCTAGGAAAAAATGCAATTCTTAGATATCTCCTCGCTAGGTGCAACATACTAATATGTTGTCAAGATCAAGTAGAAATTTAAACAAAAGAAGTGAGACTTTGGATCTGTGAATTCAAAGCAGGGAAACACACCTCCAAATTGTAGAACAAAGGACAAAGCCAAGGTCGAATGACCCAGGAAAACCTGTCAAAGCCGCAAGCAAAGATAGCAATGGGAAGACAAAGAAAGACACAGGAAAGTGGTGTGAGTTCCACAAGAGCCCCACTCACAACACAAATGAATGTTGCGCAAAGCAGCCACTAGTGGCGAGCTGAAAGCTTCAGATTCAGATGCATGTTCTGACACCGAGCCAAAAACTGACAAGGGGCAACAGATCATTGATGAAAAACCTAGTGCCATTGTTGCCAACACCAAGGTCAAGAAAAGTGAGCCCGAAGATCCGGAGGAGTGTGAGTGGCTCTTCCACTCAGATTGGGTGAAGGGTGCTTCACTGTAGTTCATTGTCGATAGTGGGAGTCAAAATAACCTCATATTAGCATTCATTAAGTGGTTGGGTCTATCGACAACACCACACCCGTAGCCATACGTCATCGAGTGGCTCCGTCAAGAGCGAGATCTTTGTGTCAGCCAGCAATGTCGCCTACTCTACAATGTCAAGCCTTTCACGGACGAGGTATTGTGTAAAGTTACTCCCCTTGAAATTTGTGATGTTTTATTAGGCCAACCATACTTGTGGAAGCATCATGTTGTGTATGAGTCCAAACCTCGTATTGTTATTATTACTTTGGGTAGAAAATTATACAGGATACTGGAGGCGTCCCCGCTTACTGCCATTTCTTTGATTTCTACTAAGCAATGCAGTAAGATCAACTCCTAAACTAGGAAATTTGTTTTCTTTTTTATTCACTCTGAAAGTAAAGGGAAGATCATGGCCACATCCATGGCCCCCAGAAAGGGCCCCTCTGTGTAGCAGAAGTAAGCAAATAAGGTCGTGGAAGTGTACAGGGACATCTTCTCCTCACCCACAGGGGTACGTTTGCACTGTCAAGTCAAGCATTCGATCAATCTGACTCCTGGAGCACCTCTACCTAAAGGGCCAATTTACTGTCACCCTCTTCTAGAAAACAAAGAAAGCAAGCAACAGATCCAGGAGTTGTTACAAAAAAGTCACATCCGACCAAGTTCCTCACCTTATGAGAGCCCAATTATACTCATACAAAAGAAAGATGGGACTTGGTGACTCTGCATTGATTATTAGGCACTGAAAAAATCAGAGCCAAGAACAGATACCCGATCCCACGAATTGACCACCTTCTTGACTAGCTCAAGGGGGCTAAGTACTTCAGTAAGATTCATCTGAAGTTTGGCTATCACCAAGTTCCAATAGAACCCACAGATCTATGGAAGACTGCCTTCAAGTCCAAGAAGGGTCTCTTTGAGTGGTTGGTTATGCCCTTTGGGTTGGCAAATGCCCCCGCAACTTTTATGAGGTCGATGGATGACATTTTGCAACCTTTTACCAACCCGTTTGTTGTGGGCCTAGGATTTCAACCATTGTATTCCATTGATGTTGCAATGTCTCTTGCAACTACACAGACAAAATCTACACATGTTCAATCTAAAGTTGATAAAGCCATCAAGTTTATTGAACGCATTCAACACATCTGCCATTAGGTTCATGATATCCTAGATAAAGCCAACACTAAGTACAAACAACGTCATGATCGACATTGAGTGCCGCATAAGTTTCAAGTGGGCGACAAGGTTTGGTTGCATTTGTAGAGGGAACACCTTGTTGGAGCCCATCGAAGCTTCGACCTCTTCGATACGGGTCTTACACCATCACCAAGGTTGTGGGTGACAACGCTTTCGAGCTAAGTATCCCCCCCATTCCTTGGTCGTCACCTAGTATGCAATGTGGACCGCCTTCGACCATAATTTCGACCATTGTTGGACACATCAGACATTGCTAAGTAGCTGTCACCAACAGAGCTCAACCTAGAGTGCATTGAACAGACCATAACTGATCGGATCATGGACATACAGATTAAGAACATTCACCAACAGAGAATCCAGTTGTATCGGGTTTTCAAAGTCAACCAACTCCTGCACTAAGGCAAGGGGCTTAACAAGGACCAAGTTCAGCACAAGTTTCCCCATCTCATGGAGGCACTCAACGCAATGGGGACCATTGCTTCCTAAGGGGGGGGAGGATTGGTCCAGGTGGATATTGGTGGCCACCCGCCTATTCCACTTGGACCCCCAACACTATTTCCTACTAGTTTTCTATTTTTCAACACAATTTCTTATTTCAACAGTTTTATATTTTTGCTAGTTTTTGGGTCCTGAACTTCGAGAGCCGTTTTAAGGCCCTAAATGATGTTTTATGGGGAAATGGGTGAAAATGAGTGTTGTTGTCCTCGAATAGACCTTTCTAACAGGTTATTGTGCACGCCAAACGAAGATTGCATTCCAAAGTTATGACCATGGGAAGTTGACATTCCAACTAATCACATTGGGGCCCATAAGCTTTTGGCGTTTCATCTCCTAGGGTTAGGTTCTTGGATTTTTAGGGTTTCTCATTGTTTCTTCATGATAAAAAGGCCTCATAGCCTCATTGTAACACAATGCAGAAGGCATTTAACAGTCATATCTCTTCTCATAGATAAGCTACTACCGCTCGAGCTAGTTTTCTTTCATTCTGCATGTAAACAATTTTCAGTATTTGCTATTTATTAATTGGAGCTATGTTTCAATGTATCTCAATGTTTTTTTTTAAATCTATATTTCATTTCGTTCCTTCATAAATCTGGATCATCTATGTACACTTCTTCCTCAATCACTCCATTGAGGAAAACGGTTTTCACATCCATCTAATGTAATTTCCAACCTGCAATAGATGCAATATAAATAATCATTCTAATAGAAGTGTAGCTGACAACTGAAGCAAATCTCTCATCATAGTCTTCTCCCTCTTTCTGGGAGAACCCTCTTGCCACAAATCTTGCTTTGTACTTTTCTATGCTACCATCCACCACATGCTCGACCTTGTAGATCTTCTTGGAAGTCACCACTGATTTCCCTTCAGGTCTTGACACAACTTCTTGTTACCACTCAAACCAGCAGGGGACCTAAAAGGGGTTCCTAATAGGGCAACTGCTAGGTTAAGGGCAACGATGGAGGCTTAGCCCACTATCACCACAACTATGTCTCCTTTCTCTCTAGGACATTCACCGATGGGAGGAGTCCCGGTAGCGTAGGGATCACTTGTAAAGTATATGTCAATGGATAGGTGGAAAGTGACCCTGGAAACCCTTTCCCAAGGATGGAGTGAAGAATGGAACTTGCTTGCTCTTTAAGCAAGGGACTTGGTCCTCCAGGGGTAAGGGGTGAGGATTGGAGGGTTGAGGGAGAAGGAATAGGCTTATAGGCGAGGTTCTCAATCCCTATAATCCTTGGGAAACTTGGATTCCCAAATGGTCCTTGACAAATAATCTTTATTGAGAAGTGGGACCACACGAGGCCAAGTGGACCTAGTCCAGGTTCGGGGATGGAATGTAGCAACCAATGATGTTCCTATCTTGGACAAGGTGAAAGGAAAGGACCAAACAAGAATATTTACTTCAAAAGGTTGAATTGATCCTGTTGAGGTCTAGCCTTGGGGATGCCTAGGAAAAATTCGATCCTAGAGCTAGGGCTTGGGATTCCCGAAGATTCCATTGTTAGAATTGCCTCAAATTTGGAGGAGAGGGAGGGGACCCACCAGCGCAGTAGCCTGTAGGAGATCAAAATTTTTCCTTGGGTCAATTCCCGAGAAATTGATGCCCTAGGTGACCTAATGGGGCTAGACCTAGGAAAAAGGGGGAAAGGGTAAAAAGAGGGTTAAAATGATCACCCTTTTTGAGGGATCAGTGCCTAATTCACTTGGGGATATGGAGTCAAGGATGATGATGAGTAAGAACTTGGTTTCTTGATCAAGGAGGCCCAAAAAGTCAGCTTCATCCAATGTTGAGAGAAAGAAAAGAAAAGTGACCTTCAAGCATTTATACTTCAAAGCAAATGATGCAAGATTATCGAGACAAATAATCTCTAGGACATTTCATTCATATAATATTGGCCCATACATTAAATTAGCTAAAACATGCTTAATTCCACATTTCAATTATGCAACAACTAGCCCTAATTTTAGCAGTATGCAGCAACAAGAATAACAATGTCAAAATTTACTTACAACGTTATACAATATATCCAACCAGCATTTCATTTGCAAGACAAAGCTCCAAGACAAGAAAAATAACCCAAATCCATACATCAAAATTCATCCATCTCCAAAAATATCTTCCAAGGAAAAAATGTGAAGTTCTCTAAGATTAAAGAGATCCCAAGTCAAATGATGATCCAAATGAATGTATCTAACATCAATATATAGCCTCCTAAGGAGTTCAAATTACCCTATGGGCCTACATTAGCCCCTAATGATAAAATAATGTGCAAATAAAACCCCTATTGGTGACAAGCCCACCAAACTAGCTCACAAGTGTAAAAATAAGCCTCAAAAGGAGCCAAATAATAATATGTACATGTCGTGGGGTCCTCCAAAGGCCTAATAATGTTCTGAAGTGCCATATTGAGGAATAAATTCCTCAGAATATGATGGACAAGGGGGTGGCCCCTTGTTCTCCAAGTAGTAGACCTGTGGTGCTCCCAGTGGGTCTGAGGGCACATAAATGACCCCATGGGTCTCCATATGAATCGGAGATGCCTGTAGATCCTCTGCAAGGGTCCGAGTGGTGGAATGAATGTTGCCATGACATCATACAAGTCCTGGGACACCTACCAAGAGTGTAAGGCTCTTGTGGGGACCTGCTGGGCATAATGTACCAAGCATATCACCATCATCCCAAAAGTGGATCGCTAGTAGTCTCTGAGCATCAATGAAGATCCATGGAGTGTTGTTTGCTGCTGTGGAGGCCAATGGCTCTCTATGCACACCCTATATGTGCCAATGTAGACCTCTGGGGGTTAGGATCCTGTATAGGGAGACCAAACCCAAATGGAAACCACCTGTAATCCTGCATAAGATCCAATGCATCCCCTAGGCTTCCAGTACAACCAGTCATTAAAATAATCAGGTAAAAGAGTTTACAAATCATGGATAACAAAGTGGGCATTTCATAATGGCATGCCCTTCCGTAGTGGGCTTTGGCATTTGCTAGTGTCTCTAAGCTCCAAAGAGGGTTAACCAAGTACCTTATTAGGTCATTTTAGCCCTTAAAGGGGATAGTATGTCCAAGGTACATCCCTCTAATGGGGGTGGCAAGTGATAAATAAATGGAATGGAATAGGGAATGAGAGGGGCAACCCTAGGCCATATATTGGGGCATAGGGGTAGTTGGATAAGGGGAATCCCACACTTGGGTATGTAATGTGTAGGAGGGAGAAATCGTGGTACATGAGGTGCCCCGGCCTTGATTTTTCCACCCTTCTTTATATGCCTTTTTCCTTTTATGAATTTTCTTTCATTAACTGCTTGGGGCTCAAAGGACAAGGGCATGATGTGTAAGATATAGCAGTGATTACCCCCTTTTAGGTAGGGCGGTTCATTGCCTTCCAGGGGTTGGGACAATCATGGGTTCCTGAATGATAAAGGAGGCTCATCTAGGGCCTATGGAACCAAGGTGATGACCATGGATTGGGGTAGAGCTCATGTATTGGCTTTTGCCCACATGCTAATTACTTTTGTCCCGACCATCTTTTGCATTTTGTGGTACAATTTCTTGTTAAATGTGGCAAATTATGCTTTTTTCTTTTTCTTTTAGCTTCTTCAACCTCTGGGCCATCATTCCAGCCCTGACCCAAAGTGGGGGCAAGGGGATAGGGAGGGTGACCCTATGTGTACCCAGAATGCAAATGTGGACCCAGGTGGAGGAAATGATGAATGGGGTATAGTGAGTGGAAAGGGAGTAATATATCTGGATAAAGGAGTGGGACCACACACCCAAATTCGGGGTTTCCCAAGTAGTACGACCCTAGAACCAAATGGTCAATAAAGGAGATCCCATGTGACTAAGATCCAAGGGTAACATCTGAAAGAGATCAAGGGGACAAGAGCACAAACTAAGCCCACCCTTTTTGCCAAATCCCCCCATCAATCCATACCCAGAAGTATCCATGATAAGTAAATCCAATACTCAATTACCAAATGACAAAAAATACCTTTAGATTCGGGAGGCCCACCTTCAAATATACCATCAATACAGGTGGGTGAGGGAACACATGGCTGGCTCAGATGGCAGAGAAATGGCACAACGAGCTAGTACGAGGTTGCAAGGGGCAGCGAGCTATCAGCTAAGGTTCATCATGGAGAAAATTTCTCATGGGGATATCACCCATGAAGTGGTGGGTAACACTTTCCACACATCATTCTTCATGATGGACTGATATTCCTCCATCATGGCATCCTTCCAATCTTGCTGGCTTGCTGCTTCCTCATAGTTGGATGGCTCAGAATCAATGAGGTGACTCATCAGTGTTGCATACCCTGAGTAATTGTTAGGACGCTTGACCTCTTTAAAAGTACCATGCGGGAGTTGCATGCCCCTTTTCATCCTGCAAAGTACTTCGAAGCCATGTCGACCTCTTCTTGGATTCTAAAACAATGAGCCTAGGTAGGTCCATAGGTTCATATGGCCCTTTGGGCTCTTCTTGATGATCTAGAGGGTCTTGAGCCCATATCCTTGGGAGCCTCCTGCTCCTCATCATCAATATCCAAGTGAGATCCTTTGGACTTCCAGAAGGCAGCATTCTCATCAAAAGTAACGTCCCAACTGATCTCAACATGCCACCATCCTGGAACACAAATTTTGTAAGCCTTTGATGTCTCATTGTATCCAACAAACTTTCCCTTCTTTCCAGAAGGCTCTAGTTGCGTCCTCTTCTCCTTGGGAACATGAATGTAGATAGAAAAACCAAAGATCCTCAAATGCTTGACCTCTGGTTTCACACCTGTAAAGAATTCTTCAGGAGTTTTATCCCCCAATTACTAGTGAGGACTTCTGTTCTGAACATATACTACTTACTTGGACGCCTCTCCCCATAAGAACATGGGTATGTCTTAATCATGAATCATTGCTTTAGTAGCTTCCATTTCAGCAAACCCATTCTGTTGAGGGTTGTAAGGGACTATCAACTCCCTCTTAACTCCAGCTTCTTTGCAGAAGGGCAATGAGTTCCTTGGAGGTATACTCTCCTCCATTATCCAACCTCAGCCTTCTCCAATATTCTTCCCTGTAAACTTCTCCATCTGAGCCTTGAATTCTTGAAACCTACTGAAGAACGCATCCTTGGTCTTCAAGAAGTAAATCCATGTTTTCTGGGAGAAAATGTCAATGAAGGTCTCATAATACAGAAAACCACCCAAGGATGATACTGATATTGGTCCACACACATCTGAATGTAGTAGGTCCAAAATCCATTTGGATCTGCTGTCATTGCTTAGAAAAGGTCCTTTGACATTCTTGCCAAGTGCACAACCTTTGCAAACTCCTTCATGCTCTACCTGGATTTCTGGAATACCTGTAACAATCTTCTTTAATATTGGTAAAGCCTTGAAATGAATGTAACAAAATCTTTGGTGCCATAATTCACATAGATCGATGTTATCATGTACTAATGCAATTGATCGTCCTAGGAGTCTATACAAGCCTCCCTCTCGAACACCAATCAAATTGGCAGAATCAATGCTAGAGTCCTTCTTACATACAAGAACTTGTCCATCAACAAAAGAAACTCTAGAGTCTATACCCTTTATCTTCCAAGGAGGAGGTAGAAAGAAAATTCTTTTTCAAACTAGGTACATGCAATACATCATTTATAAAAAAGTTACCTCTTGACTCAAACTGCAAGGATGTTGAGTGGTGAGCCAACACCTCGGACTACATACTTGTTTTTGTCACCAAGTTCCACTTTCTGTGATGACTTCTTTCCTACCAATTCACTAAGACTGTCACGATTAACTATCATATGTTTGGAGGTGTTGAAAAATGTGTAACTAGGTTCCGTCTTCATAAGTATGAAATGTATTCTTGTAAATGTAAAATGAAAAAGAAATTATTATTATTATTGGAGCATGGGTTTCATGCTCAAGTTCTTTTATTTTATAGGTCAAGCACCCATTGAGTGCTTCTACAGTTTTTCCTAGGTGTAAGAGTCATTATCATATATTGAAGACCCTATGGGCACACTGTAAATTGTAAAGAAAATTTTATTGTCTTTAAAGTGTCAAAATACCTCCGAGATCAAGTCGGTCTAAAGAGCTGTCAAGTCGGCCTACATGAAGAGCCACGTCCACCCTTGAAGAAGCCTATATATAGAGAAGAACTTGTCCTCCCTTGCATCACGCACTCATATCTTGATATGCGAAGAAGTAGAAGAGAAGAAGTTGAAGAAGGAAGTGCAAAGAAGAGGAAGTCGAAGTGTTTTTGGGCCTTATCTATCTCTCTTGTGAAGACCGAAGTTAGGGTTTCTGCGCTGGGATCATTTGTGGTTCAATCTTGGAAGATGAAAAGAAGGGAAGGCAAGTGAAGGTGTCTTAGGGTATCTTATTAGCCCTAAGACTCAATACAAGGCAACCAAAGTCAAGAGGAAGGCTATTAGAGAGAGATTGAAGTCTCCAAGAGAAGCAACAACAGTTGTAGCAGTTGCTAGGGGCAGAATTTCCGAGCTACTAGGCGGTTGAAGATATTGCAGCTGGAGGTCGTGGTAAACTTGATCTTGGAGGGTATTTGTTTAAGTCTCTAGGTCATGGTATTCCTCAATTGAAAGATCTACAAGAAGAGAAGAGATTTATGGGTTTTCTCCTCAAGATAAGGGATTTTGGCCTTGGCTTGCAACCTATATATTGTGTCACTATTCTTATTATTCTGGTAGCTGTTTGATGTATTATATATTGGAATAATAACGAACAAAGCTAATAAGTAAAAAAGTAACACAAACAGTTATCAAGTTAAGAGAATTAACATATTCACTGCCCTATTAAATTTTCAACATGGTATCAAAGCTTTGGTTCTCTAAGGGCATCATGAAGATCTCCTCTATAATGAAGAAGGTCATCAAGAAAATTGCAAGCCATCTCAAGAAAGGTATCAAGGAAGCATGGAGTTTCTTATTCTCTTCAAAGAAGGCATCATTCAAAGAAAGGGATGAAGGTCTCTTCTCAGCTCTCTCTGGTACATTCCAAGACGAAGACATTTGGGTAATTGATAGTGGTGCATCAAGGCACATGACTGGCCACTCCAACCGATTGAAGACCTTATCAAAAGGAAAATCCGCTTACTCTGTGGAACTTGGAGACAACAAAAGTTATCCTATGAAAGGCATTGGATCAACTTCCATAAAACTCGAAGATGGAAGCAACATCCACCTCAACAACATTCTATTTAGTCCAGGTTTGCACAAAAATTTACTTTCTATTTCAAGTTTAGAAGACAAAGGAGATAAAGTAACCTTCATTGATGGAAAAGTAGTTGTTTGGGGAAAAGAGCATAGATCAAGCTAAGTTTATTGGTATCAGAGAAAGAAGGATTTACAGAGTAATATCTCCTGTAAACTAGGCCCTAGTTCACACTGAGATTAGTCCATGTGAAGTTTGGCATCGAAGATTTGGTCATCTACATTTCAAAATACTTCCAACTTTAAGTTCCATAGTAGATGGAATCTCGAATCTAAAGGAGGATCATGAAGGTGTCTGCAAGGGATGTGCATTGGGCAAGAATACCAAGAGACCATTTGGAAGCAATGCTTCGTGATCGAAAGAAATCTTGGATCTCATTCACTCTGATGTGTGTGGCCCTATGACTCCAAAATTACTTGGAGGCCATCTATACTATGTCACATTCATAGATGATCATTCAAGAAAGACTTGGGTTTACTTAATGAAAACCAAGGATGATGTATTTACAAAATTTCAAGAATTCAAGGCCGAACTGGAGATCCTTACAGAAAGAAGAATCAAGATACTAAGATCTGATAATGAAGGAGAATATACATCCAAAGAGATTATAGCATTCTGTAAGGAGTCTGGGATTAAGAAGGAGTTGATAGTCCCATACGATCTTGAATAAAATGGAGTTGTGGAAAGAAAGAATCGATCCATTGAAGAAAGTGTAAAAGCAATGTTACATGATCAAGATCTACCTAAGTTTATGTGGGGAGAGGCAACTAAGACAATGATCTACATTTAGAATCGATGTCCTCATAGATCACTAGATACCAAGACTCCGGAAGAAGTGTTCACTGGAAAGAAGCCATCTATAGATCACCTTCGGATCTTTGGGTGTCCTGTGTATATTCATATACCAAAGGACAAACGAAAGAAGTTGGATGCTTCCGGTATGAAGGGTATATTTGTTGGACATAGTAACTCATCGAAAGCTTATAGAATTTATATGAAAGATGGACATCACATTGAAGTTAGTTGTGATGTCATATTTGATGAGAGTATAGCATTCAAGAAGTCAAAAGAAATTTCCATAGATTCTGATGATGAAGAACTTCCAATATTTGAGGAAGAAGTTGACAAGGAAGGAGAAGAATCACACCATGAAGAAGAAGGGCCTAGTGAACCTGTTCAACCCATGGTCATTCCAGAAATAAGGAAAAGACCTAATTGGTTGAAATCCAGACTACTTGATGTAGAAGGTCATGGGGCAGTGCAAGGATCATTTACAGAAAGTAAGAGACCCAAGAAATATTATGGGTATGCTACATACATGACAAAATTAATAGAACCAGAACCATCCACCTTTGGAGAGGTTGTAGAACATCACGAATGGAAGGATGCCATAAATGAAGAGTATCAATCTATAATGAAGAATGGAGTCTGGGAGATCGTACCTAGGCCCGAAGACAAATCTATGGTTACTTCCAAGTGGATCTATAAGATCAAGCATGCAGCTGATGGAAGTATAGAAAAGTATAAAGCAAGATTTGTGGCTAGAGGTTTCTCTCAACTTGAAGGCATCGGCTATGAAGAGACATTTTCTCCAATAGCAAGATATACAATGATTTGATCATTAGTCTCTCTCGCAGCATTGATGGGATGGAACATCCACCAAATGGATGTCAAGACTGCGTTTACGAATGGAACTATAGATGAAGAAGTCTATATAGAACAACCCTTGTGATTTGAAGTCAAAGATAGGAAGGCATATGTTTGTAGATTAAAGAAAGCATTATATGGCCTCAAGCAAGCACCAAGGGCATGGTATGCTAGAATGGATGAGTACCTCTTAAGAATAGGCTTCACAAAAAGTTTTGCCGACTCGAACCTTTATATTAAGGTTGTAAATAATGAACCTGTAATTATTCTTCTGTATGTAGATAATCTTCTCTTGATAGGTGTAGAAGGTCAAATTGGAGAATGTAAGAAGCAACTGGCAGCAAAATTTGACATGAAGGATCTTGGGCTGATGCATTACTATTTGTGACTAGAAGTCTGGCAAGGACCGAATGAACTCTATTTGGGTCAAGGAAAGTATGTGATCGAGATGCTAAAAAGGTTCGACGTGATGGATTGTAAACCTATGACAACTCCGGTGATCACAAACTTGAAGAGACTAAGGAGTTCTAAATCAAGCCCTGTGGATCCTTCCAAGTATAGGCAACTCGTTTGCTCATTGATGTACTTGGTGAATACTCGACTAGACATATGTTTTGTAGTAAATGTACTCAGTCAATTCCAAGAGGAGTAGAAGCATGATCATTGGATAGCAACAAAGCATATTCTATGATATCTGCAAGGAACCATCAACTATTGCCTAAAATATGATACAAGAAATGATGTCCAATTGATTGCATATACAAATTCCAACTGGGGAGGCAATGAACAGGATGGTAGAAGCACTACGAGAGGTTGTTTAAGTTTAATATCCTCCATGGTCTCATGGATGAGCAGAAAGCAAGACATTGTTTCTTTGAGTAGTGCGGAGGTTGAATATGTTGCAGCATGTGAAGTAAGCAGGGAAGTAGTATGGTTAAGGAAGCTACTATCCGACTTGTTTGAAGGACAGATGAACCCTACAGTGATACTTTGTGATACAAGTAGTTGTATTCGTTTGTCTGAGGATCCAATGTTTCATGGAAAGACAAAGCACATCAACAACAAGCATCACTATATTCAAGAGCTAGTATAAAATGGTGTGTTGCAGCTACGGTATATCTCCACTGATGAACAGGTAGCTGACATATTGACGAAATCACTTCCGAACAAGAAGCTTGTATACTTAAGGGACAAGCTTGGTTTGGTTGATTTGACCTCCCTAACTGAGAGGGAGAGATAGACACAACATTCTTGTCTTCACTTGGGAAGAAAGAATGGAGGATTTGGTAACCATCTAGCATTCGATACTCTTTGCGAATTGGGTAGGGCATTCAAGATAAGAGTAGTCATGGACCGATATTCTTTGAGGATTCGCTACCCAAGATAAGAATAGTCTAATGGAACTTCATACTCTGTGAACACCTGGGTGGAGTATGTATCTTGAGAGACAATGATAATGGTGTCTATACATCATTAGTCAGCATTGTGCTCTGATCTTGTAGAGAGATAGAGTTGTTAGTCAAGGCCTTGCTATGTGACAATGTTGATTAATATGATGCTAGAGAGATGGGTTACTAGTCTAACTCTTCTTATGAGATCTCTTCAGATTGAGAATGACCAGGTACCTCTTATGAATACCTCCAAAGTTAAGAGGGAATGTTGAAAAATGTGTAACTAGGTTTGGTCTTCATAAGTATGAAATGGATTCTTGTAAATGTAAAATGAAAAAAAAAATATTATTATTATTGGAGCATGGGTTTCATGCTCAAGTTCTTTTATTTTATAGGTCAAGCACCCATTGAGTGCTTCTAGGGTTTGTCCTAGGTATAAGAGTCATTGTCATATATTGAAGACCCTATGGGCACATTGTAAATTGTAAAGAAAAATTTATTTTGTCTTTAAAGTGTCAAAATACCTCCAATATCAAGTCGGCTAAAGAGTTTTCAAGTCGGCCTACATGAAGAGCCACGTCCACCCTTGAAGAAGCCTATATATAGAGAGGAACTCATCCTCCATTGGATCACTCACTCATCTCTTGATATGCGAAGAAGTAGAAGAGAAGAAGTCGAAGAAGGAAGTGCAAGGAAGAGGAAGTCGAAGAAGTCAAAGTGTTTTTGGGCCTTATCTCTCTTGTGAAGATCGAAGTTAGGGTTTCTGCGCTGGGATCATCTGTGGTTTGATCTTGGAAGAAGAAAAGAAGGGAAGGCAAGTGAAGGTCTCTTAGGGTATCTTATTAGCCCTAAGACTCAAGACGAGGCAAGTGAAGCCAAGAGGAAGGCTATTAGAGGGAGATTGAAGTCTCCAAGAGAAGCAACAACACTTGCAGTAGTTGCTGGGGCAAAATTTCGGATCTACTAGGAGGTCGAAGATATTGCAACTGGAGGTCATGGTAAACTTGATCTTGGAGGATATTTGTTTGAGTCTCTAGGTCATGGTATTTGTCAATTGAAAGATCTATAAGAAGAGAAGAGATTTATTGGTTTTCCCCTCAAGAGGAAGGGTTTTGGCCCCAGCTTGTAGCCTATATACTATGTCACTATTCTTATTATTGTGGTAGTTGTTTGATGTATTGTACATTGGAATAATAACGAACAAAGCTAATAAGTAAAAAGGTAACACAAAAAGTTAACAAGTTAAGAGAATTAACATATTCATTGCCCTATTGAATTCTCAACAATGTTGAAAAATATGTAACTAGTTTTAGTCTTCATAAGTATGAAATGTATTCTTTTAAATGTAAAATGAAAAAGAAACTATTATTATTATTGGAGCATGGGTTTCATGCTCAAGTTCTTTTATTTTATAGGTCAACCACCCATTGAGTGTTTCTAGGGCTTGTCTTGAGTATAAGAGTCATTGTCATATATTGAAGACCTTATGGGCACATTGTAAATTGTAAAGAAAAATTTATTGTCTTTAAAGTGTCAAAATACCTCCAAGATCAAGTCAGCCTAAAGAGCTTTCAAGTCAGGCTACATGAAGAGCCACGTCCACCCTTGAAGAAGTCTATACATAGAGAGGAACTTGTCCTCGATTGGATCATTCACTCATTTCTTGATATGCGCGGAATAGAAGAGAAGAAGTCAAAGAAGGAAGTGCGAAGAAGAGGAAGGAAGAAGTTGAAGTGTCTTTGGGCCTTATCTGTCTCTCTTCTGAAGATCGAAGTTAGGGTTTCTGTGTTGGGATCATCTGTGGTTTGATCTTGGAAGAAGAAAAGAAGGGAAGGCAAGCGAAGGTCTCTTAGGGTATCTTATTAGCCCTAAGACTCAATAAAAGGAAAGTGAAGTCAAGAGGAACGCTATTAGAGGGAGATTGAAGTCTCCAAGAGAAGCAGCAGCAGTTGCAGTAGTTGCTAGGGGCAGAATTTTGGATCTACTGATCTGAAATTGATCAAGGATCTAGAAACAAAACTAAAATTCAAAGTTATTGAATTCATGTGGAAGCAGCGTCATAGCGTAGAGCTCGCAGAAACGACTCCAACGCAACTTGAACGGGTGCATTTGGACTCCGGATGAATAAGAAACTGCTTGTTGAAGTTTGTGACAAAACAATTTTTTTACTGCTCCACACATGCCAGAAGTACAGGTTCAACTCAGTGACAGATCTCCAGCTTCGATACAGTGGTAATTTCTTCAATTTGTTTGCAAGGTGAAATAATAGGTTAAAAAGGTGATTTTTACATGGTGACGGCATGTATATATTAAAATGTCATTTTTTTTAAACAAAAAACCATATATTAAAATATGACATTAAATTCATACTTTAGCATAACATATATGGTGGTGGATTAATATGTTTCAAAACATATATTATAAGCATGGTGAACATATATTACAAACCAACATAATTAAAGTTTATGGCAATGCATATATTAACGCAGCGGGTGCGGAATATTTATCACGAAACCACCGCAGAGTTGGGAGCCTCCGAAACCGGTGGAATTAACATTACTATATGGTTATAATGTTACATGCAACAACTAAACCAGTTCCGCCATTCGACATGCTATTTTCAACGACATGCCACGGGTCCGTAGCTCCATTGACTGCGATACCATATGATATTTAAATATTGTACGTTGTGTATAATTTCGAATGCACCCAATGTATATGTTAAAATTGTATGCGCTAGGTTTGTTGGAATAAGGTTAAGGTGAGATTAATATGGAGCGATAAGGGTTACTGATTTTATATTGTTTGGAAGCGATAAGGTTATTAATGTAATATGGTTATGCAAGGATATTTTTGGCTATCAAAATATTGTATATATGGTAATGTTATGCCATGGAAAAATAGATGAGAGTTGTGACATTTTGTATAGCAGAGAAGAATTTTTGTGTAGCTTTGGAGATTTGGAGGCAGAATTTTGCAGGTTTATTCCGGGAGTTGTAGGGGGTCTTTTTCAGCGCCGTTAGTTGCATCGGATTTCTGAGGTCGAGCAGAACACAACTGGACCAGCCAGGGATCTTGTTGATGTAACTTTGATGTATTTTTTTGGGCTTTTAATTTCTAATATAAAGGCCTCCCTGTTGAAGACTAGGCTCGAAGATGTAGGCTTTGAGATAGCCGAACTCCGTTATCAATCTCTTGCGTCACTTTTCTTCTCATGGTTTGCTGTTCTAATTTGCTGCAATATTATTATTCAGTTCTCCATGCTTATGTATTTAATGGTGTTTTTAAATCATGCATTAACACTTTCTAACAGCGAATAAATCACAATTTCAATTAAAGATATTTTTGGAGATCATTTGGTATCAGAGCAGGTTGTTGTTAACTATGATTTGGAGTGTGCATGATCACCAAGAGCAAATCTAAGTTTGGTGAAGGAGAACTTGTTGCAGGAGATCTAGAAGTTGGCTCGAGAAGAAGGACAACTCGAGGAGATGAAATGGCTGAAGAAGGAAGCAGTGATCATCCATTTGGATCTGATGCAGGCTTCGTAGATGCTTTCATGACCTTGCGAGCCATGGTCGAAGAAATGTATCGAGAGTTTAAGACAGCAAAATCTAAAGATGAAGAAGGGAAGCCATCACAATCTGGAAAAGAAGATGAAAGCGATCAAAAATACCCTATCACTTCTCTCTTGAATCCATCTAAAACTTTGAAACCGTTGTTGAAACTCGATGTTAAGTTCAAGTTACCCATGTACAATGGAGAAGTTGATGCCGAGAAGCTTGACAATTGGGTCAGGAAAATGGAGGTATATTGTAGCATGCAACAGATCGCTGAAGATGAAGTCAAAATCAGACTAGCATCGCTTTGTTTAATGGGCACAACATTGATCTGGTGGCAGAGTAAGTTACAGAAAGGTACTGAGCATATCGGTAATATTTTTCCATCATGGTTTGATTTTATTACTACACTTAGAAAGCAATTTTATCCATTGGGATATAAGGAAAAAGCTTTAATAGAATGGCAAGGACTAAAAGTTAGGAAAGGTCAACCAGTGCAGGAATATACAAATGAGTTTCGTAAGAAGGCGTTGATGTTATATATTCCTTTGTATACTCAAGAAACTCTAATGAAATACATAGGAGGATTACCTAAGTATCTTCGTAATACTATATTTATGTTCAGTCCTACTAACCTGGATGACGTGGCAGTACAAGCGACTTACATTGAAGTAGGTAAGTTGGGAGTTGGGGTATCATCAGAATCAACAGCCAGAATGGAGAGCAAGGGAAAAGGGAAAGTGAAGAAAGTAAACTTCGGCAAGGAGGTTGAAAATCTCTCTTGTAAGCATTGTAAGAAGGAGGGCCACGACGAGGATTACTGTTGGCAATTGCACCCCGAAATGAAGCCAAAGTGGATAAAAAAAGGGAAGCAAAAGGTTGCAACAACAGCGAAATCGTTGGACCTAGAGTCAGATTCAGGTGATGAAACTTAGATCGCATCATTGATTATGACTAGTAAATCCAATGAAGGTAATGATTCTAACAGTGCCAAAGGAAAGTTATTTCATATAAGGGTTGTTATGAAACATACAAAGATCGACACATTATTCAATAGTGGATCTCAAGTTAATCTAATTTCAAAAAAAGTGGTTAAGCAATTGGGATTGAAAATCATAAAGCATCGTAAATCATATACTTTTATTTGGATGAGAAGAAATCATAAATTACGAGTAACTGAGCAATGCATGTTACCGTTTGCAATAACTTCTCAATTTAAGGATAAGGTGATGTGTGATGTGGTAAAACTAGATACATGTGGGATGGTCTTGGGTAGCCCGTATTTATATGATAGAAAAGCAATCTTTTACAGGGAACAGAATCAATATCACTTGTTCAAAAAAGGAATTGAATATATTGTACATTCTCATCACACAAAAGCAGATAAATCTCTTTTTATAGTTGAACAGTTAAAACAAGTAGCTTATGCTAATAAAGATGTTGTTGTACAATCTAAAGAACCTAAGCAAGAGATCATTAAAGCTAATTACAAACAGATAGCTCTGCTTAAGGAATCCAAAATTGTACATCAACAAGAGTTGCAGCATGATAAGTTGAGTTTTGTTTCAGCTATGAAAGGAAAGCAAGGTATGGTTTCAGCTATGTCAATACTTTCAATGTTGTTAATGGGTTTATTACTGTTTAGTGGTGCCTGGATATTAACAGCAAATATGAATGTAGATGTGGGTGAAAAAGGACTTGATATATTTTGCAGTTTGTGTGTTTTGCTAACGATTGCATGGATGAGTAAAGTGTACAGGTTCAGAACAGAGTGGACAGATACCGACCAAGTGGGAAAATGGAACCCACATTTGTTTTATGGAACTTAAGCCTTTTGGTGGTCCAAAAGGTCTAAGTGGGGAGGAAATGATCCGAAATTGATCAAGGATCTAAAAAAAAAGCCTAAAATTCAAAGTTACTGGATTCAAGTGGAAGCAACGTCATTGCGTAGAGCTCACAGAAACGACTCCAACGCAACTTGAACGGGTGCATTTGGACTCCGGATGAATAAGAAACTGCTTGTTGAAGTTTGTGACGAAACAAATTTTTTACTACTCGACACATGGCAGAAGTACAGGTTCAGCTCAGTGACAGATATCCAGCTTCATTACAGTGGTAATTTCTTCAGTTTGGTTGCAAGGTGAAATAATAGGTTAAAAAGGTGATTTTTACACGGGTATGGCATGTATATATTAAAATGTCATTTTTTTAGAAACAAAAAACCATATATTAAAATATGACATTAAGTTCATACTTTAGCATAAAATATATGGTGGTGGATTAATATGTTTCAAAACATATATTATAAGCATATTGAACGTATATTACAAACCAACGTAATTAAAGTTTCATTGCACAAATAATACATATTACCATAAGGTTGAACACATATGTTAAATGGTGGGGTTGAACACATATGTTAAATGGTGGGGTGAATGTATATAACTTATTGTTGAACATTGACACGACAATGGCTAATGTCATTAAAGTTTATGGCAATGCATATATTAATGCAGTAGGTGCGGAGTATTTATCATGAAACCACCGCGGAGTTGGGAGCCTCCGAAACCGCCGGAATTAACATTGCTATATGGTTATAACGTTATATGCAACAACTCCACCAGTTCCGCCATTCGACATGCTATTTTCAACGACATGCCACGGGTCCGCAGCTCCATTGACCGCCATACCATATGAGATTTTAATATTGTGCGTTGTGTATAGTTTTGATTGCACCCAATGTATATGTTAAAAATTGTATGTGGTGGGTTTGTTGGAATAAGGTTAGGGTGAGATTAATATGGAGCGATAAGGGTTAACGATGTTATATTGTTTTGGAGCGATAAGGTTATTAATGTAATATGGTTATGCAGGGATATTTTTGGTTATCAAAATATTATATATATGGTAATGTTATGCCATCGAAAAATAGATGAGTTGTGACATTTTGTATAGCAGAGAAGAATTTTTGTGTAGCTTTGGAGATTTGGAGGCAGCATTTTGCAAGTTTATTCCAGGAGTTGTAGGGGGTCTTTTTCAGCGCCGTCAGTTGCATCGGATTTCTGAGGTTGAGCAGAACATAACTGGATCAGCCAGGGATCTTGTTGATGTAACTTTTATGTATTTTTTTGGGCTTTGAATTTCTAATATAAAGGCCTCCCCATTGAAGACTAGGCCCGGAGATGTAGGCTTTGAGATAGCCGAACTCCGTTATCAATCTCTTGCGTCACTTTTCTTCTCATGGTTTGTTTTTATAATTTGCTGCAATATTATTATTCAGTTCTCCATGCTTATGTATTTAATGGTGTTTTTAAATCATGCATTAACACTTTCTAACAGCGAATAAATCACAATTTCAATTAAAGATCTTTTCGGGGATCATCTACTGGGAGGTCGAAGATATTGTCATTGGAGGTCGTGGTAAACTTGATCTTGGAGGGTATTTGTCTGAGTCTCTAGGTCATGGTATTTGTCTGAGTCTCTAGGTCATGGTATTCGTCAATTAAAAGATCTATAAGAAGAGAAGAGATTTACGGGTTTTCCCCTCAAGATGAGGGGTTTTGGCCCTGGCTTGTAGCCTATATACTGTGTCACTATTCTTATTATTGTGGTAGTTGTTTGATGTATTGTACATTGGAATAATAACGAACAAAGCTAATAAGTAAAAAGGTAACACAAAAAGTTATGAAGTTAAGAGAAGTAACATATTCATTGTCCTATTGAATTCTCAGCAATGTTGAAAAATGTGTAACTAGTTTTGGTCTTCATAAGTATGAAATGTATTCTTGTAAATGTAAAATGAAAAAGAAACTATTATTATTATTGGAGCATGGGTTTCATACTCAAGTTCTTTTATTTTATAGGTCAAGCAACCATTGAGTGCTTCTAGGGTTTGTCCTAGATATAAGAGTCATTTTCATATATTGAAGATCCTATGGGCACATTGTAAATTGTAAATAAAAATGATTGTCTTTAAAGTGTCAAAATACCTCCAAGATCAAGTCGGCCTAAAGAGTTGTCAAGCTGGCCTACATGAAGAGCCACATGCACCCTTGAAGAAGCCTATATATAGAGAGGAACTCGTCCTCTATTGGATCACTTACTCATCCCTTGATATGCGCAAAAGTAGAAGAGAAGAAGTCGAAGAAGGAAGTGCGAAGAAGAGGAAGTCGAAGAAGTCAAAGTGTTTTTGGGTCTTATCTATCTCTCTTGTGAAGATCGAAGTTAGAGTTTCTGCGCTGGGATCATCTGTGGTTCGATCTTGGAAGAAGAAAAGAAGGGAAGGCAAGCGAAGGTCTCTTAGGGTATCTTATTAGCCCTAAGACTCATGACAAGGCAAGCGAAGTCAAGAGGAAGGTTATTAGAGGGAGATCGAAGTCTCCAAGAGAAGCAATAGCACTTGCAGCAGTTACTGGGGGCAGAATTTCGGATCTCCTAGGAGGACAAGATATTGCAGCTGGAGGCCGTGGTAAACTTGATCTTGGAGGGTATTTTTCTGAGTCTCTAGGTCATGGTATTCGTCAATTGAAAGATCTATAAGAAGAGAAGAGATTTATGGGTTTTCCCCTCAAGAGGAGGAGTTTTGGCCCTGGCTTGTAGCCTATATACTGTTTCACTATTCTTATTATTTTGGTAGTTGTTTGATGTATTGTATATTGGAATAATAACGAACAAAGCTAATAAGTAAAAAATTAACACAAACAGTTATCAAGTTAAGAGAATTAACATATTCATTGCCATATTGATTTCTCAACAGGAGGCACCATAGTCCACTAGCCAAATGTCATCGTGATCTACAATAGAACCTGTAAAAGCAAAAAGGAAGAAATAATTCTCATCATTAGTATTGCCATTTCTTGGCTTCTTCTTATGTTCATCAATACCTGCAATTGAAGCATGTTGCTTGCCCTTCCTCTTCCTATTTTCCTTTCCTTCAGGGGACTTGTCCTTATAGTGACCAAATTTGTGGCAATGGAAACATTGAATCTTTGACATATCCTTCTTTCCTTCAGAGGGAGCAAGTATTCTTCCAGCATTCCTTTTATAAAGCTTTCCGAAATTGCTTCTTCCTCCTCCATTCTTAGGATGATCTGCAAATCCTTGAGAATCACCATCTTGAGGTCCTTGAATCTTCCCTGTCGATATTAGTCTAGATTCCTCTTGAGTACATGACGTCCATAGTTGGTCAAAACTTGAAACTTCTATTCTACTACAAATCCTAGATGCAAATGAATCCCATGAATCAGGTAGACCATTAAGAGTTGTAGTCACAAGTTTTGTTTCTTCAATGCTTTCTCCAATAGCCTTGAGTTGATCTCTCAATTGAGAGATCCTCATAAAGTAGGAAGCCATTGTATCATCTCTAGTCATTTTAACATCACAAAGTTGGTTCCTTAAGCTCATTTTCTGACCAATGTTGTTGATGGCATACAATCCCACTAGAGCATCATACATCTGCTTGGAAGTTTCCAACCCTAAAACATATGGAATCAAGTGATCTTTGATGGATTCAACAAGAATCCACTTAGCTATGGTTTCAAACTTCTTGTATCTTTCTTTTCCTTCATTATCTTGGGTTTCAGTGACTTTGTCTTTCACATAATCCATAGCGTCATTCTCTTCAAGAATCAGGTCAATCCTTGTCTTCCAAGCCCTAAAATTTGCAGCACCTTCCAACTTATTCTCTAACTTAGTGGATGAGCCCATGGTCAAAGAATAGCTTGTATAAATAGGTGTCTTCAACTGTGATCTCAATGTCCTTTCCTTCACCAAAGCTCTGATACCATATTGATTTTATAAGTGCAATAAAGACAAGCATGATTTTCTGATACAGATAATTACTTCCAATGATATTATTCTTACTTCATATCATTAAGCAATTATACTTCAGAAAAACTTCAACCATAAATGCAGTAGGACAATAGAGATCATAATAAAATAAGCATGCACAAGAGACAAATTTTATCCTGGAAAAAAGAAACCTTGGGAAAATCCCAACAATCTTTTCTTAGGAGAAATTGTTCAATTCAAAAAAAATGTACAATCTAAATATCCCAGTCAAACTTGGTCGAACTGACCAATCAAGCCATCCAAGTCAAACCTAGTCATAACAGAGAGAATCTGTCTTCTACAACAACCAGTCAAATTTGGTCAAACAGGCTGAATTTCGGCCCCTGCAATTGCCTCAAGAATTTTGGTCAACTGTCCTAGAATTTCGGTCAACAACTTCAGTTAAACTGCGGTCAAACAGAGCAGCAGAAGATTCAGTCAACGTAGGTCAAACAACCTAGAAAATCCACAGTTAACGCTGGTCAAAGTAAGTCAAACTTCGCTGGTCTTTATCCTCTTTCTCCTTCACACGTGTGGACAGGAAAATAGATGATTAGATGATCTGAATTGATGCCAAATGGAAGTCGATTGGTCAATATATAGAGGTCACATAAGGAGGATTTTGACCAAGGGTCAAAAACCATTCTTATGGTGGGGCTGACCTGAACTTCAAAAATATTATTTTAATTTCCCTTGATTTGTTGACTTGAATACCGACCTTAGCTACAAAAATTCAACATTTCTTCCTAAATTTAGCCTAGCCCATTGTTACCACCCAAACCCTCACTTCTTGTGATAACGTCCGAAAGCACAAGGCATTGGTGGAACTAGCAAGGGTTACCCATTGTCACCACAATAGCACCTCTCTTAGTTTAGGTAAACTCTCCTCCAGTACAGGGGCGGTATACTTAAGAAACCTTAAGTCTAAGATAAGATAATCACAAGGAATGACAACAAGACTCGGCCAAACAAATCTCAATTCTTTTTTATACTATATTTCAGACTTATTCAGAGCAAAAGGAAGAGTTGACTTTTATGATTTTTTAGGGGTGGTTGAAAGTGAGATTAGTGACTCGAATGACTTTCAGTATATGGAGTCTATAAGGTAGCAAGTACGAGTTGTTTTCTCATGTGATTAGGAAAGAATGTAGTTGAAATGAATATTGCTATCTTGCTCTCCACTAAAAAAAAATAAATTAAATCCTTAATAAAGGAAAACTTCCAGGCATGCATGAGGGTGTGTTTGTTGATGGATATACAAATTTGCAGTAGCTTAAATTAAAAAGGAAGTTATACCATAAACATTCCCTACAACAACCACAAAGGCATTAAAGGAGAATAAGCCACAATTAAGCTCTTCTAAATAAAGGAACTATGTTATCCCAAATTCGGCCCTTCATAACACATTTCATGCAACTATCTTCCAGCATCAGTCTTTAGTAAACTAAGTCCAAACTGAATTCAGCCCTTCATAACACATTTCATGCAACTATCTTCCAGCATCGGTCTTTAGTAAACTAAGTCCAAACCGAATTCGGCCATTCATAACACATTTCATGCAACTATCTTCCAGCATCGGTCTTTAGTAAACTAAGTCCAAACCGAATTCGGCCATTCATAACACATTTCATGCAACTATCTGCAGCATTGGTCTTTAATAAACTAAGTCCAAACACATATGCCACAAGCCCCAAATAGCTTTCATAAATTCCTAGCAATTGTCTCTAGTGTTTCCACAAACTTTCAACACCCTTACAATAGAAGGGACCTCTCTTATATACAAGTGAAGCTCAAACCCTTATCAAATAAAATAAAATATTCAAGTCTTATATCTTAGATCTCTTTTAGGAAAACATAAACAAATAATATCCTCTAACTGCCTCTAAGACAAATCATAACCCTAACGAAATAAAATAGTAAAACAAAAGGGCAATGTAGTGGGGATGCTACTTGTCTTCTCCCATGCTAAATGCTCCTTGCAAAATGCCACTTGTCCTTCGTTTGACCATGCAAATAATATCCTTGTGCCATGTGTACAGATTTGGTGTGTAGACCCACCCTGGTTTCAAGTTTAGAGATACCTCATCTAGTTTAATGCCCAACCCACGTTTAATATGCTGCTGTCATAAACATGAATATTTTCACAAATTGAAACACATAGAATCCACTTCTACTTTTTCACTTTTGCTGAGATAAAATGCAGGCGTGCACACAAAAATTTGACACAGTAGTTTTTGGTCAAATAAACCTAGAAAAACCCCCAAGGGAAACCCAATGAGAGAGAGGAGGAATGTTTATTTCTTCTGAGAATTTATTACAACAGTCAAATCAACAATAAATACAACTTATCTCCATTGGAAATCGTGCCTAGATTGCCTAGAAATTCATGCTGCCTCAATTTCTTGATTTTTGTGCCTAAGATGCCTTGGAAATCATGCCCAGCTTGCTCAGAAATTTTTGTATATGACCCTTGAAATTTGTGTTGTACAACCCTAAAAAATTGTGCTGTCTTCCCTTGAAAATCATGCCCACCCGTTGTATGTCCTGTGCATTAAATATGTTGTACTAGCCCTTGAAATCGCGTTGCCTGCCTATGCATTAAATGCACTATACCAACCCTTGAAAACTGTGCTTCCTGCTGTGAAATAAATGCTGAATAGCTCCTTGAAATGTGTTGTACCTTTCCTTGATTTTCATGCCAACTCCTTGGGATTCGTGCCCTCTCTTAGCTGTTGTACAGACTGCTCTCTTTTTCTTCAGTTGTACAAACTGCTCCCTTTCTCTTCAGTTCAGCTCCTTTTATGCTCTCTCCTTTTCTCCAAAAGTCACAAAGAAATTGAATTGGTGTCTCTTCCCCTTTCTTGACCTTTTGTCTTCTCATAAAGAAACCCTAAGATCCAATGGCTGAGATTTGATCTTAACCATTGAGATCAAGGGTGGAGATATAATCTCCCATTGACCCACTTAAGTCACTTAGACTTTAATATTCATAAAGTCACTTTATCCCCTCATCATCCCCCCATCACCTTTTTCATTAATTAGACTGAAAAATCAAGTCATTTTAACTTTGTTTCTCATAAAGTTAAATCAAGGGGTCATGTTGGACACTTTTTCCTAGGCAAGACACCATGCTTTAGGAAACACTTGTCCTTGGTACACTTTTTCTAACACTCCCTCTTACTGTAAAAAGTGTTTCTCAACACTCCCATCTTGTCTCTGAAGTAAACATGCTTGCCCCTTGGCAGGGACTTGGTGACAATGTTAGCCACCTGCTTATCAGTGGATATATACTCAAGTTGCATTTCTCCTCTGAACATAGTCTCGAATGAAGTGGTATATGATATCTATGTGTTTTGACCTATCGTGAAAACCTAAATTCTCCGTGAGTTTGATGCAACTATGATTATCGCAGTAAATCATAGTAGGCCGCAATAGTTGACCAAATAAGCCCACCAACAACTTGCAAAGCGAAATGGCCTCACAACTAGCCTAACTAGATGCCATATACTTTGCCCCAACAAAACTCAGTCCTATTAACCTTTGTTTCTAGTTGAACCATGACACCACTGTCAAACCCACCCTGAAACAACATCCAAAAATGTTATTCTTATCACCAACACATCCTACCCAATCTGAGTTTGTATAGCTATTCAATCTGACTCCATCCCCTTGAACATAGTCTAGACCATAATCCATTATCCCTTGCAAATACCGAAGCACATGTTTTGCGGCCACCCAATGCACTCTCCTAGGCTCCACCGTAAATTGACTAAGAGCGTTGACCTGCAAAACAAATGTTTGGTCCAGTGTTGACCAGATACATCAATGAACCAATGAATCGATGATAAATTGTGGGATCAACCAACTCGGACTCAGAAGCATGAAGCTTCTTCCAGTTGGTAATCATGGGTGTAGTCATGGGCCTATAATACTCCATATGAAATCTCCTCAAAATGTCTATTGCATACTTTTGGTATCCCAAAAAGATATGACCCTCCTCCTGCCACACCTCTAACGCCAAGAAATAGTGCATCAATCCAATGTAAACCATCTCAAACTTTGAAGCAAGGTCATGCTTGAAGTACTCTATGAGTCTCTCTGCTCCTATAATACATAAATTGTCCACATAAAATACAAGTATGAGAAGATCCTCACCAATCAAAATGTAGTAGAGTTTTGAATCTGCATCACTCTCATTGAAACCCATTTGTTACAAGTAAGCATCTAGAGTACCAATCTCTCGAATCTTGCTTCAGGCCATATAACACCTTCAACCTACATACATGGGACTCCCTCCCATGCTCCTCAAAGCCTTGTGGCTGCTTAATGTAAACCTCCTCCTAGATGATCCCATTCAAAAATGCAGTCTTCAAATCCATCTAGTGGATCTTTCAAGTTTCAACCCATCTTTGCTGCCATAAAGACTGTTGATCTAATGGAAGTATATCGAGAAGCTAAAGTGAAGGTCTCCTCATAATCAACTACCTATACCTATGAGAACCCTTGTGCCACAAATCGAACTTTGTACTTCTCAATGCTGCCATCTGCAACATACTTAACCTTGTAGAGACATCTAGAAGTTACGACTGACTTCCCATTAGGCCTTGGTACAATCTCCCAAACATCATTCTTCGTGATGGAAGCATACTCTTCCACCGCGACATCCCCCCAGACCTGTTATCCTGCTACCTCCTCATAGCTAGAAGGTTTGAACTCAACAATGTTGCTCACCATAGATAGATAACTACAAAATCTCATTGGTGCTATGTTCTCCCTAACAATCCTCTTGGGAGGTCCCACTGACTCTTGTGCTTCCTTCAGGGTCTCCTGAAGCCATCTTGGTTTCTTCTTCCCCAAAGTTGCCTCCTCTACTGGTGTGGGTATCTCCCCCTCTGAAGATTGTGACCCTAAATGAGATGCACCTATGGTAGATGGTGAACTTGTGCCCTGTGACACTGTGGAATGTGATCCCATACTTTGTGGCCTAGTCATATGTGTACTAATCACTTCTGAACCCTATCATCCTCCTGATTCTTGTGGTCCTGAGCCCTGTGGTCCACACTCTATGGTGAACTCGCTAGTTGTGGAGTCTGTTGCTCTACCTGATCCAAGTGTCGTGACCTCCTAAAGGCTCTATACTCCTCACATCTCACATCCCGCCTCAGAACAACCTTTTTCTGTGCAAGAATATATATACGGTAGGCCTTGGAGGTCTCGCTATACCCCACAAAAATACCCTTCCCAACTGTGGGTTCTAGCTTTTTCCTCTTCTCCTCAGGGACATGTGAATAAGTTAGGCACCCAAAAATCCTGAAGTGCCCAACCTCAGGCTTCTTCCTAGAAAAAGCCTCTTTGTGAGTTTTGCTCCCCAACACTCTGTGTCAACTCTTGTTCTGCAAATATACTGCAGTGTTACACGCCTTTGCCCAAAGAAAGAAGGGTAGCCCCTAATCATGCAACATAGCTCTAGCTGACCAACAATGGCCCTATTCTTTCTTTCTACAACCCCATTCTGTCGTGGGTTGTAAGGAATGGTCAACTCCTTCTTGATGCTCGGTCTTGCACAAAATTCCTTAAATTCCTTGGAGGTATACTTGCCTCCATTGTTAGAATTCAACACCTTGATCTCCTTCCTTGTTTGGTTATCCACAAGAGCCTTAACCTCTTGGAACCTCTTAAAGTGTTGAATTTTTGTAGCTATGGTCGGTATTCATCATTTGAATTAGCCCTCAAAATTAAAAGAATAAAAAATATAATAATGAATTCAAAGTCAGCGCTGTTGGATTCAAATTGTCAAGTTCCAAGGAAACAGAAGTGCCAACTTTTTCAACAAGGATCAGATCACATATCAGCAGTCTGTGTGTCATGGTCATCCCATAATACAAGTTATATATTGCAAACGATTTTAGTAAAACCTTGAATCTATGTAACAACCTAGGTGAGCCCTTAATTTGATGACGAATTCCATCCTAGGAGGCTTTTTAACCTCACTGATTACCTGTGTTTTTCGACACGGCTAATGAGAAGAGTTTTTTCCCTACAGCTTAAACCCCGAAAACTAGGGTGAAATTTATTATCGAACTATCAGGTGAGTCTTAGTGTTTTAGTCGAGTCTGATATAAAAGTGGGTTGGAAATAATTTCAGCTAATTGACTTAATTATTTTATTACAAATCACTTGGTTTACTAGATCATATTGAGTCGTAGATGGGTTATGTGCCTTGAGGGTCTAAGACACATGTGTATTCCCTATTTGAGTCTTGTAAATAAAAAGTCATATGTATTAGAGGGTTGGAAAAATAATTAATCTCCTCATGTGTAAATTAATTAGTTTTTTGGCAAAATCAAATTAAATCCTAAGCCAGAAAATTAATTAATTAAAGTCAAGTTAAATTGTCATAGAAAAATAAATCTTCCAAATGGAAAAATTCGTGGGTCTTAAAAGAAAATTTTTAAAGGTCCTCCACAAAGGGAATATTGTCTTTTTCAAGAAAATTTGGACCCTTGGACCTTGGTGGTTAAGTCAAAATCAATTTTTTGAGGAAATTAGCTCTAAATAATTAATTTTGAGCTAATTATAATGGAATTCAATTATAAATTCGAAAATTCTTCAAGAATAAAAAATCAAGGGCCAAGATTAAAAGATCTTTAAGTGTTTATCAACATCCAAAATTATTTTGACAAGGATCAAAGAAACTAGTCATTATTTTTCCATTTGAAGGACTTATCAATAAATTAGAGAGTAAGTTGAGTCTCTAGTCATCTTGATCTCTGGCTAGAATTGCTGCTAAAGCATTGTGTAAACTATTGTCCCGCTGGGGACTATTTTTTCTATCATAATAAAAGACTTTGGGGTGCAATTCAAGGTGTTCTTGCTTATTGATTTGTGGTATGTGCTGACTACGGGCATCTCTATGTTGTGATGATTATTGGTAAGATCTATTTTTTCATTAGATGGATATAAAATCATACTAGTGATAGTTTTGGAATAATCTTAGGTGGTTTGATTCCCCATTGTTGATTTTGGGTAGCATTGGACGTGCTCTAGCTCCAAAATTTTGTGGAGGGGCTAGAACACATGAGATCTCAAGAACCCATAAATTGTTTGGAGAAATTCTACTCGAATGAGGAGTTATTAAAATAATTAATATTTTTAATGAGTTCCTACGTCTAAACTTAGGAAAATAAAAATATTAATGGGTATTAATAAGAATATGAGTGAGAAATTTCTAAGTGATGAGAATCAAGTTTGTTTTAATCTTAGCCCTTGATTAGGAACTTAATCTCGGTCGTTGATTCATCAATAGGAAAAGTATAAGAGGAGGCTTGAGGGTCAGTTGCAAATACACTTGAGAGATCAATCAGTTCGATTTTTTTGGGGCAAGGTTTGCTGAAAAAATCGAACAAGTTATCTGTTGCAGCAGAGGGGCAGGGATAGTTGAGGTTGGAGGATCTTCTCCAGAACCTCGAATACACGGAAGAGAGAGACAGAGAGACACCGGAGGAGGCAGCGCAGACCTAGGGAGACTGACGCTAGGCCAAGAAGGGCCCACGCATTTCCAGCGCTGGGGTAGAGCCACCCTCCAACAGAAAGACAAATTCAGTCAGGGAGCAGCAAGATCAACCGAGAAGGCTAACATCAGAGCTCCAGGAGGCAGAGGAGGCAACGCAATGCTGACGCAGTGTCCCAGTGTGCTCCATGCAGGACCACGCAGCTACTGCAAAGGCGCAGCGCAGTCGTAGTTGGGGACAGTGGGTCCAATTGCCGGAATGGAGAGATTTTGTCAAGTGAAGTGAGGAAATCTCACTTAGATTTCTGCCAGTATATTTTTATCACTGTAACTAGATTGCTGAGAGAGCATCCAAGGTTATATTTAGAACTACTGCTTAATAATAGAAAACCCTCAGAGCTACTGCACCAGTTTTCCCGCATTGGGTTTTTCTGGGGACTGTTGTCGCGCAAACTGACACGACAACGCTCAGACCGGGGGCTGTCACTCTGATCCCCGGTCTCTCCGTTTAAGCCTGTCTCCCACGGCTAAGGGGGGTAGACCCTGAGGAAAAATGAAGGCCAACTGCCAAACAGTTGGGCCGGGAGACGAGATGCACTAAAATGGTTTTATTGATTTGATAGACTAGTGCCTAAATGAGTACTTTCCAGGTGATATAAGAGCATAAACAGCAATCACCACTCATCAAATGATCGGAACAAAGCTTTAAATATCCAGCAAAAACCACAAAGCTCTTCGAATGACGATATCCAGCAAAACTAAGAGAAATAATTTCGCTTCAAATAACAGTAAAACCAGATATCTAATTTGGATTCAGATCTCAGCGTAAAAGATATGCAATGATAAATGACTGAATGCAGTAAAAGTAATTCTCCACACACAAAAAAGAAATTTTTTTATGCTTTTTCGAATTTTTTTATTTTATTTTATTTTATTTTATTACAAAACTTAAAACTATGCCAAAATCTATAACTATATGAAAAAATAAAATAAAATAAATTCAACTAAATCTAAACCAAAATTAAAGAAATTGAAATCTAAACAAATCCTTTTTATTTTTTTTAGATTTTTTATCATAAAAATAAAACCAAACTCTACGACAAACATATTGCTTATTTGATTTCCCCCCTTTTTTTTTTTTATGGAAAATGGAAAACAAAATCTACACCTAACCTAAACTATGTAAAACAAAAATACATCGAATTCATTTAAAATCTAATTAAATGGGAACAAAGCTAAAAAGGGAACGCATCAAAAAAAATGTGACTACGTGATGGGCAGCGAAAATCGTATGAAGACCTAACCCTAACTGCACGCCTCCCTAACCACGCATAACAAACAGCCCAAAAGAAATATGAAGACGACTGCAATGAGATGAAACTCAGCCTCAGAAACGCGAAAGACTATGCTTGGTGACAGGTTTCAGATATGCAACGAAGGCTGGACAATGCAAACGCTGAGACGGCAGAGAAGCAATGACAGTCGAAATGTTGAACACGTGACCCTCAGCTACAGCAAACAAAATTTTTTTTTTCGACACGGAGAACCTAAACCCTCGACCAGGACAACTGACGGCGGCGAAAAAACATGAACGACCCGGCTTCGAAGGTTAGTGGTGATGCTGCGCAGGTGGAGGGCGGTCGATTTGCAGACAATCCTGAAGATGCAAACGACTATAACGCAAAAGATTTCAATGGCGTGATCAAAAAGATAGGAACGTAGCCTCGATAATGAACACAACTGATGCATAGACAGCGGCCAAGGAAAATACCAGGGCTCGAAAGCACACACCAGGCAAAACGCAGTGATATCCAGGAACAATCCAAAAATGAAAACGACACTAAAAACTAAAAAAAATCGTAGCCCTGCTTGGATGCAAAAGACTGACGCGTAGATGAAAATTTCAAGCAAAGGATTTCGAATGAGAGACTTAGCCCTAGCTCTGAGAAGAGAAAACGATGCGTAAATGAGAGAAACCGACGGGTTCTGGAATAGAATCGATTTAATCTTGCCTGGATTGATGAAATTACTCAATACGTTTCACCAGAAAACAAATCACAAACTGCTCAAATCGAAAACCAAAGTTGTGTATACAGTCACGCTTCCATTATGTTTCAAAAAAATTTCTCTGTCGTTTTTTAGTGATGTGCTTGCAGGTTAATGAAGACAGCAGGGTTTTGGAAATACCTGGGATGATTTAACCATACAGAAAGCACCCTCATTCACGTTTAGTTCTCACGTTGATGCAGCGGTGGATGTAAGCCAGTTCACCAAATTACCAATTTGTCGAATGCCAAAATCAAAAAAAGGCTGTAACCCTGATGACAGATATCCTGCAGAAAAAAGAAATTTGGCAGATACACAGAATTCTGCAGTAAACCCTTTAAAATTTACCCAAAGTCACAAAAATTTATAGCTCTGGTACAGCTAGATTTGACAATAATTGCAGTAATACTTTTGAAATATCAGAAAATTTGAACTTTACTGTGAACAGAAAGAAAATTTCTCAATGTAAAACATGAAATAAACTTTAAAAGATTAACCCAGGGCACAATCAGCTGGGCTCTGCACAGAACAGCTTGTGGGAGTCGGCTGGTTCAGCCCAGAACTTCCCCAAACGCCCACAAATAACCTTCACCTAAAAGTTTCCTGCACACCACAAGCAAGCATCAACAAAAAAAGGGCAAGAAATGCTGCTAGATTTCAAGAGAAAATGGAGATACCTGCCATTTTCCAGAAACCCTACAACATTCAGACCCTAGCACGTGAGTAAGATACCTGTACTCACAATGCTCTGAAAAAAATCAGCTATTTTAACTGTTGAAAACTGAAATATGCAGAAAAGCAAACACCTCACAGCAATTCCAGAGAGTAACACCAGCCAGTTTGAACCCCAAAGTCTTTTTATTAATCAGAAATCAGTTTACAAGAGAGCTTTCAGTACAGACTCACAGATCAGATAAACCTGTAAAATGACCCCCTAAGACCCTATAAAAAGGAAATGATCCCAACGGCTAGTTTTGGGTGATCCATGTAGAACTGATCTTGACCGTTGATGAGGATCAAGACATCTCTTGATCTCATCCATCGATTTTATTTAAAAATGATATTTTGCATGTGTTCACAAAAATATTATTATTTTATTATTTAGGGTTTTTGCTTTGTTTTATGAATTTTTTTTTTTTTTTTTTTATTATTTTTTTTTTTTTTTTTTTTAATTTTATTTTAATATTTTATTTATTTTCTAAATGGATCATTTGAACCAAACCGTTGGAAACATCCCCTAGGACCTAGGACCTAGGACTCATGAGGGGATTTAAACATTTCTCAACCCTCAAGACACATTACATCATGACTTTTACAATTTACATCTCAAAGGGATGAAACCACTTAATACAGACCCTCATAAACCACCCAGTTCTGCGACACAACTATAATCTAGCAGATTAACATGCTAGGATTCTCCTAAAGTCCTAATAACAAAATGCATCCCGGCTTTGGGGTCGGGTTTGAAGGAAAACTCTGCCGATCCATGGATCGGTGAGACTAAAAATCTCCCGGGACGCAGATCATCATTAGAAAGTTAGGTCCACCTAGGCAACTTTACATACATGACTCTGATCTGCTTAGATTATTTACAACTTAAACATGCAGACTGGGTTTACAACAAAAATGATCAAGCTGTCGATGACTGTAGGCTGGCACGGACATGGCGCTCAGGAGCTACCCCTCTCTGCCAACAGAAAGGAGGTGGACTGCATGGGCAGTTGACCAGTAGTGGTCAACATCTGGCTCTACTTGGGGACACGTTGCTGCACTGGTAGGAATGTGAGAATCCAGAATCTGCATCCATACAACACACAAATAAAAATAAGTAGCGTCCATTCCAAAATCATCATATACATTAAGCACAGGAACGATAAAAGCTCTTCATTTATTGACTAACTAATAACATGAAAAGTAAATCTAATCCTAAAACAGAAATAAAATGCTGAAAAGACAAGGAGTAGGGATAGGGATACAATACAAAAGATGCCCCATGGCATCAGATATCATCTCTGAAGAACAGCTTGAGCATTTGGCCGTTCGCTGGTAAATGAAGTGGTTCGCCATCCAATCTGCTCAAGTAGAATGAGTTTGGCCCAGCTATATCTCTAATGATGTATGGTCCCAGCCACAAGCTGTCAAACTTTTTATGCTTTCCTGGTTTTTCATTTTTGCGATCCCAAAGTAAAACCATATCTCCAACCTGCAAAGATCTAGATCTAGAGCATTTATCAAAGCTTTTCTTAATATTAGATTGATTTTTACATATAGTTTCAAAAGCTGTCCGACGAGTCTCATCTAATTCCACAATCTGATCTATCCTATTCTGAACAACATCTTTATCAGTGGAAAAATTTTGGAGAAGCTGATAGGCTGGCAATTTTAGGTGCACAGGTAAGGTAACATCCAAGCCATAAACCAATTCAAAGGGAGATTTACCAGTAGATTTCTTCTTAGTAATTATGTCTGCCCACAAAGCATACTTGATTTTGCTGTCCCACGACTTCTTGTTGTCTCCTACTATTTTCTTGATAATGGTTATGAGATTTTTATTACTTGATTCAGCCAAACCATTACCCTGAGGATAATAATTCGACGAATGAGATAAGACAATACCATATTTGAAACAAAAAGATGTAAACTCTGAAAAACTGAAAGCCTTGGCATTGTCGGTAGTGATCTTAGCGGGGACACCAAATCTAGTAATGATATTATTCTCAATGAAATCCATAATCACCTTTTCAGTGGCATTCTTAGCAGGAATGGCTTCGACCCATTTAGTGAAATAATCAGTAGCAGTCAAAATCCAAGAGTAGCCATTGCTAGAATTTTCATGGAACTTCCCTATGAAGTCCAGACCCCAATGCTGAAAAGGTGCCTCTACAATAACAGGTTGTAGAGGAAGGGCAGCAAGCTTCTGTTTCCCAGTGAACAGTTGACAGGCTTGACACGTTCTAACATACTTGTGCACATCAGAAAAAATCGAAGGCCAATAATAGCCAGCTCTCAGGATTTTGTGGGCAGTAGTTCTAGCGGCATAATGACCACCACAAAATCCTGAATGAAATTCGGAGATTAATCTTTTGGACTCAACATCATCAACACACCTAAGCACTATGCCCTCTGGATTTCTCCATCCAAGGCCATCCTTCATAAGGCAGTACTTGGTGGCTTTTAGTCTAAGAGCCCTTCTCTTATGAGCGACTAAGTGGTTAGGACATGTAAAGTTTGTTAAGTAGTAAACTATGTCCTTATACCATTCATGCTCAGCTAACCTTCTTAATTCTGGTGAAGATAGATCGTCAAGGCAGAACAAACCAAGAGTTCTTTCATTACTTTCAGCTAACATTTGAGCTAAACCTTGGCCTTTGATCAGCTTAGTGGGTCTAATTTCTAAATCATACTCCTGTATCTTAGTAACCCACCTAGCACGAGTCCCTAAGCAATCAGTTTGAGTTAATATGTCCTTAACAGCAGAATGTGGGACGAAAGCGATGATCTTAGAATAACCCACATAAGTTTTAAAATGCTTAAGAGACTTGACCAGGGCATAAGCCTGCTTTTCCATGGTATTGTACTTCAATTCGGAGTTTTGAAGTGCTCTACTCATGAAAGCGATAGGCTGCTCATGACCATCTTTATTCTTTTGAAGCAAGACACCGGCAATGGTATCCTCAGAAGCGAAAGAAAAAATCATGAAATCTTTGGAGTAATCAGGACTAACAAGGACAGGAGCTTTCGCGATAGCAGACTTGATTTCTTGGAAAGCCCTTTTGCCCTCTTCTTGCCAGACAAATTTCACATCTTTCTTCAGAAGACTTTGAATGGGCTTAGCTATTTCCGCATAATTCGGGATAAATCTCCTAATAAAATTTATCTTTCCAAGGAAAGACTGAAGGGACTTGAGGTTATGCGGGAGAGGAATCTTTTGAATTGCTTCAACTCGTTCAGGATCGACCTTGACTCCTTCCTTAGAAATGATATGACCCAGAAGTTTCCCTTCAGTTACCCCAAAGACAGATTTAGCCGGATTCAAAGAAATTCCATATTCTCTGCATCTATCGAAAACTTTCCTAAGATGATCTATATGGCTGATACCATCTTTAGAGAAAACAGTAAGATCGTCTTGGTAAATTTCGATGATTTTCCCGATTAACCCTTTGAAGGCATAATCCATGGCCCTCTGGAAAGTAGCCCCAGCATTTGTTAACCCAAATGGCATTCTGATGTATTCAAACGTGCCCCATGGTGTTGTGAATGTGGTCTTGTGTCGATCTTCCTTTTTAACCCAAACTTGATTATACCCAGAAAAACCGTCTAGCAATGACATCATTCCAGACCCAGTTACTCTTTGCAACAAAGTTTCCATTTTTGGCAAAGGGTAATTATCCTTTTTGCATGCTAGATTAAGGTTTCTAAAATCGACACAAAGTCTTATTGTACCATTCTTTTTCCTGACAATCACTAAATTCGAACACCATGTCGAATGCCTAGTTTGAGCGATGATCCCTGCTGCAAGCATTTTCGTAAGCTCTTTCTGGACCAGGGGGGCTAACTTAGGATTAATCTGCCTAAGCTTCTGCCGGAAGGGTCTAGCATTTTCGTCCTTTAATGGAATAGTATGCTCCATAATATCCTCCCTATAGCCCTTCAATTCATCATAGGAAAAAGCTAAAACATCTCGATATTGACGAAGTAAATCAATTAACTTTTTCCTTTCCTCCAGACTAGTACCTTTACCGATTTTAACCATTTTCGGATTTTCAGAAGTACCAATGTTAACTTCAAGGTACTCGCCTGGGTCCAACTTGTCTTCTTCTCTCAGCTTCGTGGCATCATGCCGATCAAAATGTTGCTCTAAGGCAACTACATTTCTGGGAGTGGGATTTATGATATGTCTATGATCTAAAGACCCATCCTCGTCAGAAACTAACCGGAAATCCTCAAACTCGTCTAAACTATTGAGAAAACGAACGACTTGCCTTTCATCATTAAAAACTTGCCAATGCTCTGAGTTGTCTGGGACAGATGGTCTGAATATTACCTCCATTTTAATTTTATCGTTAATTAACTCATCAGACAACTGGAAAGTGGTAGCAGCTACGGCAAGTTCATCTGCCGAACTATTTAGTTCTCTAGGAATTGCTTCAAGGTTAAGGGCATCGAAGTGCTCCATAGTATCCCACACAGCATTCCGATAGTTTCTTAATCTCTGATTTCTACATGTGAATTTGTTCTTAAGCTGCATGATAACCAGATCGGAATCCCCCTTTATGCTAAGCAACTTAATCTTCAAAGCTTTGGCCAATTCAAGGCCCAACAATATGGCTTCATACTCAGCGACATTGTTGGTTGCTTCAAATTCTAGACGATAGGAAAACTTGAATTGGTGACCAAGGGGGGACTTAAACACAATTCCAGCACCCTTACCATGACTAGAGAATGCACCATCGAAATACATATACCAGACTTCATCTTTAAGACCTTTGACCTTTTCATCGGGAGGAGTTATGAAGTTAGACAGGATAGCATAGTTCCCGATGTCAGATTGCTCTCTAATTATTTCGTTATGAGGCTTTTTAGGGTTTTCAACATGAAATTTCCTCTCAGGCTCTCTATTTAGTCTAACGAAACCGTCACCGCTAGGAGAAGGAATCATAGCATATGACCAATTCATCTGAATGCTTCCCCCTAGATCAGAGGCCCACTTCCTAGATAACAGCATACCCCAAGCATCAGGTACATCAATGACAACAATATCCATAACAACCATGATGTCTGGATAAACCGAAAGATGAACTTGCAAATCCTTGATTAAACCATGTACTTCGATTTTCTTAGAATCCATGGCACATATATTATAGTAGGGTCTGGAAACTCTTAAGTTAAGCTGTTCCATAACCCTTTTAGTCATAATGCAAGCAGATGCACCTGAATCCAACATGCAGTTATTCAATTTATACCCATTGACTAACAAGGTGATAAAGAAGGGTTGATGATCCTTGTTATCAGCATCTACGCTTTGCAGGTAAATAGGAGCATCTTGATAGTCAACCTCACGAATCTTCTGTTGAGAAGCATTGACTTGAGGACACTGAATTGCTTTTAGTAACTTGTCTCTTTGGGAAGGGATCTTAGCAATCTCAGATACGGGAACCCAGATTTTAGCATTATTAAACCAACTCCCCAAATCGACATCTATTCCAGAGTTTATACCAGGGTTTAAAGTTCGAGGAGGAATTTGATTCCCGCTCTGATCTTTATCCCTTCTCTGGTATGTTAAACCCTTATCTCTAGCAATTTCCAGAATTTTCTCAGGAGAGGGTTTCTCACCATACAACCTAGCCAAAATGTCATCTTCGTCTTCAAGGTTATTTATATTAAAAGCAGATTGAGGATTCCCAACATCATAGCTCCTTTCCTTAACATCTATCCAATCATTCATAGGCAAAGGAAACTTGCCCCCCACTACGTTTATTTGCTCACCTGTCCCAAACATTCCATTGTCTAGGAGTCTTCGGATGGTGGGACAGGAGGACTCTTCGTGAAAAGCATCGCAAGCACGACAGTAAGGAGGAGCGTTGTCAACCAGATTAGTAAGCGGATTAGGAGGCCTCTGCTCACTGGATTGACCCTTTCTTTGCCAGTTACTATTTCTGTTATTATTGTTTCGTGGTTGAAAATTTTGCGATTGCGCTCTTTCCATTTGAATCAACCTATTCTGCAAAGTGTTTATCTCCTTGTTATGATTAATTTCCATGGTTTCAATTTTCTGAAGCAATTTGAGAACAAGTTCATTTTCAGGCTCTTGGACTGCTTTTCCCTTAGGTTCCTTCAGTTTTGTAGCAGCCCTGTCATAACCTGGGATTTCAGACTTCCCCGAAGCCGCCTTGTCCTTCTCAAGTTCTACAGCTAAGGCTTGGCAATCTCGATAATCAGTAAGTTTAGCACGCCTTAACTCATAAGATGGTTCAGGACCAAAGGTGTCAATATAAAAATCTTGGAGAGTTTTATCTGAAGGTTTATAGTCTTGAGGTAATTCTCTAATAATGCTATTAAACCTTCTATTAAATTCTTCAACAGTTTCGTCTTCTCTCTTTTTCATCAGAGTAAGAGCTCTTACAAGATGTCTTCCCTCTCTCTTATCTCCATATTTTTCTCTAAATGAATTAATGATTGATTGTAAAGAGTCAAAAGAATTAGGAGGTTTTTCTGTAAACCAGTCGTGAGCATCACCTCCTAGAGTCAAGATAAAAAGGGTCATCCTGACATCTTCATGATCAAAATCAGGAGATCTAGCATACTTAGCCATCCATATGTTGAAATCTCGCAAATGGGAATTAACCGTAATGGCATTATCTCCATGAAAGCTAGGCAATTTGTCTATCCCAACAGATGGAATATCATTGGGGGCTCCAGGAATGTTAGAAAAATCACAAGGGCCCAACAGACTCATGGTGTTGCGCCTAACTTGACCCCTAAAGAGCAGATGAACGTCAGAAAGGGCTTCTTGTCAAAGATTTGTAAGGAGTGCACGAAAAGCGAGTTTGTGTGATCGCACCCTGTAAACCCTTTCAGGATCCGGAGTGGGGTTGCACAGACTGCCTGGATGTCTTCTAGTGTACACTCTTGCAGGAAGTGGAGTCGCCACTTGAACAAGAAGCTAAGCACAGAAAAGCTTGAAAAACAAGGACCAAGGACAGAAAAACTCTATCCCCGGCAACGGCGCCAAAAAATGTTGTCGCGCAAACTGACACGACAACGCTCAGACCGGGGGCTGTCACTCTGATCCCCGGTCTCTCCGTTTAAGCCTGTCTCCCACGGCTAAGGGGGGTAGACCCTGAGGAAAGATGAAGGCCAACTGCCAAACAGTTGGGCCGGGAGACGAGATGCACTAAAATGGTTTTATTGATTTGATAGACCAGTGCCTAAATGAGTACTTTCCAGGTGATATAAGAGCATAAACAGCAATCACCACTCATCAAATGATCGGAACAAAGCTTTAAATATCCAGCAAAAACCACAAAGCTCTTCGAATGACGATATCCAACAAAACTAAGAGAAATAATTTCGCTTCAAATAACAGTAAAACCAGATATCTAATTTGGATTCAGATCTCAGCGTAAAAGATATGCAATGATAAACGACTGAATGCAGTAAAAGTAATTCTCCACACACAAAAAAGAAATTTTTTTATGCTTTTTCGAAATTTTTATTTTATTTTATTTTATTTTATTTTATTTTATTTTATTTTATTACAAAACTTAAAACTATGCCAAAATCTATAACTATATGAAAAAATAAAATAAAATAAATTCAACTAAATCTAAACCAAAATTAAAGAAATTGAAATCTAAACAAATCCTTTTTATTTTTTTTAGATTTTTTATCATAAAAATAAAACCAAACTCTACGACAAACGTATTGCTTATTTGATTTCCCCCCCTTTTTTTTTTTTATGGAAAATGGAAAACAAAATCTACACCTAACCTAAACTATGTAAAACAAAAATACATCGAATTCATTTAAAATCTAATTAAATGGAACAAAGCTAAAAAGGGAACGCATCAAAAAAAATGTGACTACGTGATGGGCAGCGAAAATCGTATGAAGACCTAACCCTAACTGCACGCCTCCCTAACCACGCATAACAAACAGCCCAAAAGAAATATGAAGACGACTGCAATGAGATGAAACTCAGCCTCAGAAACGCGAAAGACTATGCTTGGTGACAGGTTTCAGATATGCAACGAAGGCTGGACAATGCAAACGCTGAGACGGCAGAGAAGCAATGACAGTCGAAATGCTGAACACGTGACCCTCAGCTACAGCGAACAAAATTTTTTTTTTCGACACGGAGAACCTAAACCCTCGACCAGGACAACTGACTGCGGCGGAAAAACATGAACGACCCGGCTTCGAAGGTTAGTGGTGATGCTGCGCAGGTGGAGGGCGGTCGATTTGCAGCCAATCCTGAAGATGCAAACGACTATAACGCAAAAGATTTCAATGGCGTGATCAAAAAGATAGGAACGTAGCCTCGATAACGAACACAACTGATGCACAGACGGCGGCCAAGGAAAATACCAGGGCTCGAAAGCACACACCAGGCAAAACGCAGTGATATCCAGGAACAATCCAAAAATGGAAACGACACTAAAAACTAAAAAAAATCGTAGCCCTGCTTGGATGCAAAAGACTGACGCGTAGATGAAAATTTCAAGCAAAGGATTTCGAATGAGAGACTTAGCCCTAGCTCTGAGAAGAGAAAACGATGCGTAAATGAGAGAAACCGACGGGTTCTGGAATAGAATCGATTTAATCTTGCCTGGATTGATGAAATTACTCAATACGTTTCACCAGAAAACAAATCACAAACTGCTCAAATCGAAAACCAAAGTTGTGTATACAGTCACGCTTCCATTATGTTTCAAAAAAAATTCTCTGTCGTTTTTTAGTAATGTGCTTGCAGGTTAATGAAGACAGCAGGGTTTTGAAATACCTGGGATGATTTAACCATACAAAAAGCACCCTCATTCACGTTTAGTTCTCACGTTGATGCAGCGGTGGATGTAAGCCAGTTCACCAAATTACCAATTTGTCGAATGCCAAAATCAGAAAAAGGCTGTAACCCTGATGACAGATATCCTGCAGAAAAAAGAAATTTGGCAGATACACAGAATTCTGCAGTAAACCCTTTAAAATTTACCCAAAGTCACAAAAATTTATAGCTCTGGTACAGCTAGATTTGACAATAATTGCAATAATACTTTTGAAATATCAGAAAATTTGAACTTTACTGTGAACAAAAAGAAAATTTCTCAATGTAAAACATGAAATAAACTTTAAAAGATCAACCCAGGGCACAATCAGTTGGGCTCTGCACAGAACAGCTTGTGGGAGTCGACTGGTTTAGCCCAGAACTTCCCCAAACGCCCACAAATAACCTTCACCTAAAAGTTTCCTGCACACCTCAAGCAAGCATCAGCAAAAAAAGGGCAAGAAATGCTGCTAGATTTCAAGAGAAAATGGAGATACCTGCCATTTTCCAGAAACCCTACAACATTCAGACCCTAGCACGTGAGCAAGATACCTGTACTCACAATGCTCTGAAAAAAATCAGCTATTTTAACTATTGAAAACTGAAATATGCAGAAAAGCAAACACCTCACAGCAATTCCAGAGAGTAACACCAGCCAGTTTGAACCCCAAAGTCTTTTTATTAATCAGAAATCAGTTTACAAGAGAGCTTTCAGTACAGACTCACAGATCAGATAAACCTGTAAAATGACCCCCTAAGACCCTATAAAAAGGAAATGATCCCAACGGCTATTTTTGGGTGATCCATGTAGAACTGATCTTGACCGTTGATGAGGATCAAGACATCTCTTGCTCTCATCCATCGATTTTATTTAAAAATGATATTTTGCATGTGTTCACAAAAATATTATTATTTTATTATTTAGGGTTTTTGCTTTGTTTTATGAAATTTTTTTTTTTTTATTTTTTTTTTTATTTTTTTTTTATTATTATTATTATTTTTATTTTTTTTTAATTTTATTTTAATATTTTATTTATTTTCTAAATGGATCATTTGAACCAAACCGTTGGAAACATCCCCTAGGACCTAGGACCTAGGACTCATGAGGGGATTTAAACATTTCTCAACCCTCAAGACACATTACATCATGACTTTTACAATTTACATCTCAAAGGGATGAAACCACTTAATACAGACCCTCATAAACCACCCAGTTCTGCGACACAACTATAATCTAGCAGATTAACATGCTAGGATTCTCCTAAAGTCCTAATAACAAAATGCATCCCGGCTTTGGGGTCGGGTTTGAAGGAAAACTCTGCCGATCCATGGATCGGTGAGACTAAAAACCTCCCGGGACGCAGATCATCATTAGAAAGTTAGGTCCACCTAGGCAACTTTACATACATGACTCTGATCTGCTTAGATTATTTACAATTTAAACATGCAGACTGGGTTTACAACAAAAATGATCAAGCTGTCGATGACTGTAGGCTGGCACGGACATGGCGCTCAGGAGCTACCCCTCTCTGCCAACAGAAAGGAGGTGGACTGCATGGGCAGTTGACCAGTAGTGGTCAACAGGGACATTTGTCAAAAAATAACGGTGTCCCTCGTATATTTATCTCGTTCTATTTTCAGTTCATGGTCTGTACGTATGTGTAGTCTGCAATAGTGTTTTTCATCGCTATTTAATAATGAAATAACTTGTTGAATGTAAAAACAAGTAGGAGATGATAAACCAGTGATTGCAGTAGGATTTCTAATATGTAGATTCAGAGATTTTCACATGGTATCAAAATATCGCAGATCATAGGAGATTGGAGACACTAGCCGGGAGATCCAGAGAATTTGCTGAAGAGAGGCAACTATCCTGAGTGACAGCATTGTTCTAGAGCGACGCAAAGAAAGAGTGGCGCAGTGCAGAAGAGGTGACACAGAGGCTCACGCAGTGCCTGCGTCAGCATTATGAGCCAGGTGAGGGTGATGCAGTATCTATGAGAATCCCACGCAGTAACTGCGTCAGTTGTCTAGGCCAGCGCACAAGCAGAGAGGGGCAGATCAAGCTCATGCAGAACCACGTCATCTTTCCGAACCAGGAAGGAGTGACGCAATGGCCAGGAGGAGCTGATCTAGCTCACGCAGTGATTGTGCAGAGCCAAAGGAGCTCAGATTATTCAGTTGTCGGGGTTGGGGGAGCAGAACAGATTCGATATGAGGAGCTGTTGGGACGCTATTGTTGTTGGTGTAGAACAATGTCAGTGGAGATAGAGCCGAGATAAAGGGAATCACTACCTTGACAGATTTCTAGCCAAAGAAATCTAGATCCGAGTTGCAGCGACAAAGGAGGATTGGAGAGGAGTGATTTGACATTTGGCCAGAGGATTTCCGTGAAGGAAATCAGGACTCAAAGGGAGTCTAGAGGAGCTTGTTCCTTAGAGGGTTTCTTGCGCCAAAGAAATCCAGATCCAAGTCTTGCTGGATTAGCAGCAGGAGAGGGAGAAGAGAACCTGTCCTATATTTGTTGAGCAGAGATGGCAGTCAATGGACTGAGGGATCAGGACAGATTGGATGGAGCTTCCAATTTTGTCATCTGGAAGGCTAGGATCCTAACAATCCTGGACAAAAATCGCATCAAGGACTATGCCTTGAAAGTAGTTGTTGTTCTGGTCGACGTTGATCCATTAAAGAAGTAGGCCCAGGAGAAGGCCAAGTGCATGATCCTAGACGGAGTCAAAGATCATGTAGTACCACACATTGCTGAGAAGGAAACAGCAAGGAAGATGTGGGAGATGTTGGCCACCTTGTACTAGGACACTTCCATCCAGCAGAAAATGCTATTAGAAAATCAGCTGAGACAGTACCAGATGCAAAAGGGAGAAGAGATCGATCCCTGTCTCCTCAGGTTGCAAGGGATTAAAGACCAGTTGACTTCCGTGGGGTCTACACCAGATCCTAAGTTCATGGTCAGGATTGCCCTGAATGCAATCACCAAGGACTGGGAGACATTTGTCCAAAGTATCTTGGGTAGAGCGACTCTCCTCAGTTGGGAGGAGATGTGGGTAGCTCTTCAACAAGAAGAGATCAAGAGGTTGACCAAGGCGGGGGGTAGCGGCAAAGGAGCCCGGGTCAAGAAGGAGGAAGAGGAGGATGCAACTCTTGCATCATTGAGAAAGCAAGGGCAGTAGAAGCAGAAGAATAAGGATATTTCCAAGGTCAGATACTTCAAGTGTGGGGAACTTGGACATTATGCCACTCAGTGCCCCCGAAAGAAGGGCAAGGAGGAAGCTTTTGAATCAAAGGTGCTCCAGTGAAAGCAGACAGGGAAGGCGAGGATGACGATTGTGCCATGAGTGCTCATGTGCCTCTAGAGAAGAGGTGGGGCGACATGGAGTTGTAGTCGAGAGGACTACATGAGACGGGCAGGATCCTTGAGGTGCCCAAACACTTGGATCACATACGGCTATGGGAGCCCTTAACGACAGTAGAGAAATGACGAGTGTCGGTTGGAGCGAGGTGTGCTGGAGCGATAGTGGTAGAGCTAGAGTACCAAAGTCTAAGGCAGCACACTGGATGTTGTAGCAGTGCGAGAGGCACAAAGCAGTTTGTAGCAGCGCAATAACAACAGAGGGTGAGCACAAATTAGCAGCAGAGGTAGCTTCAGCATCACGAGGCATCCAGACTGACCAGCATGTCAGTTTTTGGGTGTTTTTCAGTTGCTTACTTCTCAACAACTGAGTTGCAGTGTAGCAGTTAGCATTGGCATGGCTATAGGCAACATGAGGCAACATCTTAAGAGGGAGTTGTAGTACAGATGCAGCAATGGCAGTGGCAGAGTCATGGACAGCAGTACAGGAAGCAGCAGTGCAGTTGATGAAGGGCATCAGGCCAAGCATCTGTAGCATAGAGGATCGATGCAGTGGATTAGTGTAGTACTTTTGTTGAGAAGTGTTACTAGAGCACATTCCTCGCTAAGAGGGAGTGTTGATTTTGGGTAGCATCGGATGTGCTCTAGCTCCGAAATTTTGTGGAGGGGCTAGAACGCATGAGATCTCCAAAACCCAGAAATCATTCGGAGAAATTCCACCTGGATGAGGAGTTATTAAAATAATTAATATTTTTAATGACTTCCTAAGTCTAAACTTAGGAAAATAAAAATATTAATGGGTATTAATAAAAATATGGGTGAGAAACTTCTAAGTGATGAGGATCAAGTCTGTTTTAATTTTAGTCATTGATTAGGGACTTAATCTCGGTCGTTGATTCATCAACAGGAAAAGTATAATAGGAGCCTTGAGGGTTAGTTGGAGATACACTTGAGAGATTAGTGAGTTCAATTTTTTAGGGCGAGGTTTGCTGAGAAAATAGAACAAGTGATCTGTTGCAGCAGAGGCGCAAGGATAGTTGAGGTTGGAGGATCTTCTCCAGGACCTCAAATACACAACAGAGAGAGGCAAAGAGACGCCAGAGGAGGGAGCGCAGACCCAAGGAGGCTGACATTGGGCCAGGAAGGGCTCACGCATTTCCAACGTTGGGGTAGAGCCACCCTCCAGTAGAAATTTGAATTCAGCTGGGGAGCAGCTGGATCAGCCGAGAAGGCTGACGTCAGAGCTCCAGGAGGCAGAGGAGGCAGCACAGTGCTGACGCAGTGTCCCAGAGTGCTCCACGCAGGCCCACGTAGCTACTGCGATGGGGCTACACAGTTGTAGGTTGGGATAGCTAGTCCAATTGTCAGAACGGAGAGAGAGTTGGTATCAGAGTGAGGGCGTTTGTCTGAACGACTGGGCGAGGTCGTGCGAAGGCATTCAGGCAAGGGCGTGTGAGGGCGTCGGGCCGAACGACCGAACGGGTGAACATTCGGGTGAAGTTGTTTGAGGACGTTCGGGTGAAGTCGTTCGAGGACATTCAAGCAAAGTCATTCGAAGGTGTTCGAGCGAGGACATCGGGCCAAACGAGCGAATGGGCGAGGGCATGCAACGTTCGGGTGAAGTCATTTGAGGACGTATGGGCAAAGTCGTTCGAGGACATTCGGGCGAAGTCGTTCGAAGGTGTTCAGGCGAGGGCGTCGGGCTGAACGAGCGAACGGGCGAGGGCACCGGGCCGAACGAGCGAATGAGCGAGAGCGTGCGAGGGCGCCGAGCCGAACGAGCGAACGAGCGAGGGCGTGCGAGGGCATCGGGCCAAACGAGCGAATGGGGGAGGTCGTCGGGCCGAACGAGCGAACGGGGGAGGGCATGCAAGGGCGCCGTTCTGAACGACTGAACGGGCAAGGTTGGTCTAAACGTCTGAACGGGCGAGAGCATGCGAGGGCGTCCGCCTGAACGAGTTGAGGGCGTTCGGCTGAATGAGCCAAGGGTGAACGACATGCTGAACAATGCGACGGTGAACAAGGTGCGACAGGCAGAAGTATCCTTGGGCACTCCAAATGGTGGTTCGGGCAGTGCGAACGGTGCAGGCTGACTTGCACGATTTGACAGATATTGTACCAAGGAAACTTGGGGTTTCCTACAAACATTGTAAAACTGAATATTTGTTAAGTATTGATATTATCGGGTAGACTCATATTTCAGGGAGTTGCCCCTCCTGGTTTATTATCTGTTGTGCATATATGTGTAAAAGATAATAATGATGAATGATGTATGAATGTTTCTGTTGTGCTAATGAAAGTATACTTAGGAAAGTTGAAAAATAAACTAAGTATAGAAAGTAGGCGTAGTCCATGATCACAAGTATTGTTAAAAACATTTGACCTAGATCTAACATTTTAGCTTGCTGGAATTTACTGCATAACTGTGAAATTCAAGTCTGAAATATTTCTGAAGCATATACTTAATTAGGACTAACATTTTGAATTTTCAGTTCCCCAGCAAAAACTTATTATCTTTTGCTTGTTGATCTGTAACTAACTGACGGTTGTAACTAGTTTATTAGTTCTAAATTTTCTGAATCATATTCTCTAAAAACTCAAAAAAAAAAATCCAATTTTGGTGAAATACTTCTATTTTTAGAAGTATTGGGCAGCTATTTTTGGTTGGGATAAACTGTTGATTTGTGGCTAATTCACTGTTGTAATAATCATATCAAATCTGAAAATTGCTAAGGCAAACTCACCAAAAGCCCTAAAATTGAAATTTTCAAGTTTTGGTGCATTTTGTTATTTTTGGGTATATTGAATATCTAGCTTGCGCAGTTTTTATCTCGCTGATTTGTCTTTACTTACTGCTGTAATCTTAAAATCAAATCTGAAATATTGTTGAATACTCCATCGTAAAGTGTGTTAAAAAAGCTAATTTATATTGCTGGTTGAATTGAAAATTTTATGCTTCAATGTGTTGAGTAATTTTCATTATTTGAAGTGGTTTATGCACTGTTGTTATACATTGGTAAATCTGAATTTTCTGAAGTAGTAGTGCTGATATAAACTGTCATAAATCTGTGATCAACATCTTGATTGACTACTGTTAGCATTTGGCATCTTGGGTATCTTGGTATATCGTTGAAATTTGCAGATCATATAGGTTAGTCAATCATTCAAGCAACGGGTATCCGTCCTGTCATTTGGCTTCAATTCATAAGAAGCAAGAATTTGCGACTCCATTAACACACAGGTCTCATAGTAGAAAAAATCTAATTTAATCATAATCATGCTTAAATTCAACCAAGTCGCTAGGCCACTCATTCGTGTCTCCCAAGTAAGTTGATTTCTCAACTTTCTTTCTTTCACCTCATTCCATAGGGACTACCCCCCATAGCCTGTTGTTGGGAGACAACGAGAACGAAGTGGGAGGGGATCAAAGTGACAGCCCCCGTCCTGAGCATTGTCGCGGTGCCTGTACAATCCAAGCGACAACAAACTCTAAAAGAGGGAATCAATTTTTTGAAGCTCAAAAAATTTTGTCTCCACAAGTACAAGTCAGTATGCCCTAAGATGCACCTATTCGCGCTGATTAGTCACTATATAAAGGAAATTCATCCTCCTCTTGGCACCAATTCGGATCACCTATTCAAATGTATAATCTTTTGTCCATTCATGCGAAGGAGAAAGAGAGACAATAGACCGAAGTTTCACCTCTTATTTGATCTGTTTGACTTCTGTTGATTTCGCACATGTGGGCAGTGTTACCACTCAATCTAGCAGGGGACCTAAGGGAATCCCTAAGGCTTGTTTGAGAGATTGGTCGCTTGAGGATTCAGATTTCCTGGGTAGGGAGGATATGGGAAGGTTTCTCGCCCTTGCATGTCTCATAATATGGTCCTGGCTTGATCACATGCGGTGAATAAGCAGACTCCCTATAAAGGATAAAAGGGGTTCCATTAGATTAGGGAATGGTTGCGTATGATAAATCCATTTGGACATGCCCCCAACGGTAGCTCCTGACTTCCAGGATAACAACATCCCCCATACATCAGGTATATCAATGACGATAACATCCATGAGGAGGGATATACCGTGATTCCTAGCTAAAGAGACCTTAAGATCTTTGATGATGCCTTCCACTTCCACAGGTTTCGAATTAAAACCACACACCCTTTTATATGGCTGAGTGATGTTGAGACCCAATTGCTTCATGACAGTCAAAGGCATGATATTGGTTGAAGCACCGAAATCTAGCATACAATTATGTAAGAAGAGGTCATTGATAGCAAAAGTGAGCAAGAAAGGTTTATGCCCGGGGTTTTGATAAGGGATGTGAATGTTTTGCAATTCTTCAAGTATTTCTTCATCCTTAATCCCAAGGGATGTTTTAAGTTGTTCTTGCTGCTCAGGAAGCTTAACAATTTCCTTCAAGGGAACAGGTATAGTCATCTTTACCACAACAAACCTTATGTCTATTGTTGATTTGGGGTAGCATCGGATGTGCTCTAGCCACGAAATTTGGTGGAGAGGTTGAGGCACATGTGATCTCCAATACCCAGAAAGGGTTTGGGCAAATTTTAAACAGATCAAGAGATATTAAAATAATTAATATTTTTAATGGAGTCCCTAAGTTTAAACTTAGGGAAAATAGAATATTAATGAGTATTAATATGAATTTGTGTTAGAGTGGTCCAAAAGATATGGATCAAGCCAGATCTAATCTTAGCTTTTGATTAGGGACTTAATCTCGGTCGTTGAATCGTCAACTAAAAAGTATAAGAGGAAGCTTGAGGGTCACTTGGAGATTACACCAGATGATCAGTCATTCTATTCTCTAGAGCGGGGTTTGCTAAGAGAGATACAATCAATGATCGGGAGAGCAGCTGAGAGGCATTGAGTACAGAGGAACAGAGAAAGTAGAGATTGTGTCGAGAGAGCAGCGCAGCATCCAAGGAGGGTGACGCAGAGCCAGCAGGAGCTCACGCAGAGCCACGCAAAGACAGCCAAGTGTTGCGCAGAGCACTAGAAGGTCCAGCATAGCTGACGCAGAGGCTCCCAGAGCTGACACAGGGCCTCCTAGGGCTGACACAGGGCCTCCTAGGGCTAACACAGGCCAAGAAAGGCTGACGCAGGGCCACCGTGAGACAGAGAGTCCAGATTGAGCAGACGCTGGAGTTGCAGGAGAAGTTTTGTGCTAAGGAGTTGCCGGAAGGGTTTTCCGGGGTTTCAGCGAGGAGATTTCTCTCAAACTGTGAGGTATAGCTACTAAGGAAATTCTCTGTTGGGTAGGCCACTTACAGCATCCAGATTGTACTCTAATATTGCTTAATAAGAAAACCCTCAAATAGTTGCACCGGTTTTCCCGCATTGGGTTTTTCCGGGGACATTGGTCCAAAAATAATGGTGTCATGTGGTGTGTTTGTTCTTATTTCTTTTAGTTGTTGATCTGTAATATGTTGAGCATGCACTGGTGTTTATTTTCAGTATTTACTTTGTAAATAACTTGTTAAAGAAAAATTAACAAGTAGGTAGGAATAAATCAGGAAAAGTGCATGAAGGGTTTCTAAATTAAGTAAACTTAGAAACTTCAACATGGTATTAGAGCATGATTGCAGATCACAGGAGGACTAAGAGACATCAGCCGAGCGGAGCAATAGCAGCAGAAAACAGTTGTCCCGAGGTGACAGAAGTTGTTTCTAGCAGTGCAGAAGCCAAGGAAGTGTGACACAGAGCCAGCCAGAGCCACGCAGAAGAAGCCGGGAACTACGCAGAGCCTCAGAGAGGCCAGTGTTGCTGACGCAGAGGGCCAAAGCGCTGACGCAGACCCATCCAGAGTGATGCGGAGCCAGCGTGAGGCAGAGAAGGGCTAACGCAGTTCACAAAGAGGTAATTGTTGGGGTCTAGAAGGCTGCAAGAATACTGCAGAGTGGAGTTGGTGTGGTACTATAGTCAAAACAGTACCTGACAAAGCAAGGCCAGAGGAGTTGTTACCGAGGGTTTCTAGCCGAGGAAACTGGATTAGCAATGCAGTTGCACAAGACAATCAGAGTAGGGGGCATATCGACAAGCGGTTGAAGGATTTCCAAGAGGCAAATCAGGGCTCAAAGGGAGTCCAGAAGAGAACTTCCAGACGGGAAGTAGGGACTCAGAGGAGTCGAACAGAGAACTTCCAGGAGGGAAGTAGAGGAGCGTCATGGCACTACACGGGATAAGAGACCAGGATAGACTGGACGAAGCATCGAACTTTGCAGTCTGGAAGGCCAGAATCTTATCAATGCTTGACAGGAATCGTGTCAAAAACTTTGCCTTCAACGTTATAGCTATCCCAATCGACCCCAATGATAATGACAAGTACGAGGAGGCGATGGCGAGGGCCAAGTGCATTATCCTTGACGAGGTCAAGGATCATGTAGTACCACATATAGCCAAGAAGGAAACGACAGTTGAGATGTGGGAGGCTCTCAAGAACCTGTACCAGCATACTTCTGTGCAGAGAAGAATGCTGCTTGAGAACCAGATGAGGTCGTATCAGATGAAGAAGGGTCAAACGATTGACTCCTTCCTTGGAGGGCTGAATGAGATCTGAGATCAGTTGACTACTATAGGAGCGACACCGGATCAAGAGCTTATGGTGAGGACAACCCTGAATGCTGTCTCAGAAGAGTGGGAAGTGTTTGTCTAGAGCATCCTGGGTAGAGGGACTCTCCTACCTTGGGATGAGATGTGGGCAACTCTTCGCTAGGAAGAGATCAAACGGCAGTCAAAGACAGGTAGCAGCAGCAAAGGGATCAAGGTCGAGCAGGAGAAGGAGGATGTGGCCCTAGCATCTGAGGGAAAGCAGGAGAAGCGGAAGAAGAAAGATCTCTCCAAGATCAGGTGCTTCCACTATGGGGAGATGGGTCACTGTGCGACCCAATGCCCAAGGAAGAAGAGTAAGGGAGAGTCTTCCGAGACTAAGGCAGCACTAGCAAGGGAAGAGAAGGAAGTTTTGACAGACGATGATTGTGCCATGAGTGCACACACACCACTTGAGCGGAAGTGGGGATACATCGAGTTGTAGTTAGGTGGACTACAGGTAGAGAGGGGCAGGATCCTCGAGGTACCCAGCATCTTGGATTAGACCTTGCTACAGGAGCCCCGAGGAGGTTTAGCAGGATTGGCTGAGTGGGTAGAGTCGTATGCGGATGGAGCAGCAGAGAGAGCTACAGTGCAGGAGTTCCAAGACAACGCAGAGCTAGCAGGCTGCAGCAGTGCGACAGGCACAGGAGTGTTACACCAGTTCAGGAAGGCACAGCGAGGTGTGCAACGGTGCGAGATGCAGGGAGTTGTTACAGCAGCACAGAGGTCAAAGAGAGGGAGCACTTGTCAGCAACAGAGGGAGCTTCAGCATCAGTGGGTGTTTCTAGCCCAACAAGGAGGTCAATTGGGAGATCAATTACTTACTTCTCAGTAACTGAGTTGCAGTGCAGTAGTGGGCAGCAAGATGCAACATGATGAGAGGAGGTGTAGTGTAGATGCAGTGCTGGGAGGAAGAACCAGTAGCAACATGGATGCAGAGGGAGTTGTCGTACAGATGTAGCAGTGGCAGTGGCAGAACCATGGGCAGTAGTACAAGATGCATCAATGTAGAGGATGTTGGGCAGAAAGGCTTAGCATCAGCACAGGTACCGATGCCAAATGATCAGAGTAATACTCAGTGAGGAGTATTGCTAGAGCACAGTCTTCACTGAGAGGAAGTGTTGATTTGGGGTAGCATCGAATGTGCTCTAGCCACAAAATTTGGTGGAGTGGTTGGGGAACATGAGATCTCCAATACCCAAAAAGGATTTGGGCAAATTCTAAACAGATCAAGAGATATTAAAATAACTAATATTTTTAATGGAGTCCCTAGGGCCTAAGTTTAAACTTAGGGAAAATAAAATATTAATAAGTATTAATATGAATTTGTGTTAGAGTGGTCCAAAAGACATGGATCAAGCCAAATCTAATCTTAGTCGATGATTAGGGACTTAATCTCGGCCGTTGAATCATCAATAGGAAAAGTATAAGAGGAGGCTTGAGGGTCACTTGGAGATTACACCAGATGATCAATCATTCTATTCTCTAGAGCGAGGTTTGCTAAGAGAGATAGAATCAGTGATCGGAAGAGCAGCTGAGGGGCATTAAGTACAGAGGAACAAATAAGGCAGAGATTGTGACGAGAGAGCAGCGCAGCATCCAAGGAGGGTGACGCAGAGCCAACAGGGGCTCACGCAGGGCCACACAGAGGTGGCCAAGTGCTGCGCAGAGCACCAAAGGGGCCAGCATAGCTGTTGCAAAGGCTCCCAGCTCTGACGCAGGGCCTCCTGGGGCTGACGCAGGCCAAGAAAGGCTGACGCAAGGCAACCATGAGACAGAGAGTCCAGATTGGGCAGATGCTAGGGTTGCAGGAGCAATTTTGTGCTGAGGAGTTGCCAAAAGGGTTTTCTGAGGTTTCGGCCAGGAGATTTCTCTCAAACTATGAGGTATCGCTGCTAAGGAAATTCTCTATTGGGTAGGCCAGTTACGGCACCCAGATTGTACTCTGATATTGCTTAATAAGAAAACCCTCAGATAGCTGCACCGGTTTTCCCGCATTAGGTTTTTCCAAGGACATTGGTCCAAAAATAATGGTGTCGTGTGGTGTGTTTGTTCTTGTTTCTTTTAGTTGCTGATTTGTAATATGTTGAGCATGCACTGGTGTTTATTTTCAGTATTTACTTTGTAAATAACTTGTTAAAGAAAAATTAACAAGTAGGTAGGAATAAATCAGGAAATCTGCATGAATTCTAAATTAAGTAAACTTAGAAACTTGAACATATATTTCAAGTTTAACTTCCTTCCCCTTTTCCTTCTTCTTGTATTCTTTCCTAGGAGGATCCTTTCTTTGATTTACCTTTGTTGGACAATTCTTCTTGGGAGGAACTTTGGGAATGGATTCTTTAGAAGGGGCTTGCTTGGGTGATTCCTTAGGGAGGCGAGGGGTCGTTGTCCTTTTCCTTTCGAGAATATTGGACCCCTTTGAATCTTCCTTGGCTATCAGCATTAAGAATGGATTCTTCCTTTTCTTCTTTAAGGGTGACCTCACTAATGGGAGGATGGGTGTAGGATCCTCCTAGCAAAATGTCGAAGACATCAACTTCCACCAAATTGGCTTCCTCATTTGTTTGTTCATCTTCACCCTCAACCTCTTCACTTTCCTCATCATCAGATGAAGGATTTGGCTCAACAACATTAGTTAGGGACAATGTGGTTGGGATTTGAGAAGAGCTCGACCTATCTTCTTCATTTTGCTTTTTGGGAAAAGGCTTTACTTTAGGGATGTAACTCGGTTTTTGAGCCCTTTCTAAGGCATTGATTTTATTCATAACCCTATCACGTGCATTGGCTTCTTCGGTGAAACATTCCACCTTTTTGAGAATAGTGAGGAGAGTTTCTTCGAGTTGATCTTTGGACTTCTCCTTCTTGGTCTCAAATTTGGCTCTAGGGTGGTCCTTTATATCAACCTTTGAAATTCGCAAGTTTTCTTCAACTTCCATCACTATTTCCTTAGCCTTGGCCAAAGTAAATGGTTTCTTATCCCTCAACACATAGGTGAGGTGGCCACCCACGACCTTTATGAATTTGTCAAGAATGTTGGCTTCAAATGGCCTCAAACAATAAGGTATATCTTTGACTACCCTATCAAACTTTTGAACGAATTCCTACACATCTTCCCTTCCCTTAGTTATTTGGTAGAACTTTTCAATGTTGACGGTCCCTTGGGCATTGTATGACCACCTTCTCATGAATAGTTCCTAAAATTCATTGGAGTCCTTTATGCACCTAGGTGGAAGGCTAAGCTAGCAATCTCTTTCTTGTCCCTCAAGTGATAAGGCAAAAAGCATCATGATCCTATCTTCATCAAATATCAATCTAGGCGACAACTGCCAGTAGAATTCCTCAATAAAACCATGGGTAGTCCAAGTAGCATCCCCTTTGAATATGGGCAACCATCGATTAAATTTTTCAAGTAATGGCTTGGGATCGTTCTCGATTTCAAAGGGGCAAAGACACTAACCAAGTGTCTTTCACTTTTCGTCATCTTGGGTTGATCCCTTTCAGAGTCATCGCTTGAAGTAGAAGCCATTTCTGGAAATGTATCGCTGACTTTCTCGAATTCAAGGAAAAGGGGGGTTCCAAAAGGTGGAGTTCGCTTTTCACCTTTCTGCGACATCCCTAGTTAAAGGAGGAATGTTGTCCCCTTCAAGTAAACTAGGGATTGGACAATGAGTGGAGTCACCAGAAGAATACTTATAAATGTCGTTAATGAATCAATTCCTCAATGATTCACTAGAAAGGCAGACATGCTTCCTCCCTGGCAATAGCGCCAAAATGTTATCGCTCAATCTAGCAAGGGACCTTAGGGGAATCCCTAAAGGACAAATGCTAGGCCAACAATAACAAATGGAGTCTTAGCCCACTGTCCCCTCAGCTAAGGCCCCCTTCTATTTATGGACTTTCATCAATGGGAGGAGACCCGATATGTATGGTGTCACTAATGAATGATAAGTCAAGGGATATGAGTGGCCTAGACCCTTTTCAAGAAGGTTTTCAAGGATGGAGCTTGCTTGCTTTCTAAGCAAGGTATTATGTGCTTCTAGGGAAAGGAAGAGGATTTTGGGGGGTAGGTGTATGAGAATAATCTTTAAAAGGAGTTCCCCACACCCTGAATCCTTGTTAAGGTTGGTATCCCGGATGGTCCTTGAGGAATGGTCCTTTGATGGAGCGGGACCACACGGGGCCAAGTGGACCCGGTCCAGGGTATGAGGAAGGTATGAAATAAGCAGTGTTTTTCTTACCCTAGACAAGGTGGGAAAGATTAAAGAAAGTATTTTACTCAATGATGTTGCTTTGACCCTAGGAAGTACTAGCCTTGGGGATGGCAGGGCAAGTTTTGGTCCCGGAGCTAGGGCTTGGCTTTTCTCCCAACTCCATCATCAGAATGTCTTCAAATTTGTAGGAGGGCTAGAGAAAAGGCCAGCGCAGGAGACCCTAGGAGAACGAACTTTTTGAGTGGCTAACTTATTGGGATATTGATGCCCTAGACACCTCAATGTGGCTAGACTTGGGAGAAGTTGAAAGAATAAGTTTTTTGGTGAACACCCTTTGTAGATCAGTGCCTTAATCCTTGGGAGAATGGAGTCTATGTTAATTATGTGTAAGATTTCTTGGTTCCCAGTCAAGGAGGCCTCAAAATTACTTCACAAACCCCTCTAGGTCAAGTGAAAGCAATCATGCAGCGTTTTTACTTCAAATGTACAAGAGGAATGGCATATCAAGGTCACCCCTAGGAGATTTCGCTCATACTGCATGGGCCAATACATGGAGAGAACGTTATAATAGAGACAATCCCACAATATTAAGCAACAATTTGCATGCAAACAACGAAAATCCCATCCAGCATATGTGAGAAAAGTAACAAGAATAACATCAAAAATTCGTACTTACATGCAGTAGAGTATATCCAACCATTCACAAATGACAATAGAGAAGCTCCTAGAAAAGATAAACCAATAACCATACATCAAAATTCATCAATAAATGCTCCAATTCAACCTCTAGAAAAAAGTGTGAAATTCTCTAAAGAAGAGAGAGATCCAATCCAAAGTGAGGATGAGAAATGATCTAACCTCACTTGTATTTATACACATCTAAGGAGTTTGAATTAGCCTCCTTGCCCTTCATAAGCCCCAAAAATAAAATAATGTGCTAATAAAACAATTGTTGGTGACAAGCCCACCAAACTAACTCATGAATGAAAAGATAAGCCTCTCAAGAGGTCAAATAATAATCTATGCATGTCATAAGGCCCTCTAAGAGGCCTAATGAAGTCCATGGGTGCCATAATGAAGAGAAGGACCCTCAAAAGCAGTGGACAAGGGAGTGGCCCCTTGTGATAACCTGTGGTGCTCCAAATGACATATGGGGGCACACAAGTGTCCTCATGGATCTCCAAACAAATTGAAGATGCCTGTTGGTCGACCTCAAGGGCTAGGATGATGATGTAGGTGATGCCACATCATCGTGGAAGTCCTGGATCATCTGCCAAGTGTATGGTGTAGATCTGGGGCCGGTTGGGCATGATGGATCAAGTGCATCCTCCTCATCTAATAAATGAACCATGAGCAATCTCTGAATGGCTGTGGGGATCCATGGAGTGTACTCTACTGCTGTGGAGGCCCATGGCTCTCAACGCTCACCCTACATGTGCCAATGTAGCCCTCTCGAGGATTAGGACCCCAAATGGAAACCATCTGCGATCCTGCATAAGATCCAATGCGTCCCCTAGCCTTCCAGTACAACAAATCATTAGACAAATCAAGTAAATGAGCTTACCTAATCATGGACCACAGTGGGGACTTCATAATGGCCTTCCCTTACATAATGGGCTTCGGGATGTGCCAATGCCTCCTAAACTTCAAATGGGTTAACCAAGCACCCTATTAATAATTAGGTGGTTTCTACCTCTAAAGGGGATAATATAGTCAAGTTACATCCGTCAAAAGGTGGTGACATGTGACAGATAAGTGGATGAAGTAGGGGATTAGAAGAGGCAGCCCTAAGTCACATGTTGGGGTACAAGGGTAGCTAATAAGGGGGAAGCTCACACTTGGGTTTATAATGTGTAGGAGGGAGCAATTGTGGTACATGAGGTGCCCCGACCTTGATTTTTCCACCCTTCTTTATATGTCTTTTGCGTTTTTATGATTTTCTTTGATTAACTGCTCGGGGCTCAAGCGGTTAGAGCATGATGTGTAAGATATAGCAGCAGAATCCCCTTTTTAGGGTGGGGCGGTTTATCGCCCCCTAGGGATTGGGACAATCATGGGTTCCTATATGATGAATTAAGCTCATAGAACCTGTAGGAACTAGGGTGATGGCCATGATGTTGGCGTAGAGCTCATGTATTGACTTTTGCCCACATGCTAAATGTTTTTGTCTCGGCCATCTTTTGCATTTTGTGGTACTTTTCCTGTTGAATGTGCCCATATATGCTTTTAACTTTCTTTTCAACTGTATCAACCTTCAAGCTTCATTCCAGGCCATGACCCAAGGTGTGGGTAAGGGGAAGCGGTGAGCTAAACCTATGTGGACCCAATGGAGGGATGTGGACCTAAGTGGGAAATATGATGAATGGGGCAGTAATGAATAGCGAGAGGGTAATATAAGCAGATAAGGGAGTGGGACCATGCAACCAAACTCGGGGTTTCACATGAAATACCATCGCTAGAACCAAATGGTCAATAAAAGAGATCCCACAAGACTAGAATCCAAGGTTAATTCCTAAAAGGGGTCTAGGAAACAGAAGCACAGACCTAGCCCATTCTTTCCATCGAACCTCCCAATTAATCCATGCCTAGAAGTGTCCATGATAAGAAAACTACAATACTCAATTTCAAAATGACAAGTCATACCTTTAGATTTGGGAGGCCCACCTTCAAACATACAATCATGACAGATGGGCAAGGGACCACAAGGCTGACTCAGGTGGCGGAAAAAATGGCATGATGAGCTAGCTGATGGCTGCAAGGAGTTGCTGTGTGCCGGCTGAGGACCATCTTGGAGAAAAAAATTCTCCTAGGGATATTACCCATAAAATGGTGGGTAACAAGCAGTTTTACCACTCAAACTAGAAGTGGTCCTCGGAGGGGATCCTATAGAGCAACTACTAGGTCAAGGGGCAACAATGGAGCGATAGCCCACTATCACCTCAGTTAAGGCTCCCTGCTCTTTATGGACTTTCACCGATGGGAGGAGTCCTAGTATGAGAGGAATCACAAGAATGGATGGGTCAATGATAAGATATGAGGTGATTCCTAAAGCCTATTCACAAGAGAGGCTCAACTAGATGGCTTGCTTGCTTTGAAAGCAAGGTGATTGGCTCTCTAAGAAGGGCTATAAGGATGCCTAGGCCTAGGGCTGGAGGATATGCCTTATCAAGGGGCTTCCTAGGCTTAAGGATCCTTGTGAAGAAATGGATTCTATGTAATCCTTGTGGAATTTGAGTTGTAGAGTTGTGGGACCACAAAGAACCCAAGTGGGCCCAGATTAGGTCAAGGGTATGGAGTTGATCAATCAAGGAGGGGCTTGACCTAATTAGGGAAGAGAATAAGATCAAAGGACTAATTTTCTTTTGAGATTTGAATGCAATGATCCAAGTGAGGACACTAACCCAAATCAACCTAAGGCAAGAATTGGTCTTATGGCTAGGGCTTGCTATATCTCGGGATTCCATTGTCGAATTTGCTTGAAACTTGGAGGACCTCTAGAGATAACCCCAATGCAGTAGTGGACCAAAAATCAAGGTGTTTGGATGGCTAGAAAGGAATTCGATTGATTCCCTAGATGACCTATTAGGGTTAGGCCTAGAAGGAGGAAAAGGCGAGAAAAATAATCTTTTAAGTGACCACCAGTGGTTGGATCAGTGCCTTGCCTTTGGGAGAGATGGAGTCAAGGTGAATTTGTGATTTGGAGAGACTATACCCAATCAAGGAGACTTCTAGGAAACTTCGCATGGCAATTAGGGCATGGGAGCAGCTACCAGAAGATTTTATACTTCGATGTGCAAGAATTGATGACTTATCTATTGAAAAATGTAACTAGGTTCAGTCTTCATAAATGTATTTCAATCATTATGTAATGTACTTGTCAAAAGAATGAAAAAGAAAATTTTTATTATTATCACAATGATTTATCAAAGCATGGGTTTCATGCTTGGGTCATCATGTTTTAAGTCAAAGTCCCCATTGAGGACTTCTAGTATTTATTCTGAGTCATTAGAGTCATTGTCCATTTAAAGAGACCCTTCTTGGGCTTTTGAATCATGTAAAAAGATTTATTATTGAATCAAATTAGGTATTTGACACCACACCAAATCGACCTCAAGGAGATAAAGTTGGCCTCAAACAAAGCAATTCGACCTCACCTCAAGCCTATATATACAAGGAGATCGAATTCATTTGGAGCACTCTCTCTCACTCACTCGTAAGTTCAATATCCAGAAGAAAGAGCTGGAATAGTGTGACGAAGGAAAGGAGGAAGAAAGAAGTGCGAAGTTGGAGAAAGAGGAAGGAAAAGAGAAAATCGAAGTTTTGGGCTATCTCTCTCTCTCTCTCGTTTGCGTTCCTCTGGGAGATCGAATTTTTTCTTGTCTAGTTGAAGTTGCTGCTGCCATCTACTAGGTAGAAGTGTTGCTGCTTCAAGGTCGAAATTTTGGCTCGAAGTTGCTAGAAGAGGAGGTTGACTTGGTGGTTGGAGGTCTATGTCCAGGTTGAAGAGTCTCAAGAAAACTATTGAAGGAAGATATTTTGAATGGGTTTTCCCCTCAATAGGGGTTTTGCCCTGGCAGAGTGCCTACATCTTGTGTATTTTGTTTTTGTGATCTTCATACACACATAATTTGGTAATTGCTTCATGAAAGATAATATAACAAATAAGTAAAAGAAGCCAACATAATTCACAAGTAATTATCAAGAAAGAGAAATCTAACCCTAATTCTACTAGCATTGATTTCTCAACATGGTATCAGATCTAAGGTCAAAGAAGATTGAAGATCACTTCATTGGCTTGAAGGAAATGATTACTCCCTCTATGATAAGAATGGGATTCAATACTGCAGGAAGCTGGATCAAGAAGATCTTCTATTACTTATTCAACAAGGTCAAAAGTCAAGGGTTCTTAGTTGCACTTACTAGTTCACTTAATGGTGATAATGCATGGATCATTAACAGTGGAGCATCAAGGCATATGGCAGGGGAAAGTTAACAACTTCAAACTCTATCAAAGGAACCATCTTCTCATGTAGTGGAATTGGGAGACAACAAAAGCTATGTTGTTAGAGGCCTGGGATCAACATCTCAACAACATACTATATGTTCCAGGTTTGAAAAAGAATTTGTTTTCAATTTCTTGCTTAGAAGATAAAGGGGATAGAGTTGCTTTTGTTGATGGAAAGGCCTTGGTTTGGAGCAAAGATTCAAGTATTGATAAAGCTAGGGTTATTGGAGTTCGTGAAGGAAGCTTATATAGAGTCATTACACCACCTACTCAAGCCCTAGTTCATATGGAAATCAATCCCATTGAGCTATGGCATAGAAGATATGGTCATCTTCAGTACAAGGTCATTCCCACTCTCAATCAACTAGTTCATGGCACCCCCGACATTAAAGAAGATCATGAAGGAGTTTGCAAGGGAAGCTCTTTGGGTAAACATACAAGAAAACCATTTTCAAATAGTGAAACAAGGTCTAAAGAAATACTAGACCTCATCCATTTTGATGTGTGTGCGCCTATGTCTGACAAATCACTTGGAGGTCATCTTTACTATGTGACATTCATTCATTATCACTCTAGAAACACGCGGCTCTACCTTCTCAAGAAAAAGGATGAAGTATTTGAAAAATTCAAGGAGTTTAGATCTGAAGTGGAAACCCTAACCGAAAGAAAAATAAATACTTTGAGATCCGACAATGGTGGAGTATACACTTCTAAAGAATTGATTGCATATTGTAAATAAGAAGGAATTAATAGGGAGCTTATTGTTCCCTACTATCCTGAACAAAATGGAGTGGCCGAAAGAAAGGAAGAAGGTATACAAACAATGCTACTTGATCAAGACTTACCAGAATTTCTATGGGGAGAAGCAGCAATGACAACGTTATATATCCAAAATAGAAGTCATCATAGAATTCTTGAACATATGACCCCTGAGGAAGCATTCACAGGGAAGAAGCCAAGTGTGGACCATCTCCGAATCTTTGGGAGTCCTGCGTATATCCACATTCCAAAGGACAAACGAAAGAAGTTAGATTCTACAAGCATCAAAGGGATCTTCATTGGCTATAGTCTCTCCTCAAAGGCATATAGAATCTACATCAAGGAAGACATATTGAAGTAAGCAAGGACGTTATATTTGATGAAAATCATGCCTACAAAAGATCCAAGGACATTCCTATTGATTCCGATGACGAAGATCTACCTATATTCGAAGAAGAAGAAGTACAACACGACAATCCATCTACAATCCAAGAAGAAGAAGGACCAAGTGAGCCTATTCAACCTGTGATCATACCGAACACAAGGAAAAGGCCAAATTTGTTAAAAGCTACTCTTGAAGATGTTGAAGGACATGGAGCTACGAAACGAACCTTTAGCGAAAGCAAAAGGCCGAAAATATATTCTAGGTATGCTGCATATATGACAAAACTAATTGAAGTTGAACTATCTATATTTGAAGACACTGCTCATCTAGTAGGATGGAAGAAAGCAATGCAGGAAGAATATCAATCCATCATGAAGAATGGGGTTTGGGAAATTGTTCCTGGACCTAGTGACAAAACGGTTGGCACCTCCAAATGGATCTACAAGATCAAGCACACTGTTGATGGAAGTATAGACAAATGCAAAGCTAGATTTGTTGCAAGGGGTTTCTCTCAAAACGAAGGCATAGATTATGAAAAAACCTTTGCACCCACTGCAAAGTATCCTACCTGTTGATTTGGGATAGCATTGGATGTGCTCTAACCATGAAAATTGGTGGAGAGGCTAAAGCACATGAGATCTCCAAAACCCATAAATGGTTTGGGCAGATTCTAACCAGTTTGGGAGATATTAAAATAATTAATACTTTTAATGGAGTTCCTAAATCTAAACTTAGGAAAAATAAAATATTAATGGGTATTAATATAAAACTGGGTTAGAAGGTTCCAAAAGTCATGGATCAAGCCAAATCTAATCTTAGCCATTGATTAGAGATTTAATCTCGGCCATTGAAGGACCAATAGGGAAAGTATAAGAGGAGGCTTGATTTGCTAGAGCGGGGTTGCTAAGCAAAGTCGAATCAGTGATCAGCAGCGAGGGGCAGTGAGTACTGGACAGAGAGGCAGAGACAGTGCCGAGAGACCAGCGTGTTGACCTCTACTGGTCAACTACCCATGCAGTGCATCCCGTTTTTCTTGACAGAAAGAAGCAGCACCTGAACAGCATGTCCGTGCCATCCTGCCATCATCAGCAGCTTGATCATTTTTGTTGTAAACCCAGTCTGCATGTATAAGTTGTAAATAATCTAAGCAGATCAGAGTCATGTATGTAAAGTTGCCTAGGTGGACCTAACTTTCTAATGATGATATGCGTCCCGGGAGGTTTTTCGTCTCACCGATCTACGATCGGCAGAGTTTTCCTTCAAACCTGACCCCAAAGCCGGGATGGATTTCGTCATCAGAACTTTAGGAGAGTCTTATATGTCAATCTGCTAGATTATAGTTGTGTCGCAGAACTGGGTGTTCTATGAGGGTCTGTGTTAAGTGGGTTCATCCCTTTGAGATGTAAATTGTAAAAATCATGATGAAATGTGTCTTGAGGGTTGAAAAAGTTGTAAATCCCCTCATGAGTCCTAGGTCCTAGGTCCTAGGTGATGTTTCCAACGGCTTAGTTTGATGATCCATCTTAAAATGAATTAAAAAATTAAAAAATGAATAAAAATTAAAAAATAATAAAAAATTAAAAAATGAAGCAAAAAACCCTAACTAATAAAATAATAATATTTTAAGTTAATAAATCGACGGATGAGATCAAGAGATGTCTTGATCCTCATCAACGGTCGAGATCAGTTCTACATGGATCACCCAAAACTAGCCGTTGGGATCATTTCCTTTATATAGGGTCTTAGGGGGTCATTTTAGTGGATCTGATCTGTGAGTCTGTACTGAAAAAGCTCTCTTGTAAATCTGATTTTCTGATTAATAAAAAGACTTTGGGGTTCAAACTGGCTGGTGTTACTCTCTGGAATTGCTGTGAGATGTTTGCTTTTCTGCATATTTCAGTTTTTATCAATTAAAATAGCTGATTTTTCAGAGCATTGTGAGTACAGGTATCTTGCTCACGTGCTAGGGTTTGAATGTTGTAGGGTTTCTGAAATAATGGCAGGTATCTCCATTATTTCCTGAGATCTAGCAGCATTCTCTCTCTCTTTGCTGATGGTTGCTTGAGATGTGCAGGAAAACCTTTCTGAAGGAAATTGTGGGCGTTTGGGGAAGTTCTAGGCTGAACCAGCCGACTCCCACTAGCACTTTCTGTGCAGAGCCCAGCTGATTGTTCCCTGGGTTAATCTTTTGAGTTTTATTTCGTGTTTTACATTGAGAGATTTTTTTTTTCTGTTCACAGTGAAGTTCAAAGTTTTCTGATATTTCGAAAATATTACTGTGCAAATACCGTTAAATCTGGCTGTCCAGAGCTGTAAATTTTTGTGATTCTAGGTTAATTTTGAAGGGTTTTACTTTAAAATTTTGCATCTGGCAGGTTACATATAATCTTTGGAGGAAAAAATTTTGCAGGTTCATTGTTTCTCTGTCTAGAGTTTTTTTTTCAAGATCTGGAAGAATTTTTTCACATCAGGATTGCCTGCGTTTCTGAATCAAGATACAATTTACGTGGGGGGCATCTTCCCGCGCTGCTGTTGGTCATCTGTTTAATTCATAAGTTGCATTACCTGCGGAAGAATTCTTGAGGGCCAGTGAAGAGGGAGATTTCAGGGCGTCGTTTGTCAATGCATCCGCCATCGAGAAGGGCGTGACTGCATGTGATTGATGGCATACCCAGGATCAGCGTGGGTGAAAACGTGGACAGGACAAGCGATTTGGTGAGTTTGAAACAAAACGGTGGTCATGATCAACGCAGCAAAACCGCAAGTTATTGCCATATTCACCGTTGACCAGGTAATATATTCACGTATATGCAAAAAATCGATTTAAAGCCGCCATCGACTGTATATCAGGTAAAATACGCATCATTTTTTTAAAAATCAGAACCGATTTTTCTCCGCATGCGTTTAAATTTCTTCATTCGCGGCTGAGCTAGCGTCTCGATTTTGGGACTCTGGCATTCATAAATCCGCATATTGGCTTATCGTATGTCTGCAAGCTCAAATCGATTTTTATTTTTCCTCTGCCGCCGTCAACTGTGCTTCCGAATTCCTTTCTGCGTTCTCAATCTTTGTTGTCGGGGTCACTATAGAGTATCAAAACGATTTATGTATGTCTGGGCATTGCGTCTCATTTTTCAGCAGCAAAACGCTTGCTTCATACGGCCTGCTCAATCCGTCGAGTATCCAGTCTTTCTCTCCTGCCTTCTGCGTCCCATCCGCACCCTTCTCGTCCACCGTCAAAACCTGCAAGCACTCACGTTTTTTCCTGTCCGTCTGGCTGGGTTTTACGCAGTCTCCTTTGAGCTCGTTTAGTTTCATGTATATATGCGTTAGGGTTTGAGTATTTTGGATAGCCGATGTTTTAGATTTCAAATCGTTCTTTTGTTTTTTGATTTAAATAAAAAGGCATAAATTCATAAAAAAAAACAAAAAATGTTAAATACTAAAAATGTAGTTTTAGTATTAGATTTCAATTGATTTTTGTTTTTTTTTTTAAATTTCGTTTTATAGATTTTAAATTGATTTTTAGTTAGGTTTTTCATAGTTTCGTTCTATAGTTTTTAATGTTAGTTTTTTTATTTAGTTTTGTTAAATTTTAATGTGTTAGGTTAAGTTTTATGCTATAGTTAGATTTTAGATTAAATTGTTTTAATTAGATTTTGATTTATGTTTTTTTTTAAATTTTGTTATAAAAAATAAAAATATTTTTGTTAGATTTTTAGATTTAAATTTAATTTTTTGTTTAGTTTAGTTTTAAAATTCTCCTTAGTTTAGATTTTAGGTTTTAATTATTTTTTTAAAATCATTCAAAAAAAAAAATTTGAAAAAGATTTAAAAAACTTTTAAAAAATAAAAATTTTGTGGGAAATTATTTTTGCTAGTCTCAGTGGTTTTCATGTATATCTTTCATGCTGGGATCTAAGTTTTCAAGCCGAGATGCGAAATATGATATCTGGTTAATAATTTACAACTCTCGTGGTGGTTTTAAGCATTTATCTTTTCGAAGGTTTCTTTTGCTGGATATCATTTTGGTCATGTGATTTAGCTGATGATAGATGGTTGCTGTTCATGGTCCATGTTTCTATATCATTTAAAAGGTAATCATTTAAACATTAACTCCACAAGGCACTGGTCTGCTAAGTTAATCAAATCATCGTGTGCTTTTTTACATCGTATCTCGTGTCTCCCAACCAACTGGTCGACAGTTGGTCACACTATCTCGCAGGGTCTACCCCCCTTAGCCGCGGGAGACAGGCTTAAACGGAGGGATCGGGGATCAGAGTGACAGCCCCCGGTCCGAGCGTTGTCGTGCCAATCTGCGCAACAACACAGCGCAAAGGCAGAGAGCGAGAAGCAACAGCCAAAGCAAGCCACGAAGAGCCCAGCAGAGACAACGCAGAGGCCAGAGGGACTGTGTCATCCACGCAGAGAGTCGCTGGAGTGACGTAGAGGATCCCAGAGGCTGCGCAATGCCTCAGAGGGCTGATGCAGAGGGGTTTGTGGCCAACGCAGAGGCCAGAAGGGCCAACGTAGTGCTTCAGAGTTGTTGGAGAGGGTTTTGTGGGACAAGTTTTCTGAATACCTGTTTCCGAAAAGAGAGGTATTGCTACCAGTTAGTTTTCTCTGTCGGGTGAGCCAGTTTGGCACCGAGATGTAATCAAGGAAATACTACATAATAATAAACCCTCATAATAGCTGCACCGTTTTCCCGCATTGGGTTCTTTCAGGGACATTTGTCCAAAAATAACGGTGTCACTTGTGTGTTTGTTTTCTTTCAGTTGTTGATCTGTAGATGTTAAGATTGTATTATGTTTATTTCGTTATTTATATGTTTTAAATAACTTGTTCAGAATTAACAAGTAGAAGGAATAAACCAGAAAAATACAAATTAAATTTCTAGCGGGTAATACTTAGAAATTTCAACATGGTATCAGAGCGTGGTTGCAGATCACAGGAGAGCTGAAGGCATCAGCTAAGCAGAGCATTTGCAGCAGAATCAGTTGTCCCGAGAGACAAAAGCTGATCTTTGCAAAAAGCGACAAAAGAAGAGTTGACACAGAGGGACTGCGTCATCAGTCCAAGCCAGAGAGAGGCCAGCGCAGAGGCTGAAGAGGGCAGAAAGAGGCTCATGCAGAGCCACACAGAGACCAGGAGGGTTGACGCAGCTGACTAAGGGAGTTGTGTTGCCAGTGCCAGGATTGCGCAGCTCCTAGAGGCTCAGTCCTTCAGTAACTGGGGCATAGGAAGCTGTGGGCAGTTTGCGGGAGCGAAGCTAGTGGGGTACTATGGGCAGAACAGTACCTAACAGGGCAAAACCAAGGTAGAGGAAGTTGCTACCGAGACGGATTTATGGCCAAGGAATCTGGATCAGTGTTGCAGGTGCACAGAAGATCGAAGAGGTGCAACTTGACAATTGGCAAGAGGATTTCCAGAAGTGAAATCGTGACTTAGAGGAAGTCCAGCAGAGAACTTCCAGGCGGGAAGTAGAAAGACTCAACATGAGTCGAAGAGAGAACTTCCGGAGGGAAGTAGAGAGACTCATCAGGAGTTAAAGACAGAACTTCCAAAGGTAGGTAAAGAGACTCAACAGGAGTCGAAGAGAGAATTTCCAGATGGAAGTAGAGAGACTCATAGGAGTCGACAGAAGAGCAAAGAGATGACAATGAATGGGCTGAGGGATCATGACAGGCTAGACGGGGCATCCAACTTTGTGGTCTGGAAGACCAAGATCTTGTCCATTCTAGATAGACATCGCATCAAGGCCTTTGCCTTAAGAACAATGGCGATCCCAGTTGACCCAGTTGAAAATGAAAAGTTCAAGGAGGCAATGGCCAGAGCGAAGTGCGCCATCCTTGATGGGGTCAAGGATCATGTGGTCCAACATATTGCCGAGAAGGAGACGGCAAAGGAAATGTGGGACGCCCTGAAGAAATTGTACCAGCATACTTCCGTGCAGAGGAAGATCTTACTTGAGAATCAGCTGTGGTCATACCAGATACAGAAGGGGGAGCAGATGGATCACTTCCTTGGTCGATTGAAGGAGATCCAGGACCAACTGACTTCGTTAGGGGCCATGCCGGATGAAGAGTTGTTGGTGAGGAATGCACTAAAAGCAGCCTTCGAGGAGTGGGAGACATTTGTCCAGAGCATACTGGGTAGGGCAGATCTTCCAGATTGGGAAGAACTGTGGGCGGCTCTTCGCCAAGAGGAGATCAGGTAGTTGAGCAAGACAGGAAGTAGCAGCAAAGGAGTCTGGATCAAGAAGGAAGAGGAAGAGGATGCAGCTCTGGCATCTGCAGGAAAGCAAGAGAAGAGGAAGAAAAGGACCTCTCTAAGGTCAAGTGCTTCCACTGTAAGGAACTGGGTCATTATGCGAACCAGTGTCCGAGGAAGAAGAGTAAGGGAGAGGCATCTGACTCTAAGGCAGCGCCAGCGAAGGCAGAGAAGGAGGTCAAAGAGGATGACGATTGTGCCATGAGTGCTCATGTACCTCTAGAGAAGAGGTGGGGAGACATCGAGTTGTAGTCAGGAAGACTACAGGCGATGAGGGGCAGGATCCTTGAGATACCCAATCTCTTGGATTATATCTTGGTACAGGAGCCCCGAAGAGAGAGTAGCAGGACTGGCGATGTCGGTAAAGATGGATGCGGATGAAGCGACAAAGAGTGCTATAGTGCAGGAGTCCCTTAGCAGCGCGAGGCTAACAGGCTGCAACAGTGCAAGAGGCACGGGAGTGTTGCAGCAGTGTAGGATGGCACAAAGAGGTTTGCAACCGTGCGAGATGCAGGTAGTTGTTGCAGCAGCGTAGAGGTCAATAGAGGGAGCACTTGTTAGTGGCAGAGGGAGCTTCAACATCGGGAGTGTTTCTAGCCTGACAGGGATGTCAGAAGTTAGGTGGATCAGTTACTTACTTCTTAATAACTAAGTTGCAGTGCAGTAGCAAGATGCAGCATGATGAGAGGGGGTTGCAGTGCAGATGCAGTGTTAGGAGAAAAGACCAGCAGCAACACGGATGCAGAGGGAGCAGCCATACGGATGCAACAGTGTCAGTGGCGGGGCCATGGGAAACAGTATATGATGCAACAGTGCAGAGGATGTTGGGCAAGGAGGCCTAGCATCAGCACAGGGACCAGTGCCATATAATCAAAGTGATGCTCAGTATGGAGTATTACTAGCGCACAGTCATCGCTAAGAGGGATTGTTGATTTGGGTTAGCATTAGATTTGCTCTAGCCATGAAAATTGGTGGAGAGGCTCAAGCACATGAGATCTCGAAGACCCAAAAATGATTTGGGCAAATTTAAACCGGTTTGGGAGATATTAAAATAATTAATATTTTGAATGGAGTTCCTAAGTCTAAACTTAGGAAAAATAAAATATTAATGGGTATTAATACAAAACTTGATTAGAAGGTTCCAAAAGTCATGGATCAAGTGAAATTTAATCTTAGCCGTTGATTAGAGATTTAATCTCAGCCATTGAAGGACCAATAGGAAAAGTATAAGAGGAGGCTTGAGGGTCAGTTGGAGAACACAACAGAGTGATCAGTCATTCGATTTGCTAGAGCGGGGTTGCTAAGCAAAGTCGAATCAGTAATTAGTAGCGAGGGGCAGTGAATACTGGACAAAGAGGCAGAGACAGTGTCGAGAGACCAGCGCAGAGGCAGAGAGAGAGAAGCAGCAGCCACAGCAGGCCATACAGAGCTCAGCAAAGACAGCGCAGAGGCCAAAGGGACTATGTCATCCACGCAGAGAGCAGATGGAGTGACGCAGAGGGTCCCAGAGGCTATGCAGTGCCTCAGAGGGCTGACGAAAAAGGGTTTGTGGCTAACACAGAGGCCAGAAGGGCCAGTGCCATGCTTCAGAGTTGTTGGAGAGGGTTTCATGGGACAGGTTTTCTGAATACTTGTTTCTGAATAGAGAGGTATTGTTGCCAGTTATTTTTCTCTGTCGGGTGAGCCAGTTTGGCACCCAGTGGTACTCAAGTAAATATTGCATAATAATAAAACCTCAAAATAGTTGCACCAGTTTTCCCGCATTGGGTTTTTCCGAGGACATTTGTCCAAAAATAACAGTGTCACTTGTGTGTTTGTTTTCTTTTAGCAGTTGATCTGTAGATGTTGAGACTGTATTATGTTTATTTTGTTATTTATATGTTTTAAATAACTTGTTCAGAATTAACAAGTAGAAGAAATAAACTAGAAGAATACAAATTAAATTTCTAACGGGTAATACTTAGAAATTTCAACACTACAATTAGATCTTTGGTTTCATTGGTTGCTGCAATGGGATTGAATATCTATCAAATGGATGTAAAGACAACATTTCTGAATGGGACCATCGATAAGGAAGTATACATTGAGCAACCCGAAGGCTTTGAAGTAAATAGCAAATATACTCATGTCTGTAGACTCAAGAAGCCCCTATATGGTTTGAAGCAAGCTCCTAGGGCATGGTATGCAAGAATGGATGCATACCTTCTAAGAATTGAGTTCGAGAAGAGTTTTATTGATTCAAATCTCTACATCAAGGTTGTGGATAATGAGCCACTCATTATTCTGCTATATGTGGACGATCTATTCATTACAGGTGTGGAACCAAGAATACAAGAATGCAAGAAGATGTTGCCATCTGAATTTGAGATGAAGGATCTAGGACTAATGCACTATTGCCTAGGTCTCGAAGTATGGAAAAAGCCTAGGGAGATATATTTGGGGCAAGGAAAATATATCATCAAGTTGTTGCAGAAATTTGGGATGATGGATTCCAAGCCCATGACTACTCCTATGATCACCAATCTTAAGAAGTTGAGAAACTCTGACTCTAGTCTCGTAGATCCTACCTCCTATCGTCAGTTGGTGGGTTTTCTGATGTATCTAGTAAATACTAGGCCGAATATATGCTTTGTTGTGAACATTCTTAGTCAGTTTTAGTTGGAGCCTCGTCATGATCACTAGATAGTTACCAAGCATATATTGAAATATCTTCGTGCCACTATACATCACTGCCTAAAGTACGATAGCAAGGAAGTCAAGTGTCATGTCCCTTCTCAAATACATTTGTAACAGGGTGTTTCCACAAATTTTTGGACAATTTTGGCTAAGCGAAAGAACCCAGCATTTTCGACTTAGGGACTAGGGAGGAAATTCGACTTAATTTGGTTCCTAGTGGAAAGTGGGGGCCACCCACGTGGGAATTCGAACTAGGCCATTCGAATGGCTTGGTGGGAATTCGAAGTGCTAGATGGAGGGGCCCACATGAGGCAAGGAAGACCCACAAAGATAAAAGCAGGAGGGAGCTCTCATTTGGGGGGCTTCTTACACCTTGCAATCAAAATTACTCAACTGTTCGCTCTTATGTTTAGCTTAGTCAACCGGCTGTTTAGCCACGAATCTCTCAAGCAGAAGATTCAACCTCTACTTCGGGGGACCATCTGTGCCCGCCCTAGAGAGGTAGTGCCATTAGTATTTCAAGAGTTTCAGGAGTGTGTTATAGCACTACCATTCAGCCACAACAGGGAGTGCATATTTCTGGCTAGTATGTTGGACTGCACTGTGGAGTGGGAGTGCCTCACATTGCATTGAGTACATGCAGGGAGTAATAGGTACAGTGACACAGGCAGGACAAAGGCCAATACAAGATGGCATAGCCGTAGCCGAGGGTATCCATCGGTGTACAGGGGTAGGTCGCATTGTACAGTGGCATGTCCAGGAGTACTGGGATGATCAGTGGTATACAGGGGTGTATAGTACCGCACAACGAGGTCTTGGAGTGTTGCCTCCAGGGAGACCCTTGGACGAAAACACTGGGCATACCTTTGGGCTAGTTCACCCAGGATCGACGAGGACATAGATGAGCGAGACTTGATGGTATCCGTGGGGACTCACACGCCTGACCCTCTTCTACAACCCTCATGGGCGTAATCGATTTTGTTGTTGGCTTTCTACGCTCCGGGCATGAGTAGCGGAGGACGAGGAGCTCACCCGAGATATTTGGGTGACACTCAATGCACTAGGGGGGAGACTTTTCAGCAGTGGCATTGGGTTGGCGCGTCAGTTGACAACCACAGGTTGGGGGATGAAGTGATCATCTGCAGGGGTGGCATATTGTTCATCACTAAGCCTGCGTCTAGGAAGCTAGTCACGAGGGAGACATGTGTCACTCTTTTCTTTGGGCATGTTGGGACCATGCATGAGCAAAGGATACCAAGTACGACTGAGGTAGTTTCGCAGTATGTGTCCAGGCTCTAGACCTTATATTGGCACATTATCGAGAGGACGGATGGCAGACCCAGGGGAGATGGTTGGCAGGGATAGGAGGAATCCACATACCCTGAGTCGATTACGAGTATCGGATACCCATCTTTTGGTTGCATTCAGGGGGTAGCTATTTGGTACACATGGCTTCCAGCGACCATCGGTACTACACAGTGGCAGGCACATGGCAGATTAGCATGCATTAGATTAGCCCACGATATATGGAGCCCATATAGTGATCACATGCACGGACTAGAGACAAGGGCCAAAAGGATTCCATCGGTTGACAGGGCTATGCCGCAGCAAGTCTGGACTCTGGCTATGGGATGCAGGGATTCAGTTGATCGATAGATCACTCATGATGAGTGGAGTCGTGGCAGAGAGTGATGTATTTCGCTCTTGGGATGACACATGGGGGTACACAGAGGGTTTCACCATATGCAGAGGCAGACATTCTCTGTTGCTGCACAGGTTCGGAGTTAGATTTGGATGGGTAGGCCTTGGTGCCATGGAGATGTGCAGGCAGGATGTGTCTCGCCTCTTTCAGTATTCCCCCATCAATTTCCAGGAGAGGAGGATACTGACTATGCACGATGGGGAGTATGACATAGTCAAAGTAGCATAGCGTCAGCATGGTGGCACCACTCTGGGACTAGCAGGGAACTAGGGCATCACAGCTCTTCACAGCTCAATAACCTTTAGGGATGCACCAAGTACTACAGGAGGAGATCATACAGATCTTCCATTGGGTTTTAGTGAGTCACTGATGGAGCAGGGTACTTCTGGTACTTTCACCGGGCAGGATAGTGAGTGGAGCGAGGGGAGCTTCATGTTGGGTAGGGTTGCCTAGGATCCTAGTATTGAAGGATTCTTTCATATCAGGATAGTGTTGAGGTCAGGCATGATCTACTGGCACATTTGGGACCCTGGCACATTTTGCAGTGACAATGGGGAGCAACAATTAGAGAGGATGCTTGCTCAGGCATTGCTTGGGGACAAGCGATTTTTGGTGCATTGGAGGAGCTTGCCTGATGAGGATACCACCTGGGAGGGTGAGCACATTTTGGAGCACCCAACTTTGAGGTTGCTTGAGGGCAAGCAACATTTGGGAAGGGAGGACTGTCATGTCCCTTCTCAAATACATTTGTAACAGGGTGTTTCCACACATTTTTGCATAATTTTGGCCAAGGGAAAGAACCCAACATTTTCGACTTAGGGACTAGGGAGGAAATTCGACTTAATTTGGTTGCTAGTGGAAGGTGGGGGCCACCAACGTGGGAATTTGAACTAGGCCATTCGAATGGCTTGGAGGGAATTTGAAGCGCTGGATGGAGGGGCCCACATGAGGTAAGGAAGACCCACAAAGATAAAAGGAGGGAGCTCTCATTTGGGGGGATTCTAACACATTGTAATGAAAATTACTTGACTGTTCACTCTGCTGTTTAGCTGAGTCAATCGGCTGTTTAGCCACGAATCTCTTAAGCGGAAGATTCAACCTCTACTTCAAGGGACCATCCATGCCCGTCATAGAGAGGTAGTTCCATAAGTATTTCAGGGGTTCTGGGAGTGTGTTACAACACTACCATTCAGCCACAACAAGGAGTGCGTATTTCTGGCTAGCTGCAGAATACACAGGGGGAGTTTGGAGCTATTAGTGATCAAGCATTTGTCGAGAGAGTTAGAGGATTGGGAGAGCAGCAAAGGGCCAACCTTTCTTGTGAGTTTCGGAGCCAACAGAACCAACATCCCAACAGTTCAAATTACTGGGCTTGGGGACAGCGCAGAGGGCCAGTCCAGCAATTTCGTGGAGCTAAGGAGCAAGTGCCATAGGCCGGAAGCCCATCCGAGAAGTCAGGGGATTGATAACAGAGGTCAGCCCAACACTTTGGGTCCATTTCCGGGAGGATTTATAGGCAGATTCCAGCAAGCCAAGTTTTGAAGTTGCAGCTAAAGTTGGTCTCCAAGGGGGTCTAATTTAAGAAGTCCAAACCAACCAAATTCCTTTCTGGGTTTTTCTAATTTTGGGCAAAGATCACACTCCTAATTTTATATAATTTTTTGGGCAGATTTAGGGTTCAAACAGGGGTCCCAACTCAGCGAGCAGCTAGAGGAGCTAAGGGGAATTTGGGCCAAAATTCCAAGGTCAACATTTGGCCAATTCCTTCGTGGGTTTTTCTGAGTTTAGGCCAAGGAGAAAAGAGCTGAAATCTCATAATTTTCTAAGCATAGGAAGCAGTGATTCCAGCCGTTTGAAGTCAGCAGACAGAGCAGTTTTCTAAGGCAGCGCAGTTCAGTTTGGTGCAGCAGTTGTAGCTGCCTTCAGTTTAGCATTTTCTAACCTGGGTTTTGTCATGCTTGTCCATTGAGACAAGCCCAGATGCATGTTTCTATTTTACTATTGTATTTGCTCCTGAAGAAGTAATAAAATGGCTCAACAATTCTCTATTTCCATTGTTTCCATGGGTGCTTAATGTATATTTCGTTTTCTAATTGTTGGATTGTTTGCATGCTTTGTATATCACTTATATTCATGTTTAGGAACATTACATAAAGCTGTTGGCTTCACAAATTTTGATTGGGGTGGCAATGAGACTGATGGAAGAAGCAGTACAGGTGGATGCTTTAGTTTGGGATCTGCCATGCTCTCATGGATGAGTAGAAAGCAAGATCTTGTTGCTTTGAGTAGTGTTGAAGTAGAGTATGTGTCTGCATGTGAAGTAGGAAGGGAGGTTGTATGGTTGAAGAAGCTTCTAACAAATTTGTTCGAGCAGCCTCTGGATCCTACTGTGATAAACTATGATAACCAAAGTTACATCAAGATGTCTAGAGATCTCGTGTTTCATGCTAGGACAAAGCATATCAACAATAAGTTCCACTACATTAGGAACTTGGTGCAGGATGGGATCGTGAAGCTACAGTATGTCCCAACAGACGATCAAGTAGTTGATATACTAACAAAGTCTCTTCCTAATAAGAAGTTTGAATATCTTAGAAGCATGCTTGGTTTAGTTGAGATTGCTAATCTTGTTGATGATGATAAAAGTTTGGAAGAGATTTGTTGAGGCTTTGTGTGTGAAACACACTGGTTGGGAGGACATTTGGTCGACACTATGTGCTGATGTCTAGATCCCAAAGTATGGAGGGTGGCGTTTGTCATGGAGCTTTAACCTCGGATACGCACCTAGATCCCTGGGTTGATGGATAACAAGTAAGTCTAATGGTACCTAGAGAGGCTAAAAGATTTAGTCCATCTTAGTCCCACCCGAATAGATTGCCCTAGTCAAGAATCTAGTCCATGGCATTGCGGTGCTTAAACTCTTCATAGTTCATATGGTTTGAGGTCTTCCTTATACTTGTATATATTATTATGATTACCTCTTGTTGATTTGGGGTAGCATCGGATGTGCTCTAGCCATGAAAATTGGTGGAGAGGCTAAAGCACATGAGATCTCCAAGACCCAAAAATAGTTTGGACAGATTGTACCAAGTTTGGAAGAAATTAAAATAATTAATATTTTTAATGGAGTTCCTAAGTCTAAACTTAGGAAAAATAAAATATTAAAGAGTATTAATATAAAACTAGGTTAGAAGGTTCCAAAAGTCATGGATCAAGCCAAATCTAATTTTAGTCGTTGATTAAAGATTTAATCTCGGTCATTGAAGGACCAATGAGAAAAGTATAAGAGGAGGCTTGAGGATTAGTTGGAGAATACACCAGAGTGATCAGTCATTCATTTTGCTAGAGCAGGGTTGCTAAGCTAAGTCTAAACTTAGGAAAAATAAAATATTAAAGAGTATTAATATAAAACTAGGTTAGAAGGTTCCAAAAGTCATGGATCAAGCCAAATCTAATTTTAGTCGTTGATTAGAGATTTAATCTCGGTCGTTGAAGGACCAATGAGAAAAGTATAAGATGAGGCTTGAGGATTAGTTGGAGAATACACCAGAGTGATCAGTCATTCATTTTGCTAGAGCAGGGTTGCTAAGCAAAAGCGAATCAGTGATCAGCAGTGAGGGGCAGTGAATACTGGACAGAGAGGTAGAGACAATACTGAGAGACCAGCGCAGAAGCAGGGAGAGCGAGAGCAGTAGCCAATTCAGGCCACGCAAACCCCAACAAAGACAGCGCAGAGGCCAAAGGGACTGCGTCATCCACACAAAGGCTACTGGAGTGATGCAGAGAGTCCCAGAGGCTGCGCAGTGCCTCAGAGGGTTGACGTAGAGGGTCCTAGGACTGACACAGAGGCCAGAAGGGCCAGCGCTGAGCTTCAGAGTCGCCAAAGAGGGTTTCGTGGGACAGGTTTTCTGAATACCTATTTCCGAATATAGAGGTATTGTTGCTGTGCATTTTTCTCTATCGGGTGAGCTGGTTGGGCACCCAATTGTACTCAAGGAAATACTGCATAATAATAAACCCTCAGAATAGTTGCACCGGTTTTCCTGCATTGGGTTTTTCCGGGGACATTTGTCCAAAAATAACGGTGTCACTTGTGTGCTTGTTTTCTTTCAGTTGATGATCTGTAGATGTTGTGATTGTATTGTGTTTATTTCGGTATTTAAATATTTTAAATAACTTGTTCAAAATTTACAAGTAGAAGAAATAAACTAGCAGAATACAGATTAATTTTCTAACGGATAGACTTAGAAAATTCAACCTGGTATTAGAGCCTAGTTGCAGATCATAGGAGAGATGAAGGCATCAGCTAAGTAGATCATTTGCAGCAAAATCAGTTGTCCCGTGTGACTGTAACTGATCCTTGCAGAAGCAACAGAGGAAGGGTTGATGCAGAGGGACTGTGTCATCAACCCGGGCCAAAGAGAGGCCAATGCAAAGGCTAAGGAGGGCAGAGAGAGGCTCACGTAGAGCCATGCAGAAACCAGGAGAGTTGACGCATTGGCTGAGGGAGCTATTTTCACTGTAGCCGAGATTGTGCAGAGCCTAAAGGCTCAGTCCTTCAGTTGCTGGGGCGAAGGAAGATGTGGGTAGTTTGTGGGAGTAAAGCTATGGGGTACTGTGGTTAGAAGAGTACGTAACAGGGCAAGACCAAGGTAGAGGAAGTTGCTGCCGAGGCGGATTTCTAGCCAAGGAATCCAGATCATTTTTGTAGTTGCACAGACAATCAAAGATGGGCAACTTGACGGTTGGCAGAAGGATTTCCAGGAGGGAAATCGAGACTCAGAGGGAGTCTAGAAGAGAACTTCTAGACGGAAAGTAAAGAGACTTAGAGGAGTCGAACCAAAAACTTCCAGACGGGAAGTAGAGAGACTCAGAGGAGTCGAACCAAGAACTTCCAGACAGGAAGTAGAGAGACTCAACAGGAGTCGAACCGAGAACTTCAGGTGGGAAGTAGAGAGACTCGGAGGAGTCGACAGAGAAGAGCAGAGAGATGGTCATGAATGGGCTGAGATATCAGGACAGGCTAGACGAAGCATCCAAATCAATGTTGCACGAAGCGCCCCCCCCCCCACGGTTCCAAGCCCTGAAGCGCGTCCCGTACGGAAGCGCCTAGGAAGCTTGGCCGGAAGCGCGCTTCCGAAATTCGGAAGCGCCGCTTCCGAATTTTTTGCCGCTTCCTGGAAATTCGGAAGCGTTGTACGGAAGCGCCAAATTGCGCTTCGTACAGCGCTTCGGGCGTCGGAAGCGTGTGCTTCCCGTACACTTCCGGAAAAGTGACATTCTCCTTTATTTTTCATTTTCATCCTTTTACTTAAATTTTTAACATTACCATGAAATGACTTGGGATGTTTGAGAGTGGTTCCAGCCTCATTGGACTTCATATGGAGGAAATAGAATTTCATATCCTATTCAAAATTCAACAGACTTAACAGTTTTCAGGAATTCAGGATCAATGGGATTGTGGCATTTCATTAGATTATATCAAGTATGAAGGTATGCGATTAGCATTTAATCAAGAGCACCAAGCCCTATATGTACCCTAATGTTGGTGGTGTTAATTGTTGAACTCTTTTGTCACGCGGCATGCCATTAGCAAAAAATTACCTTTCAATCAAGTCAAAATCATCGATCAAGCATGTTAAGCTTTTTCTACCATATTTTAAGTCTTGAATTAGGTAGTTTGATCAAAATTGGGCAATGTTGACTAATATCCCTAGACAATGGAGGTAGAGGCAAAGGCTAGACAAGAGGAGAAGAATCTAGATTCTAGATGGTTGATGCATCTAAATGGTTGATGCTCGAATAATTAATCATTAATGTACAATGGATGTTATATCTATCTTGATTTATGCAAAAATATGCATGTTTTCATGTCTTCTACAATTAATTTGCTATTTGGGATGTTTGTTTCGAGCATAAATGCAAAAAAATATAAAAAAAAATAAAAATATATATATATATAGATATATATATATATATATATAGCAAACGCTTCCGCGGATGCCTCGTTTCCTAGATTTTTGGAAAATGACGCTTCCGCGTCCCCGCTTCCAAAAAACGCTTCCGCTTCGCCCCCACTTTATGCAACATTGGTCCAACTTTGTGGTCTGGAAGTCCAAGATCTTGTCCATTCTAGACAGACATCATATCAAGGGCTTCACCTTGAGAGTAATGGCTATCCCAGTTGATCCAGTAACTAATGAAAGGTACGAGGAAGCAATGGCTAAGGCAAAGTGCATCATCCTTGATGGGGTCAAGGATCATGTGGTCCAACATATTGCCGAGAAGGAAACGGCGAAGGAGATGTGGGACACTTTGAAGACATTGTACCAGCATACTTCCGTATAGAGGAAGATGCTCCTAGAGAATCAGCTAAAGTCATACCAGATGCAAAAGGGAGAGCAAATAGATCTCTTCCTCGGTCGGTTGAAGAAGATCCGTGACAAACTGACTTCCATAAGGGCCACGCCAAATCAGGAGTTGATGGTAATGACTACACTTAACGCAATCTCTGAGGAGTAGGAGACATTTGTCCAGAGCATACTCGGCAGAGTGAGTCTTCTAGATTTGGAAGAACTGTGGGCGTCTCTTCATCAAGAAGAGATCAGACGGCTGACCAAGACAGGAAGTAGCAGAAAAGGGGTCAGGATCAAGAAGGAAGAGGAAAAGGATGCAGCTCTGGCATCTGCGGGAAAGCAAGAGAAGAGGAAGAAGAAGGGCCTCTCCAAGGTCAAGTGCTTCCATTGTGGGGAACTGGGTCACTATACGAACCAGTGTTCAAGGAAGAAGAGTAAGGGAGAGGCTTTTGACTCTAAGGCAGCGCCAGCGAAGGCGGAGAAAGAAGTCAAGGAGAATGACAATTATGACATGAGTTCTCATGTGCCACTCGAGAAGAAGTGGGGAGACATCGAGCTGTAGTCAGGAGGACTACAGGCGATGAGGGGCAGGATTCTTGAGGTACCCAACCTCTTGGATAATACCTTGCTACGAGAGCCTCGAAGAGGAGTAGTCGACTGGCGGATGTCGGTAGAGACGGGTGCGAATGAAGCGACAGAGAGTGTTACAATGCAGGAGTCCCCGAGCAACGCGAGGCTAGCAAGCTACAACAGTGCGAGAGGCACAGGAGTGTTGCAATGATGCAGGATGGCACAGAGAGGTGTGAAACGGTGCGAGATGCAGGGAGTTGTTGCAGTAGTGTAGACGTCAGTAGAGGGAGCACTTGTTAGCGACAGAGAGAGCTTCAGCATCGAGAGTGTTTCTAGCCTGACAAGGACGTCAAAAGTTGGGTGGATCAATTACTTACTTCTCAGTAATTGAGTTGCAGTGCAATAGCAGTATGCAGCATGATGAGAGGGGGATGCAGTCCAAATGCAGTGTTGGGATGATGGACTAGCAGCAACACGGATGCAGCGGGAGCTGTCGTACAGATGCAACAGTGGCAGTGGCAAAGTTGTGGGCAGCAGTTCAGGATGCAGTAGTGCAGAGGATGTTGGGCGAGGAGGCCTAGTATCAGCACAGGTACCGGTGCTAGATAATCAGGGTGATGCTCAGTGTGGAGTATTACTAGAGCATAGACCTTGCTAAGAGGGAGTGTTGATTTGGGGTAGCATCAGATGTTCTCTAGCCATGAAAATTGGTGGAGAGGCTAAAACACATGAGATTTCCAAGACCCAGAAATGGTTTGGACAGATTGTACCCGGTTTGGGAGATATTAAATAATTAATATTTTTAATGGAGTTCCTAAGTCTAAACTTAGGAAAAATAAAATATTAATGGGTATTAATATAAAACTGTGTTAGAAGGTTCCAAATGTCATAGATCAAGGCAAATCTAATTTTAGCTATTGATTAGAGATTTAATCTCAGTCGTTGAAGGACCAACAAGAAAAGTATGAGAGGAGGCTTGAGGATCAGTTGGAGAATACACCAGAGTGATTAGTCATTCATTTTGCTAGAGTGGAGTTGCTAAGCAAAAGTGAATCAGTGATCAGCAGCGAGGGGCAGTGAGTATTGGACAGAGAGGCAGAGACAATATTGAGAGACCAGTGCAGAAGCAGGGAGAGCGAGAGCAGCAGCCAATTCAGGCCACACAGAGCCCAGCAGAGACAACACACAGGCCAAAGGGACGGCGTCATCAACGCAGAGGTTGTTGGAGTGATGCAGAGAGTACCAGAGGCTGCGCAGTGCCTCAGAGGGCTGACGCAGAGGGTCCTGGGGCTGATGCAGAGGCCCGAAGGGTCAGCGCTGAGCTTCAAAGTCGTCGGAGAGGGTTTCGTGGGACATGGTTTCTGAATACCTGTTTCTGAATATAGAGGTATTGCTGCCGTGTATTTTTCTCTGTCGGGTGAGCCAATTAGGCACCCAGTTGTACTCAAGGAAATATTGCATAATAATAAACCCTCAAAATAGCTGCACAGGTTTTCCCGCATTAGGCTTTTTCGGGGACATTTGTCCAAAAATAACGGTGTCACTTGTGTTCTTGTTTTCTTTCAGTTGATGATCTGTAGATGTTGTGACTGTATTGTGTTTATTTCGGTATTTAAATGTTTTAAATAACTTCTTCAAAGTTTACAAGTAGAAAAAATAAACCAGCTACAGATTAATTTTCTAACAGATAGACTTAGAAAATTCAACACCTCCCTAGTTAAGAGGGAGTGTTGAAAAATGTAACTAGGTTCGGTCTTCATAAATGTATTTGAGTCATTATGTAACATACTTGTCAAAAGAATGAAAAAGAAAAATTTTATTATTATCACAATGACTTATTAAAGCATGGGTTTCATGCTCGGGTCATCATGTTTTAGGTCAAAGTCTCCATTGAGGACTTCTAGGATTTATTCTGAGTCATTAGAGTCATTGTCCATTTAAAGAGACCCTTCTTGGGCTTTTGAATCATGTAAAAAGATTTATTATTGAGTCAAATTAGGTATTTGACACCTCCACACCAAGTCGGCCTCAAACAGGGCAATTTGACCTCACCTCAAGCCTATATATACAAGGAGATCGAATTCATTTGGAGCACTCTCTCACTCACTCATAAGTTCGATATCCAGAAGAAAGAGCTGGAAAAGTGCAAAGAAGGAAAGGAGGCAGAAAAAAGTGCGAAGTTGGAGAAAGAGGAAGCAAAAGAGAAAATCGAAGTTTTGGGCTATCTCTCTCTCTCTCATTTGGGTTCCTTTGGGAGATCAAAGTTTTTCTTGTCTAGTCGAAGCTATTGTTGTTGCCATCTGTTGGGTCGAAGTGTTGCTATTTCAAGGGCAAAATTTTGGGTCGAAGTTGTTGGAAGAAGAGACCGACTTGGTGGTTGGAGGAGGTCTACGTCTAGGTTGAAGAGTCTCAAGAAAACTACTGAAGGAATAGATTTTGACTGGATTTTCCCCTAGATAGGGGTTTTTCCCTGGTAGAGTGCCTACATCTTGTGTCTTCTGTTTTTGTGATCTTTATACACACATAATTTGGTAAATGTTTGATGAAAGATAACATAACAAATAAGTAAAAGAAGCCATCATAATTAACAAGTAATTATCAAGAAAGAGAAATCTAACCCTAATTCTACTAGCATTGATTTCTCAACCTCTAGGAACATTCATTCGTTATACATGACACATGTAACATATGCAACACTATAATAGATCAAAAATTCCACAATTTCACATTAATTAGAGGCACTTTCAGACCTAGATAGCAAAAATCCTAGCAACATTCATGTGACAAGAGAAAAGTAAAGAATAGACATGGGAAGAGCACTTACATGTACAACAAGTATATCCAATCATCAAGTCAAGACAAATTTGGAGCTCCAAGATCAAGAGAATAATATCAAAACATCAAAATTCATCCATGAAACCAAACCCGTCCTCCAAAACAGAAAGCAAAATTCTCACAAGAGCTACTAATTGCAAAACAAGTGATGATGAGAGAAATGAATCACCTCTCATCAATTTGTATCATCTCTAAAGAGTTTGATTTGCCTAATTAGGCCTAATTAAGCCCCAAATAATATGCAATAATTACATCCTTTGGTGACAAGCCCACCAAGATAACTCAATAACATAAAAATAAATCTCGCAAGAGTATAGAATAATCAATATAATGAGTCGTTGGACCATTGAGAAGGCCTAATGAAGTCCAAAGTGTGCCATGATGAGAGAATCGACTCCAAACATAGTGGACAAGGGGTTCGCCCCTTGTTTCCCAAGTAAGTCATATGTGGTGCTCCCATGTGGGTGTGGGGGCACAAGGACATCCTCATGGGTCTCCAAGTGGATAGATGATGCTTGCAAACCATGTTTAAGGGCTAGGATGATGACATAAGCTCCCCCTTTGCCTCCTATAGTGAAACACATCCTCAACTGTACCCTAGAACATTTGCCAAGTGTATGGTGCAAGTGAGGAGCCAAATGGGCATGGTGAACTAAGTGCATCATCCTCATCTAAAAGATGGAACACAAGCCATTGCTGAGTGGTACTGGGGATCCATGAAGTACTCTTTGCTATGGTGGAGGCCCATGGCTCTCAATGCCCACCCTACAAGTGCCAATGTGGCCCTCTGGAGGGCTTGGACCTTGTATAGGGAGACCAAACTCCAAATGAAGACCCACCTGCAATCCTGCATAAGATCCAATGCATCCCCTTGCCCTCCAATACAACAAATCATTAGAATAATCAAGCAAAAGAGCTTACAAATCATGGAATCAATGGGGCACTTCATTGTGGCATGCCCTTCCATAGTGGCTTTGGCATGTGCAAGTGTCTCCAAGCTTAATAAGGGGGTTAACCAAGGACCTTATTAGGTGGTTTCAAACTTTAAAGGGGGTGACATGTCTATGGTAAATCCATCAAGTGGTAGGTGGTATGTGATATAGTGATGGAGCAGAGTGGGAATCGGGGAAGAATCCAGGCCACATGTCATGGTACAAGGGTATCTATAATGAGGGAAGCCCACACTTGGGTATATGAGTGTAGGAGGGAGCAAATCGTGGCACATGAGTTATCCAGCCTTTGTTATTCCACCCTTTTTCATATGTCTTTTTACTTTTGATTGATTTTTCTTCAAAATTGTTCGGGGTTCCAGGGGATGACAGCATGATGTGTAGGATATAGCAGTAGGTACCCCCTTTAAGATGGGGCATTTCATTTCCCACCAGGGGTCGAAACAATCATGGGTTCCTTAATGTGGAGGCGGCTCATCTAGGGCCCATAGGAACCAGGGTGATAGCCATGAATAAGGGGTAGAGCTCATGTTTAGCTTTTGCCCATGTATGTCCCGACCATCTTATGCATTTTGTGGTACATTTCTTGTTGAGAGTAGCCAAATTATGCGTTTTCTTCTCTTTTTAGATGCATCAACCTCTAAGGCATGGTTCCAGGCCCGACCCAAGGTGGGGACAAGGAGAAGGGAAGGCTAACCCTATGTGGACCTAGTGAACACATGTGGACCTGGATGGGAAAAGTGATGAATGGGGTTAGAATGAGCGAAAGGGAGTGATGTATATGGTGTTGGGAAGCGGGACCATGCAACCAAAATCAAGATTTCCCATGTAGTGCCAACCCTAAAGCTAATGGCCAGTAAAGGAGATCTCACGGGACTAGGATACAAGGGTAACCACCAAATCGAGCAGAGGAGACAAGAGTACAGACCTAGCCCACTCTTTTCGCCGAATCCCCCCACCAATCCATGCCCAAAAGTGTCCATGATAAGTAAGGAAAATTACTCAAGAGTCAACTATACAAATGAAAAGCCATATCTTCGAGGTCAAGAAGCCCACCTTCAAACATACGATCATAACAAATGGGCAAGGGACCACATGGCTGGCTCAGGTGGCAGAGATAATGGCACATTGAACTATCTAGTGGCTGCAAGGTGGTGGGTAACAAGCAGCAAGCCGAGTTTGTGGGTAGAAGGCCGAAGTTCTGGGCAACAATAGGAGGCCGAAATTCAGCCTGTTCTTGGGAAGTTTGACCACAGTTAACTGAGGTTATTTGTGGGCAGTTTGACCAAGCTTGACCTGCTTTTTGTTGTTGGTCAATTTGACTTTATCTTACTAGAAAAATCAGATTGTATCACTTCTTGCATTGGATAGTTTCTCTTAGACAAGGTTGTTGGGTATTTCCCTAGTTAGGGTTTTCCCTGGGTAAATTTTGTGGCTTTTGTTTGGCTGTCTCTTCATGATCCTACTGTCATTATTGTTTTTATTGTTGAAGATTTTCTATGTATAATTAGTTAATGATGTATGTGACACAAGATGCATTAATGAAGGGAAGTAATTATCAAACTAGGAAATCATGAAAAATCAACATGGTATTAGAGCATGGTTTGAAAGAGCAATGTTGAAGAAGCCAACTTGTTTGAAGTTATCCTCTAAGGCTTAAAGATCATCCTAATGAAGAGAAACCCTAGTCCAAAACTCTATTTGCAAGAAGGACGAAGTGTATCCCAAAAGGAGGCTAAAATCTACTAGATCTAAGCAAAGCTTTTCTTTTTGTCTATTCGAGTTTACGTATGACTGTGCAAGAGGGCCGAAAGACCTCACAACTAGGCCACATTCCTACAAGAGAACAAAAAAGGCCTCAGTCCAAGCATCAAAGGCCAAAGAGCCTCAGAAGGTGGCCAAAAGTAGTCCAAAATGCCTTAGTAAGTGAAAAATCCAACGAAGTTGTCTTCAGTGTAAGAAGTTTGCTAAAGTCTATTTGCAAAGGATGTTTAAATAAGTATGATTTGATGCTTCCTTGAATTACAATTCTTAGAATGTGAAAACTAATTATAGGCCTAGTTGAAAAGTCTAAAAGCTTTTCTTTAGAACTATTGCAAATCTCTAGTTCGATGAAGAAAGGAAGTGATCTCAATATGCTTTCTCCTTGAAAGGATGTAAAACCATTCTCTCAAGATATTACAAGGTGTATCTTACCTCAATCTCAAGTGCAAACAAGTTTGAAAATGCAAACTCAAGTCCAAAATGTGCCATTTGTCATAAAGCAGAATCACGATGTTGATTTCTACTTGCAAGTCAAGGGTAGTATAGTAGAGCCTAGCTTAAACATGGGTTCTCTTTTGGGTCTGTTTGGGCAGACTTAAAATTTTATGTTAAAATTTTGTTCATGAAGCTATTTAGAGGCAAATGGAGCATTCCTTGACTGACTAATAACATCACTTGGAGGCATGAGACTCCATGGCACATTCTTCTAGTTTGGATAAACTGTCACCATCTATATTGACTACAGCAAGAAAAGTTGCACATGACAAATTTGATGATCTTATTTGTCAACCTTATAAGACCTAAGAGGTATAAGGATTTTTTTTTTTGGGCATATTGTTATCCTAGTACTTGTGTACTATAGGAAGATGTTGTAAGGTCACTGCCTCACAACCAATGCATGTACACCAGTGGTTTTGTAGCATATAAGTCGTCTTAGTAATTCAAGAAGTAATGACATCATCACAATATTAAATTCAGATTATGGTTCAAAGTTTGATAAGGCCTAAAGATAAGATAGAGCCTGCAAAGGGGGATGGACCAAATGTGTCGAGATTGTTTGAATTGAAGTTTTTGTACGGACCTAAGTAGGGATATTTCCTTTAGTCACATTATACTGGAAGATAATGTTGTTGTAGAAATCTAAGCCTCTAATGCCATATACCTTGTACTACTATGGAAATATCTTGTATGACTAAGTAAGGGCTCTTGTCAAGTATGCAAAAGATGCCTTGCATATGCTGCTAGTATTGCACTATTGAGGTTATGATTGTATTGGCTAAGGTAGATTGTTCATGCTAGAGTGCCCTTGCTTGGTCCTTGATGTTACAAATTGAATCAAAGGAGAAAGGGTTCTTCACCTATAAAGCAACAAATTCCAATTAGCACATGACAAAGTTTGTAAGTCCTAGCGCTTGATGGCTTGGATAAGAAAGCCCTAGGGTTTGTGGATAAAACCCTAGAGCTAGACCTAGATTGATGTTTTTGCTAGAAGAAGAAACCCTAGCTCATGCAAGGAAATAAAGAAAAGCAAAATGTTGATGATGAGTTTGCAAATGGATGCAAGAAGGCAAGGATCAAGGGGGAGTTGCCAAATCCCTCTAATCCTCGAAACAAAAAGATAAGTACTCTATATCCTTCTTTCTTGATTACTATTGCTTTATTATTAGTTAGCCTCTTGTCTTTGTTTCTTTTGTTGGGTTATAATCGTCTCTTCCATGACCTCCTAGTGAGGGTTGTAGGTACATCATAAAGGTTGCCAAGGCTCTAGTAGTAAATGAAACAATTGGGAAGATCGAAGAAAAGTTTGCAACATGAGGATTCTCCCAGAGTGATTTGTGTTCAAATCATACCAAATGATAAGAAGAGCTCCTAGTTCAAAGGGAGCAGTAATACCAACAAGTTTGAAAGATGCCATGATGAAGGAAATTGTGCCAAGACCTAAAAGGAAGTTAGTGATGACTCCCAAGTGGATCTAAAAGATCTAGCATGCAACATAGAGAAGTACAAAGCAAGATTCAAGATGGTTCTCTCAGAAAGAAGGGGAGGACGATGAGGAAATGTTTGCTCCAATTGTTAAGTACACTTCTATTAGAACTATTATTTATGTTGCCTCTATTTTGAGTTGAAAATTTCCTCAGGTTGATGTGAAGATTGCTTTCCTCAATGGAGTAATTGAGGAAGAACAAGTGTACATAAAGCTACCTTAGGGCTTTGAGGTACAAGAGAGGAAATATCATGTCTGCAAACTGAAGAAAGCTTTGTACAGACCCCGGGCATGATATTCTTGGATGAATGGATATATGATGAGTCTTGGTTGATCTTGTTATCATATGACTTGTTTCTGGCGAGAGCAGAAGGACTCATGTGACAGAGGGAGCAACAGTAGCAGGAGGATTTGCCTTCGTGAGAGGGAGCATTGATGTTATAACATCAAGGGGCGGAGAATCTCCCTAAGTCATGGGTTTTGACTGAGAACCATGGGATATGGCTGGGGAGATCGACCAAATGAGCAACAAGGCTCGGAATGCTCCCCCGGTCAGGAGTGGCCTGACCAAATTGCCATGGGTTTTGGCTAGTGGGTTGAGTGAGTGCCTTACAGCATCGAGCAAGTATTTTTACCATTCAATGACATGTGACGACATATGGGAATGGTAAATGGGCTTGGGTTTCACCAAGGGTCAGGTGGGATACCTGACATGACTTCAAGTGACGACTTGGTAGACTAGTGACCCAAGGACTACTGGGTGACTAGTTCCTCTATTTGATGTTGATGTGGGATACTTTCCATGTGGTTCTGGTATAGAATATGAGGTGGATGGATTCATCAACATAGCTGAGGTCATTCAACCTTTTTCCTGCGATAGAGAAATTTTTCAACAAGAGATCAATTGAAAAGGTCAAAGTGAATACCTCCCTAGCTAAGAGGGAGTGTTGAATTTTTGAAGCTATGGTCAATATTCATCATTTGAATTAGCCCTCAAAATTAAAAGAAAGAAAAATATAATAATGAATTCAAGACAACTCTACAATAGGGAAATAAATTTTTTGAAATTGAAAATTTCATCCCCACAAGTACAAGTCGGCCTTCCCTAAGGCCTACCTATTCGAGCTCATTAGTTCACTATATAAAGGCAATTTGTCCTCGTCATCTTGGAACCAATTCAGATCACCCATTCAAATGTATATTCTTCTGTTCATTCATGTGAACGAGAAAGAGAGACAATAGACCAAAGTTTGACCTTTTACCTAATCTATCTGACTTTTGTTGATTTCACACGTGGGCAGCCAACAGAGTCTCTGACAGCAGACCGAGTTTGTGGGAAGCAAGATGAATCTCTATGCAGAAGTAGGAGGTCAAAATTGGGCCTATTCTTGGGAAGTTTGACCATAGCTGACTAAGGCTATTTGTGGGCAGTTTGACCAAGCTTGACTTGGTTTTTGTTGTTGATCAATTCGACTTTATTTCACTAGAAAAATCAGATTGTATCTCTTGTTGTATTGGATAATTCTCTAAGAAAAGGTTGCGAGGTTTTTCCCTAGTTAGGGTTTTCCCAAGGTAAAATTTGTCTTGTGTTTGGCTCTCTTCACGATCCTACTGTCATTGTTTTTACTATTGAAGATTTTTTATGTATAATTGCTTAATGATGTATCTGACACAAGATGATTAATGAAGAAATGATTGGAAGTAATTATCAGATTAGGAAATCATGAAAATTCAACATGAAGAACTCACCCTTGGTCGACTCTTCATGAAGAAAATCCAGGTCTTCTTGGAGAAGTAGCCAAGAAAAGTGACAGTACTCATATCCACTCAATGATACCGAAGACATAGGACCACACACATCAAAATGAACCAAGTCAAGTATCCCTACTACCCTACTATCACTGCTTGGAAAAACAACCTTGGTGTACTTTCCCAAAGCACATTGTTGATTGGAGTAGAGCAGGAAGAATTTTGCACTTGCCTAGGTGCCAAGGCATGTAGAAAATCAGAGATCAGTCACTTACCCAGAGTTATTTTAATAATTAAATTATTTCCTAAATGTTGACTTAGGAAAAATTAAAAAGTACTAAGTCAACAAGAAATTAGATCTTGGCCATTGATCTTGGAAGCTCAAGAGGAAATCTTAGCCCTTGGATGCTTCTAGAAGGCCAAAGTCAAGTTATAAAAAGGAGATAAGGGCAGAAGTGAGGTAGATCGATTTGGCATCAGCAAGTGTTCTAGTGCTCAGATTAGGAAACTCATTTTTCAGCGAGTTTAGCTTAGCCTTCAACAAAAGTTCAATAACCAAGTTGAAGAGAGAGAGGGTCATACAACCAGGGCGTGAAATCAATAGCAAGCTGAAGTCTTTCTAGGGCATAAAGGTGGCCATACAACTTAGTCGTATCGTACGGACCAACCATACAAGCCGTATAGCTACGCCATATAGGCTGCGACACTTCTAGGGGAAAAATCAGGAAGCGCATAGAGAAAGGCTTTTTCACCCAGCTATAAAACTTCCCGAAGAATTTTCTATGCAATAAAGAAGAAAACAAAATTGCAGGTTTTCCTCAGAGTTGAGGTTTCGTGGGTATATTTGGTGTCTGGTACTTTTATGTGTGCGTTTTGTCTTTAGATTTAATTTTCGTTGTGCAGGCTATGGTTAGATACAGTGTTCCACCAAGTTTCCAAGACGTGGGGACGGGGGAGCGGGGAAACACACGAGTGGCCTATGCAAAAGCTACCCACCAATTTTTAGGAAACATGGGGGGATGTCAGGGTCTTTAACACAAGGGACCCCAACAAAAATAGTAAAATACTAAAAAATTATAAATATAACACTGAAATTTTATAATTTAACGTCATTATCATTATATAATACTTACATCATGAAGGATAAATCAATGAATCATATAATTGAAACAAATTTAAAACGAAAAGCATGATACAATCATACATGTAACTGTAACATTGTACAATGAAAATAAAAATTTAAACCATATTGAAGTTCCAACTGTGAATACTAAATATTGAACTAAAAATCAAGTTTGACACATCAAGGTTCAAATTTTTATAGAGTCAAGTCTAGCATATCATATATTATGATTCAAAACAAATTAAAGCCTACAACTGAAGTCTAAAACAAAAAAACAGATAACATAAGAACATATCAAATGACAAATGAACATAATTGCTCAAGGCAATGCCTCTTAGCCTCTGCATCTAGCTATTGCATGAATAAATCAGGATCAACCATGTCACCATCTGAATCAGAATCACTTGCATTCTCAAACATGCTAAGTGGAACACCAACTAACCTAATCTACGTCTCATCAAGTCCCTCCTCCATACCTACCTATGCATCATCCTCTGGATCAACATCCCATCTTGTTGTTGGTCCCTTCAAATACTCAGGTGTCTTCCTATAATCAAGACATGGCACTCTCCCAGGCCTTTCAACATACCATTTTGGTTTTAATGCATATGCTACCATGTGCAAAGGTGTGTTCATGCGATCCCACCTACGTTGAATGATGGGTTGAATCTGGGATGTATAGAACTCTAATGAGGGCTCCCTCTACTAAATGGTTGCCTTCACACCACCCAACATGCTATCAAAGGCCTCATAGATTTCTCGAGGAATAGGAGCATTTGAATCATTGTAACAAATGACCTCCACAATAGGGGCCAAGAATAACACCAAATAAGAACAATCTACCCACCGACCATTGTCCAACACCTAGAGCTTGACCTTCTTCCCCAAGTCTGTCTTTGATTCTGACTACGATTTTTTTTGGAAACGTAGGAAACGTTTCCTTTTTTGGGAGGAAATGACCCCCGTTCGAGTTTCCTTGCGTTTCCTTTTTTTGGGGACATGGGGAAACATCCCCACGTCCCCGAAGCGCAAGGAAGCACAGGAACGCGTTCCCCAGGTGAGAGGATGTGTCCCCTTGGAACACTGGTTAGACACTCAATTGTGTTTGCATTTTAAAATTTTATATCTACATTTTTTGTTTGTATTTTTTAGTACAAAATTTAGATAAGTGCATATCAAATTTTTGGGTGTAAGAAAATCTAACATGGTATCAAAGTTGTAGCCTCTGATTGAAGCCAAAATACAGGGCTTTCTTCTCAAGAGCAAGTTCAACGTTCAAACAGAGAAGTATGACTAGTTCGACTTGGCAATCAGGGTCTCTAGATAGATATGGTGTACCAAGGGCTATGTTTTGAGGACAGATTAGAGGGTATGTCCAACTACTATCCATGAAGAGAAAGGATTGTCGTGGTTCTTGAGAAGCAGGGTGTTTGGGAGTTTGTGGACAATGTCCCATCTCTGCCCACAGATCCTCAGCAGTTGGCTCAACACAACAAGAAAGATGCCAAGGTCGGGAGAATCCTGTTGGAGGGAGTCAAAGACCACATCATTCCCCACTTGGCCAAAAAGAAGACAACCAAGGCAATGTGGAGAGCCATTGTCAGTCTCAATCATAGTACCAGTGAGACCAAAAAAATGATGTTGGAAGATAAACTAAGGACTATCAGAATAACCAAGTTAGGCACTAGTATCTTACCTCACCAAGTTCACCCAAGTAAGACGAATTGGTAGGAGTCAACAAAACAACTTTAAATACACCGTTGTTGCGTTCTGCGCTAATGGGTTTCACCAAACCCTAGGAGTCTTTTGCGAATGGAGTATGTGCTAGGGAGAAGCTTTTGGATTGGGAGTGACTGGACCGATATTTTCCAAGAAGAGCTTTGAAGGAATACATTCCTAGGGTCGCGTGCCAAGATGAAGAATGAGGAAAACTTTGCCCTAGCTGGCAAGGGTGGCAAGTCAAAGGGCAAGAAGGGTAGTGGAGGGAGTGAGTCGATCTCCAAGGGTGAGAAAAGGAAGAAGAAGGATCTTAGCAAGATCAATTTTTTTCATGCCATCAATTTGGGCACTTTGCTACTAAGTGCACTAATCGGAATAAGGGGTCCAAGAGGGACCAAGTAGCGGCCTCTGCTTAGATCAATGACTTTTCATCCAGCTTTGAGAAGGAGTTATCTCTCATCGCTTGCATGGAACGTTCAATGGGTACTAGTGTTTGGTACATTGACAGCAGAGCTTCCTGTCATATGACGGGAAACAAAGACTATTTTTGCAAGTTGACAGAGAAGAACATGAAGTTTCACATAGAGTTGGGAGACGATGGAAGGTACCAAGAAAAAGGACTTGGTACAGTCAGATTTGAGAGGGAGTTAGGAAAACCCCTATTTCTCAAAGATGTGCCTTATGTTCGTGGGCTCAAGAAAAACTTCATCTCACTTTCAGTTTGGAGGATAAGGGGTACGAGGTGACCTTCAGAGAGGTAAAGGTCTACATCAGATCCACGAATTCCAAAGTAGCCAAGCAGATTGGGGTTAAACAAAAGAGCCTGTTTAGGTTACAGTTTGTCACAACTGCAACACTTATGAGCAGAGGGGGCCGTGACTCAGGAAGGGAGCTAGGCGAGTTATGGCATAGGTGCATGGAACATCTGTAGCATGGTGTGTTCACCTGGCAAGTATCATGATATTTGGATTTACAGTTAATCCAAAATCTCTTACTATAAAACATTACTCCTATTCTGTTTTCTAACAAAATATAGTATTAAAAAGAAGAATTTAGAGAATCATGTACCAGTTCAGCGATATAGTCAGCAGATGGACCAATGATAGAAGAGGCAAGATCTTTCCCACTGATGTTAAAGATATTTTGTTCCCGGGCAGCATAAACCTGCCATAGATCATTAAGGATCAAGATCTATCAGTCACATAACACTCCAAACTCATATGCTTCTATTTGGACACATATTTTTAAAATTTAAACTACAAACAAAATGAGGGCAATATGGAACCTTTGTTATAATTACACGGTCTGCCTCCTTGAATGCTAGTGCAAACTCTTCCAATAATGCTGCTAGACGGCTGCAGTACACAATCCAAGTACAGAGTTGCAATTGAAAGTGAAGAAAAATACGCTACAAGATCTTGTAAAAAATAAGAGTGAATTTTCAAATTGATTGTAGAAGAATCGACATATCCCAGTTTTTTCTCAACTAAAAGTAAGTTTTATACTGGTTGTTAAACCTGTAAGTATGGGGTTGAAACACAACCCAGAGAGCTCGATGAACAAATCTCTGACGAGCTGCCTGGAGAACTGCCTGGACTTCAGTTGGATGATGAGCATAGTCATCATATACGTCACAATTTTCAGTCTTACCAATAAATTCAAAGCGCCTACAAATGCCAGTGAAGTTTTCTAAATATTTACATGTAGCCTCGACAACTTCTTGTGTTGTTCTCAGCTGGTATCTGACATCATAACCATTAGTTTGTCCTGCACTGAGTGCAGCAACTAAAGTAATAACCTGTGCAATAAAAATCCAAATCCACAATAATAAATTTTTATGTCCATGTAGAAATCAAAGTCTCCAAAGCTTTTCTTTCTATGTATATACCTTCCTATTAAGAACATAAATCGGAAAATTTTCCACTGCTGCATTTGCATTTCAAGTACAAGGAATAATAGATTCATAATCAATACATAGGAAATTAAAATCACACGAACATTTCATCGCTGTAAATTACTATAGTTAGGGGGCTTGGACTGTTTTAAAGGTATTTAAATTTAAGTTAAAATAAATACGAACACTAGGAAAACATTTCCAAGTTTGTGTACGAAAAATGTGTTAAAAATATCAGAAATCCAACAACCCTTCTTTGGGCACATTAGCATCAAGATCACTCCCTTTGGAATTTCAATGCCAATTTTGACATTAGCACTTGCATCCATCAGTTGGCAGCAGTAAGGACCACTTTGATTTTCATGGCATATCAGTTAGAAGCATATTTCCAAGGACGACATTCATCAGCCCATCATCATCTTCAGTTAAAATTCCAGTTTGGTTACATGCATGTCACTGTTGAGACTTCTAGGGGACATGCTAGAAACAATTTCCTTCCATAAATAACTACTTCCAATGATTCAGTTAGCATTTAATTTCACATATAATTCATTCAATATTATTAAACAGTTATAGAGAAGAAAATTCAACTATTAAGCATGAAAGAGCAGTAAAATAACAATCAGACAAGAGACATAGAAATTAGGCCTGAGAGCAGGGGAAAACCCAGAAAATTCTTTCCTTATGAGAGAGAGTTCCAAATTCATCAGTACATCAGAAATAACCATAGCAAGATAATAGCCAAACCAGTAACCAAGAACAAGATAAGTGCCAAGCCAATGTCCAAGCTCTCATTCATATTTTCAGTCTCCTTCTGCTCCCAACTTCACTGGATCAGAGATAGACAATACAAGTTCGATGTCCCCAATGAGGAGAGATGATCTCCTTTATATAGCCTTCAAGTGGGGGGTCGAAAGGGTGCTTCTTAGGGGCCTAGACAACCTAAACAAAATGAGGCCGATTTGAAATACTAGGAGGAAAAATAAAATTCAAATTTTGCATTTTTCCACATGATGAAAATACCGACTATGTCTACAATATTTCCAACATTCCCTCTTAGCCAAGGAGGTACTTTTCATTCTCTTTCAAGATCAGTCTCCCCAACCAATCTATAGGTCTCCTAACCCATAAGCCTAAGGGATCACAAGTACAAGTCTCTCTCTATGTCAAGATTAACTCCCCAACCAATCCATAGGTTTCTCGGCTCACAGCCTAAGGGAGAGATCATCAATCTCATCATAAGATACATAGCATCCAACACATCACACAAGCCACAACCCCATGGCATCCAGGTCAATGCCCTACTGACCAGTGGAATCAATCAGTGAGGCCAAACCAATCATATGCACAGGGTACATCTAACTGACCATAAACAAGGTCTCCTAGCCTAAAATCTAAGGGAGGAATCCCTATCTCAATTATATACATAAGGTACATCTCCCCAATTACAAGGTCTCCTGGCCCACAACATGAGGAAGGGAACTCATCCTTCCCAACCAAACCATAGGTCTCCTGGCCCACAACCTAGGGAAGGGAACTCAAGATCAATCTCCCTGACCAAACCACAGGTCTCCCAATCAAGACCTAAGGGAGCGATCACAAATTCAATGCCTCAGAACCAAGCTCCCCGATCGAACTCATTGATCGCGCCACACACAGCCTAAGGGAGTGACATTCTTCCCAACCAATCCATAGGTCTCCTGGTCGCAGCCTAAGGAAGATTCAAGATGCTATATAATCAATGTTCCCTCTCCAAGAGCCATTCCAGTCTTCTCACATAAACATCAACAACCAGCTCAATATCAAAAAAGTAGCCATGGTGGACTTTTGCACTTTATCAAACATTTCAACAAACAACAACATCCAACTATTCATTCATCTTCAGTTGGGTCTTCTCATAGAAGTAAACATCAGCAACCATGGTCGAATCCAGCAAACAACAAGTGGCTTCTCACAAAAGCAAACATCAACAACCTGCTTTTCAGTAGAAAACTGTGTGATGGTTGAATCCATCAGACAATAAATGGCTTCTCACAGAAGCAGGAATTAAGAATAATATTAGTAACAATGGTTGAATCCAGCAAATAACAAGTGGCTTCTCATAGAAGCAAGCATCATCAACAATGGTCGAAATCAGATAAGAAGTGCCTTCTCACAGAAGTAAGCAACCTGCACATCGACAGACATGTATACCATAATCGATTTCAACACAAGGTCTAATACATAAGAAAATAGCTTATGAAGCTAGACCACTTCACAAATCAGCTACATTTCCAGCTATAACTGTGCTGCATGCAGTAGGTACATCCACGTTATTCAATGTTAAAATTGGAAACTAGGGCCAAATTCCACCTTGGGACAGCTCATTTGATGGAGATGATGATTGCATTAAATTCCTCTTTTCGAGAGGACCAAAATTGATATAAAGATCATCCAATTTGGACAAGCAGAAGCGTGTTTTTGAATTTATGTCCACACGTGCAAATTGTTCAGGTCAGCCACATCATCATGTAGGCTCATGAAGCCCAATGGACGTGACTATTCACCCTCAACGACTTGTATAAATACAAGTGCCCTCTCACCTCATTTGGCATCATCATCACACGCATTTATTCTCTCTCCTTCTCTCATTGGTTCGTACAACTATTGGGAAGATCTTCTCTCTCTCACACATGTGGCAAAAGGACGAATTTTCTAGGCAAATTGCTACAGCGAATTTCAGGACTGTTGCAGGAGTTTGACCAACGTTGACCGAGCACTTTGACTCATCCTTTGACTGTGATTTTTATGGGAAAAATCCATTTTTTGCAGGTCGTATAGTTTGGCACAGGAATCGAGAATTTCTGGGCACTTTGATTGCAAGGCTGACTGCAGGGTTGACCGCACCGCTGATTGCAGGGTTGACCGCAAACCTGACCAAGTTTGATCGCAGTTTTCAGGACTATTTTGGCTTGACTTTGACCACCTTATCAGGTCGAGTTTGACTAGGTATGACCAAGCTCCAAAGAGGAAGATTTGTTGTTGCATTGACCATCTTTGACTTTCTAGTTAGGGTTGAATTTGACTGCAGTTGACTGCAGATTTGACAGGGTTGTTTTGACTTGGATTTGGCAAGTCAACTTTGACCTTTTGTACTCTCTCTCTGCTGAACATTTTGATATAATAATAAGAAGAATTGATCAAAGGGTTTTCCCCACATTGGGGTTTTTCCCTGGCATCCGCCAAATCTGGTGTCCTCTTGTCTTGGCTTGTCTTCTGCATTTTATTTTATGTTCTATCTACAATTACTGTCAATGTGATTTATGGTTAATGTGATTGCTATTGGAAAACTAAATTGAAATTGTCATTGGGCTGCTAAAGGAACATTGAAGTAATTGTGCTAAGCATAGAACATACCATTGTTAACTAAAATTAACAATTAATCCAACACAACTCTCAGAATATAGCAATTTCATGCATCATGTGGTTCAATGAGCCAATTAGAGGGATTCATAAAATCAATAGTAGAGTTACACAACTTCTTCAAATTTTCCCCAAGCAAGAGTCCATGGACTCACGGTCCACTATGCCACGACCTCAGTAGGGGTTTCATCAGGCTCATACTTTCAATCTTTCAATCAACTCCCTCTTACACGAGATGAAGAGGACCTCAGTCTTTGTCAAAAACACATCATCAATACATAGCAGAAAAGTCACGGGCTCTTTTTCAATAGATTTGGATTAGCATCAATCTTCAAGACTTCAAGCCATCTTCACAACTAACTTATTTACATCATGGATCAAAACATGCTACAATCGAGTTGATCTTGTCTACTCCCTCTAAGTTCAACGCCCATCCAATCATGAGTCTTCTTGTCACTTTGTTCTTCCATCTATTTCCAACGATTTGCCAAACCTTGGCAATCTTCATCATGTACTTGCAATCCTTGCTAGGAGGCCAAGGAAGAACGAATATAGCCAAGCAAGATATACAAAGACAAGAGACTCATAATGAGACAATAATAGAAACAGTCAAGAAATTACTTATCTCTCGAGAATATGTCAACTCCCTCTTGATCTTAGTCTTCTTGGGTCCAGACAAGCTTGTTCAACTCATCAAGGAGTTAATCTTGTCCTCGTCATCATCAAGGAGTCCACATCACCAAGGAGTCCATATCATCATTGAAGAGTTGACCTTGTCCACATCATCATCATCATCAAGGATTCCACATCATCAAGAAGTTCATATTAAGAAGTTCACATCATCAAGAAATTCATCATCAACATCAAAGAGCCCACATCATTAAGAAGTTCATTATCAACATCAAAGAGTACACATCATCAAGAAGTTCATTATCAACATCAAAGAGTCCACATCATCAAGAATCAAGAAACCCACATCATCAAGGGGTATACAACATCATAGTTTCCACATTATCCACATCATTAAGGAGATACGGTTTCTTCTTTCAGGCAATCATAAGCATTAGGTTTTCTTCTCCAAACCCTACCTAGGATTTACAAACCATAAACAATCCAATGTCAGTAATAATTAAAACAACAAAAGAAACAAAAAATACTTATCCTTTGAGATCATGACAACTCCCACTTGGTCTTAAATCTTCTTGAATCCAACTAGCAAATCAACCTCATCATCAAGATGTCAAATCTCCTAGGAGTTAGGGTTTTAACTTCAAACCCTAATCAAGCTAGGGTTTATCAACCCACTCATCCTTGCAATCATTTTTCAACTTCATCATTCTAGGTATCAGACATAGAGAATTGTCCATACGCCCTAGGACATTCCTATTCAAATCCTTACTAGATTCAAAATATTTCAATCTTTCAGACCCTAGGATTCTCAAGAAATTTCAAATCTATCAGTAATAAATTTGATCAAACTTTAGGTTTTGAAGAGGAGCTTTATTCTTTTATCATATCTTGTTATCCTTGCATTTGATATGCAATGTTCCTTAAATCAAGAAATTCACAATTGTAACAGCGACACTAGTCCATGTAATGAATTCCATCATTCAGGTCTAGGCTTATTTATGCCAGTATATAGGACTTCTTCCATAGAACTTTAAGCAACATCCGAGGAATTTCAAAGCAGTGTTCTGAAATTATTTTACAAATTTGCAACTGAGCCACCCATCATTGTTTGATTACTCTATATACCATTAGACTTTAATACAATTTATGTCATTTTTCATAATAGCATAGAAAGAATCAAATCAGCTTTCTTGTAGAGGTCAGCCTTCTTTAAGAGTATTTTTTCCTTCTTATATATATATATATATAGATATAACGAGAACATCAAATTTAAGAAACCTTCCTCGGATTCAGTAGAGAGATAGACTTTAGATCATTTCAATATCCTTCCAAGGTCCTTGACTTCTTTACATGATTCCTCAAATCTTAAGGACCTCATAGACGACCACGGGAAGAGGGAGGAGGCTCGATGGAGTACTTGCCTCAGAGAGCTTGTGAATTAATCACCTTTAGATTTCAACAGATGCTTATGCACAATGATATTGAACAAGCCTCACCTTTTCTATTATTCTCAGAGATTACTAGACTCGTTACAGAAATTCGAGTCACAGATTTCACATAAATGATGTCAGCATACTTTCAATTCTTTAATTCCCTCAAGTTTGGATCTTTTATAATTCAACTTACAGGGATAAGATTTGCCTTGGTCTTCTTCAAAATTATATGATAATTCAAAGCTAGGATCAACACTTAACTACCACAGAGATGACCAAACTCAAATCATTTCAGTCCTATCACCATTTTACAAAACAAAGAGAAGATACTTACCTCACAAAAAAAATGTTTGCACCTTCATTCACAGAGACATAACACAATCTTGTGTTTCCACAAAGATAAGACTTTGTCATTATTTCGATATTTGACTTCTCTAGATGACTGGGCCTTTAGATATAATTCCATAAAGATAATGAGCCACAGTGATGCTCGCTTGTTACTGGGCTAGCCACAGGAAAATGTTCGCATAAAAGTTGTTACAGGTGGCTCATATACCATACAAAGAAGCTCGTATAAATCACAAACAATACAACCACAGATATTTCTTGCATAACTACAATAAATGTCACATATAAGCTCCTGACTATAGTAGCTTGGATCCATATCATCATTATTGGATCATCAATACAAGTTATCTCATTAGCATTTGCAAAGTGATAAGGTACCACAGATTTCGCACAAAGGAGCTACACGAGGAACAGACAACAGAAAGAGTTTGATACTGAAATGTCCATAGGGAGGAGAAGGCTCAGATGCCATAGAAAACAATGAATGACACACACAGAGTTCTCAAAGATCGACGAATGCCATATATAGTTCAACGAATTGTCATAGAGATCATAGATAAGAGCTTAGTTGCAAATTTTCACATACAAAAATACCATAGAAAACTTTCATATATCAAATCAATTCACATGAATGCCACAGAGAAAAGATGTATACGTGATGCCATAGAAATTACATAATGAGCCCAGATCATGAGATGATAAGCTACAGGAAACTTTTGATCGAATTTCAGACATACCTCAATGTAATGACCTTAGGTCCGCAAGAGTTTAGAGAGTTAGATGCCTTGGATTTCATAGATCTTCATAGGAGATAAGAGGCTCAAGTCGCAAGAGATATAATGCCTTAAGACACAAACTTCTTCATAATATCGGTGCTATAGGAAGCTTCAATAATAGAGGTATGACGCCATAGGATGTTGAAGTTTCTAAGTTTACTTAGTTAGAAACCCTCCATGCACTTTATCTGATTTATTCCTACCTACATGTTATTTTCCTTAACAAGTTATTTACAATCTAAATACTGAAAATAAACGCTAGTGCATGCTCAACATATTACAGATCAACAATTAAAAGAACCAAGAACAAACACACCATATGACACCATTATTTTTGGACTAATTTCCCTGGAAAAAACCCAATGTGGGAAAACTGGTGCAGCTATCTGAGAGTTTTCTTATTAAGCAATATCAGAGTACAATCTAGGTGTCGAAACTGGCCTACCCAACAGAAAATTTCCTTGGCAGTAATACCTCTCAGTTTCTGACAAATCTACTGGTTGAAAACCCAGATAATCCTTCCGGAAACTACTCAGCATCAATCTGCCCCAGAAACCCCAACGTTTGCCCAATCTGGACTGTGTCAGCCTCTCCTGGCCTAGCGTTGGCCCTGTGTCAGCCCCAGGAGGCCCTGCGTCAGCTCTCTGACCCTCTACGTCAGCTACGCTAGCCTCTCTAGTGCTCTGCACAGCACTTAGTTGCCTTTGCGTGGCCCTGCGTGAGCACTGGTTGCTCCTGTGTCACTCTCTCTAGCTACTCTGTTGCTCTCCTGGCATTATCTCTGCCTCTCTGTCTCCATGTGCTCAATGCCCCTCAGCTACTCTTCGATCACTGATTCTACCTCTCTTAGCAAACCTCACTCTAGAGAATAGAATGACTAATCACTCTGGTGTATTCTCCAAGTGACCCTCAAGCCTCCTCTTATACTTTTCCTGTTGACATATCAACGGCCGAGATTAAGTCCCTAATCAACGGCTAAGATTAGATCTGGCTTGATCCATGTCTTTTGGACCATTCTAACACAAATTCATATCAATACACATTAATATTTTATTTTCCCTAAGTTTAGACTTAGGGACTCCATTAAAAATATTAATTATTTTAATATCTCCTCATCTATTTAGAATCTTCCCAAACCCTTTTTGGGTATTGGAGATCTCATGTGCCCCAACCTCTCGACCAAATTTCGTGGCTAGAGCACATCCGATGCTACCCCAAATCAACATAGGACTCGGCCTAGATTGCAAACCCCACTGTAGGGTTCAGATCTTATCATTTTTCCACATAGATAATCTAGATGACATCCTCCATTTATGAATCCTTACCTCATTTCAAATTCAGATGCAATTTACTTTACCACCATCTAGATCACAAGAGATTGAATTGTCATTACAAAGGAACTCGGATCATCCAGAATTCACTACCTTCAGATCTTTTTCCATAGAGCTTCTTAATTCGGATTAGATATGACTACAAATTGAGGGTGCTTTGATCATCATTAAGCTAGCAACTGTAACCACCCCTCCCACATTTACCCACTTTAATTGGCTTGTCAAGGTAAACATGAGTTGAGGGTTACTATGATATGACCCAACCTCCTAAGAACAGTTAAGGAAGTGGATACGACAAACTTGAACTTTACTGGCCTTCCTCACAAGCTACAGAACACCCAAGAGCTAAACAAACACTCCCAATGCCCAAACCCTGAGTTGGAATGTTTTTTTAGAGACCTAGGCTCCCAACCGCATGCATTATAATGTGAAAATTCCTACACTCAAGGAACCCCTACTGCAGCAAAACTGAATTTACTTCAACTACTTGATTTTAATATGCATTATCAAGTTATTTTCTGAATAATACTGAAGTAAATTACTTCTGCAACCTACACCAATTTAATTTGATTACATGAAACAAGAAACTGAGCAAAGAACAAGACACATAAGACACCATTATTTTTGGACAAAATAGTCCTCGGAAAAACCCAATGCGAGAAAATCGGTGCAGCAGCTCTGAGGGTTTTATATTATTAAGCAGTAGTTCTGAATACAATGTTAGATGTCCTCCCAGCAATCCAACTATAGAGAAAAATATAATGGTGGAAAACTGAGTGAGATTACCTCACTTCACCTGGCAGTTTCCAGATGATCCGACAGCAAAACTGGCTAACTCTGGCTATCTCTGCGCTAGCCTTGCGTCAGCCTTACGGGCTCTGCATCAGCCCTGCGTTGTCTCTTTTGCCTCCTGGAACCTCTACGTCAACCTATCACAGCTATTCCGGCATCTTCTCGACAGTTCCGGATTTCTGCGTGAAGGCAGCCTCACTTCTACACTAGCCCTTCTGGCTCTGCGTCAAGACTGTGTGGGCCTAGATTGGCCCAATGTCACTTGTTCTAGCTGTTGCGTTGCCTCCACTAGTAGCTCTCCGCCTCTCTGCCCAATTTTCCTGAACTATCCCTGCCCCTCTACTACAGAATGACCACTTTGTTCGAAATTCTCAGCCTTCTAGTCCCAGAATTTGAACTCTAGATCAATTTGTTCTCTCTGTGTGTATTTATAAATGAACCCCAAGCCTCCTTATACTTTTCTCGTTGAGACTTCAACAGCCGAGATTAAGTCTCTAATCAACGGCTAAAATTAAAACTTGACTTGATCTGCATTCTAGAACATTCTCACCAATATTTTGATTAATACCCATTAATACTTTAATTTTCCTAAGTTTAGACTTAGGAACCCCATTAAAAGTATTAATTATTTTAATAAAATACAATCTAGGGGGAATTTCACCAAACGATTTTTGGGTTCTTTAGAACTCATGTGCCTTAGCTTCTCCACCAATTTTCATGGATAAGGCACATCTGATGCTACCAAAAACTAACACTCCCTCTCAGTAAGGAAAGTGCTCTAGCAACAATGTCCAACTGCATGTTGCTCTTTCTCTGAAGCATCTCCTTTATGTACAGTTGTTGCCACCAACACTGTGTTGTTGATGCCACTATACTACTGCCCATGACACTGCTACATCTATACTACAACTCCCTCTGCATTTGTTGCTAACACTGCCACTGCTAGTTTTGCACTGTGTCATTTTCCAATTGCTACTGCTCAGCAACAGAAAAGCATCCCAAATTTTTGAACTAACTGTGTTCAGCATAATACCATGTGAATGTTGGAATCTAACTACTACTAGTCTCTGACCCTATGAATCTTCTGCGTTGTTGTTGACTTCTGTACTGCTGCCAACCTTGCTTTCCGCTGACCAGTCTCTAGTCTCAGGCTATTGCATCTGTCTCTCCAACCAACCCACTGCATCATCTGACCCTAAGTCCATCTCGATATTACTGAATCTTGGGCTCCTGTAGCAAGGAATTGATCCAAGAGGTGGGTTCCGCAATGATCCTACCCACATGTAGTCCTCCCGACTACAGCACAATATCGCCCCATTTCCCTCCTAGAGATAAGTGGGCACTCATGGCAAACGCATCTTTGTCAATTTTTGTTGGATCAGCCTTATGATCATGTTTCTCATCCTTATCATTTTGTTTCAAAGGACAATGGGATGAAAAGTGGCCCATCTCGCCAAATCTGAAACATTTCACCTTCGAAATGTCCTTCTTCTGCTTCTACTTCTATTGTCCCTTTGATGCTAGAGTTGCGTTCTCCTCCTCCTCCTTGGTCTTCATGCCACTCCCACTCCTGCCATTAAGGTTGACCTTAACTAGATTCCTCCTTAATTCTTCTTGTTGAAGGGTTGCCCATATCTCCTCCCATGAAGATAGTCTTTCCCTACCCAATATACTTTGGACGAAGACTTGCCATTCATCCGAGACTCTATTCAGGGTCATCCTTACATCACAGTGCACTGAGGAGTAGACCCCATTGCAACAAGCTGGTCTCTGGTGTCCTAAAGACGTTGAAGATAGGAGTTAACCCCTTCTCCCTTCTGCATCAATGTCCGCTGCAACTTTTGTTCTAAGTATACCTTCCGCTATTCAAAAGAACCATCATACAATGAAGACAAAGCTTCCCACATTTTTCGGGTTGTATCTTTGCCCTGCAAGTGTGAGACCACATGATCTCGAACTCCATCGAGTATGAACCTCTTCGCCTTTCCCTACTCGGCCTTGTAATTCTTCTTCTAATCATTGTCCACGGGAACAGCTACAACACTCTTGATGTAAGCTTCAAGACCGTACTCCTCCAGAACAACGAAGATTATGGTTTTCCATATGACATAGTTGGAAGCTCCTTCCTGCCTATCCTGATCTCTTAGCCTATGTGATGCCATCTCACCCAAATTGTCGAATTGACTCCTCTAGTCACTGTGCAACATTGGTCTACTGCCCAACAAGTGGAAAATTCGAACTTTTGGCGAGAAAAGTCTGTTGAGGAGAAAATTCCCCTTCTATGTCTCTTCGCTCTTTCTCGACGGATTTCTACCCCAGCAGAAACTACGCCCTTGAAGCACTGCGTTGAGGCTCTGCGTCACTTCCTCTGCCTCTGCAAACTCACAAACCGGAAATCATACCTCTCTGTTGACTCTCTCAGAGAGAGATTTCCTCGTAATCTCTGCTTTCCTGACAAGGACTGTGCAATCCCTTCAAGGGGATTCGAATTGTTGCCAAATTCAGCTATTGGCCTCTCTGCTCAACGCTGGATTTGCTCTTCCTGTTTCAAAATCAATGCTCTGATACCATGTGAAAATTCCTACACTCAAGGAACCCCTACTGCAGCAAAATTGAATTTACTTCACCTACCTGATTTTTATATACATTATCAAGTTATTTTCTGAATAATACTGAAGTAAATTACTTTTGCAGCCTACACCAATTTAATTTGATTACATGAAACAAGAAACTGAGCAAAGAACAAGATGCATAGGACACCGTTATTTTTGGGCAAAATAGTCCCCGGAAAAACGCAATGTGGGAAAACTGGTGCAGCAGCTCTGAGGGTTTTATATTATTAAGCAGTAGTTTTGAATACAATGTTGGATGCCCTCCTGGCAATCCAGGTACAGAGAAAAATATAATGGCGGAAAACTAAGTGAGATTACCTCACTTCACCTGGCAATTTCCGGTTGATCCGAAAGCAAAACTGGCTAACCCCAGCTATCTCTGCGTTGGCCCTGCGTAGGCATTGTGTCAGCCCTGCGCTATCTCTTCTACCTCGTGGAACATCTGCATCAATCTCTCCCGGTTGTTTCGGCAGCTTCCTGACAGTTCCAAATTTCTGCATGAAGGCAGCCTCACTTCTGCGCTGGCCCTTCTGCCTCTGCGCCAAGACTATGTGGGCCCAGATTGGCCTAGCGTCACTCCTCCTAGCTGCTGCACTGCCTCTCTGCCCAGTATTCCCGGACTATCCCTACCCTTCTGCTGCATAATGACCACTTAGCTCGAAATTCTCAGCTTCCTAGCCCCAGAATTCAAACTCTAGATCAATTCTTTCTCTCTATGTGTATTTCTAAATGAACCCCAAGCCTCTTTCTTATACTTTTCTCGTTGAGACTTCAATGGCCGAGATTAAGTCTCTAACCAACGACTAAGATTAAAACTTGACTTGATCCGCTTTCTAGAAAATTCTCACCCATATTTTGATTAATACACATTAATACTTTAATTTTCCTAAGTTTAGACTTAGGAACCCCATTAAAAATATTAATTATTTTAATAAAATACAATCTGGGTGGAATTTCACCAAACGTTTTTTGGGTTCTTTAAAACTCATGTGCCTTAGCCTCTCCACCAATTTTCGTGGCTAGAGCACACCCGATGGTACCAAAAACTAACAGACAAGTCCTCCATGAGGTTGAGGGCCTCCAAGTGCACACACAAGCCTGCCTAGGCACGATTGTGACAAATTCTTCAGTTCAGAGGTTGCGGTTCCAGGAGCCATCATTTCAGGCTAGCCTCCAAACCATAGCCCAGAACTCAATGAGACTTTCCAGAATGGTAAATAACATCAAGGCAAAGCCATTCATACAAAACTTCATCAAAGACCTGACCTGACCAAGTCTAACCATGACAATCATTTCGTCAAACATATTGAGAACATGTAATCTACAGGTCATGAATGCATATTTAAACATAGGGGTCTGATACTTATTTGAGAATCATTAAGAAGGTCTAATGCCCTCTCATAATAGTTGTCATAACATTTGTTAGCTCATGCATTCATTAACCATTCATCAACTAATCAAACATATCAAGAGCCATAGCTAGAACCTGTTATGGAACCATGCTTATAACTAGCATATAACCAGAATAATAACCATGATAGAACAACCATCAAAACCACATAATAACAAGTACAAGTACTCATAAAATACCATAGGAAAAGAGCTCTTATTAACATATGCAAAAGTCGACCAAGTCAGGGACTTCCATGTGCCACCCGGCTATAGATTGAGCTAAACCAAATCTTTCTTTCAACCAATCACCCCCGTGCCATATTCCAGGCATGAATGTGGGGCTCAAGGCATAAACAACCAAGGCTTCTCGGAGATTAAACCACCTCCACCCTCGTGCTTCCACGATCCCTCCAAAACAGGTCAAGAGATCACATAAGCAAACTGAACCATAAATAACTAGGGCTTCCTAGAGATTAAACCACCTCCATATTTTGGCTACCACGATCCCGCCAAAACCGGTCAAGAGATCACTAAGCCCAAAACAAGCTTGGATCCCTCATAATTTATTCGCCATTACCTTGAGAAATTTCCTTATCTCCACCCACCTATTAAGGGCTTCCCGGAGATTAAACCACCTACACCCCCAACCATTGGGAATTATCCTGAGACCACCTCAACCGGTTCCTAAATCTTTCGGCAATCCAAAGCTCAACCAAATAAAAGAACCCCATAACACCATGGCTATCCGAAAATGGCAAGGCAACGCTGAAGCCACTGTCACTCCTGGCAAAACCCATGCCAATGATAGCAAGAGAACCAAATACACAAATGCATGTAGTATGCATTCACAAACCAGCTAGGAAATTATGCATGCAACATGTTACCTACAAGTCTTCCTATTGAAGTTTCTTGATCCAATCTTCCTTGCTTGTCCTTTGCTTTCCTTGTCCTTCCTTTGCCTTCCTTTCTCCAATGCTAGAATGCTCCAAGAATGCTCTAAGTGTGCAATAGTATGACAGTAGAGAGAGCTCCAAAACTGAACTGACAAAAGCCTGTGAACTGATCCTCATAAGCCTTTTTAACATTGAGGCCTCCATTTTCTTCAATTTACTCTATTTTTCCTTCAATTTTCCTCTCATGCAAACCTGTGACCTTTCATCTCCCTTTTCTCCTATTTTCCTTTATTTTCATAAATAAATGTCAATTATTGTCTCTTTTCCTTTGTCAATTTCCTTAACCATAATAAACCGAAAATGACACCCACCAGGATGTTTTGGCCAACATTCAGCTTGGAATGTGTCCGATGTGGAAATTCCTAGACTCGAAGGAACCCCTATTGCAGCAAATCTGAATCTATTTCACCTACTTGACTTTTTTAAATTACATTCATCAAGTTATTCTTTTGAATACTAAAGCAAATTACTTCTGCAGCCTACACTAATTAAATATTTGATCTCATGAAACAGAAAACAAAGAAAAGAACAAGATACATAGGACACACTTATTTTTTGACACGATAGTCCTCGGAAAAACCCAATGCGGGAAAACCGGTGTAGCAGTTCTGAGGGTTTATTATTATGCAAGATAAATATCTGAATAAATATCTAGGATGCTCGTCTAGCAATCCTTTACAAAGAAAAATATTGGCGGAAAATCTGAGTGAGTTTTACCTCATTTCACTTGACAGAATTCCAGTTGATCCGGCGCAAGACTAGCTAACCCCAATTATTTCTACGTCACCTCTTCTGCCCTCTACGTCAGCTTTCCTGGCTATTCCAGTAGTTCTGGTTGTTCCAGATATTCCCAGCAATTCCGACTTCTGCCCTATGCGTTAACTTTCCCAGCTGTTCTAGCAGTTCCCAGTTGATCCGGCAGTTCCCAGCGATTCTGATTGTTCCCAACAGTTCCGGCTTCTGCCCTCTGCATCAGCTTTCTCAGTTGTTCCAGAGGTTCCGGCAGTTCCAACTTCTACCCTTTGCGTCAGCTTTCCCGACTGTTCCAGTAGTTCCGAGCAGTTCCAATTGTTCTTGGCAATTCCGGCTTCTGCGTGACAGGCATCTTTTCTGCTCTACTAGCTCTCTCTGCCTCTTTGTCTATATTCTCCGGAAAGTCCTTCTCCCAGATTCTCACTGCCCCTCTATTGTAGAATGATCACTTAATTCGAAATCCTTAGCAAACCCTACCCTAGGAATCGAATTCTTGATCAATTCGTTCTCTCCGTGTGTGTTTCCAAATGAACCCCAAGCCTCCATTTTATACTTTTCTTGTTCAGTCTTCAACAATCGAGATTAAGTCTCTAATCAACGGCTAAGATTAAAACATGACTTGATCTGCCTTCTAGATCATTCTTACCATATTTTGATTAATACCCATTAATATTTCAATTTCCCTAAGTTTAGACTTAGGAACTCCATTAAAAATATTAATTATTTTAATAAAATACAATCCGAGTGGAATTTCACCAAACGGATTTTGGGTTCTTTAGAAGTCATGTGCCTTAGCCTCTCCACCAATTTTCAAGGCTAGATCACTTTCGATGCTACCAAAAACAAACACTCCCTTTTAGCGAGGAAAGTGCTCTAGCAACAATGTCCACCTGCATGTTGCTCTGTTTTTGAAGCACCTTCTTTCTGTCTGCCACCAACACTGCGCTACTGCTGCTACTGTACTGCTATCCATGACACTGCCACTGCCACTGCTACATCTGTACTACAACTCCCTCTCAAATGTTTGATCTGTTATGTTGCTAGCACTGCCACTGCTAACACTGCATCTGTACTGCAACTCAGTTGCTGAGAGAAGCAACTAAAAAACATCCAAAATTAGTTTAACTTAATTGTGTTCAACATAATACAATGAATGTTGGAATCTCAATGTTGTTGATTCTGACCCTCTGAATCTTCTACATTGCTGCTGACTCCTGCATTGTGCCATCTGCACTACTGCTAACCTTGCTCTGCACTAATCAATCTCTAGTCCCTAGCTACTACATCTGTCCTCGAAACTCTCCACTGGATCATCTGAGACTAAGTCCATCTCACTACTGCTGAATCTTGGGCTCCCGTAGCAAGGAATTGATCCAAGACGTGGACTCCTCAAGGATCCTGCCCACATGTAGTCCTACCGACTACAGCACAATATCGCCCCATCTCCCTCCTGGAGATGAGTAGGCACTCATGGCAAACTCATCCTCATTAATATTTGTTGAAGCAGCCTTAGGATCATGTTTCTCATCCTTGTCTTTTTTCTTCAAAGGACACTGGGATGCATAGTGGCCCATCTCACCACAACTGAAACATTTCACCTTCGAAACGTCCTTCTTTTGCTTCAGCTTTGGCTTGTGTTGTGCCTTCGATGCTAGAGTTGCGTTTTCCTCCTCCTCCTTCGTCTTTGTGGCACTCCCATTGCTGCCACTGAGGTTGACCTTCACTAGGTCCCTCCTTAACTCCTCATGTTGAAGAGAAACCCACATCTCCTCCCATGAAGGTAGTTTCTCTCTGCCCAATATGCTTTGGAGAAAAACTTGTCATTCATCTGAGACTCCATTCAGGGCTATCCTCACCATTGCGATTGGCTGAGGAGTGGACCCCACTGCAACAAGCTGGTCTCTAGTGTCCTGAAGACGCTAAAGATAGACGTTCACCCCTTCTCCTTTCTGCATTAATGTCCGCTGCAACTTTTGTTCTAGGTACATCTTCCGTTGTTCGGAAGAGCCTTCATATAGTGAAGACAAGGCTTCCCACATCTCTCGGGCTGTATCCTTGCCCTGCAAGTGTGAGACCACATGATCTTGAACTCCATTGACAATGAGCCTCTTTGCCTTCCCCTGCTCGGCTTTGTACTTCTTCTTTTGATCATTGTCAACAGGAACAGCTACAACACTATTGGCATAGGCCTCAAGATCATATTCCTCTAGAACAGCTAAGAATTTGGTCTTCCATATGACATAGTTGGAAGCACATTCCAACCTGTCCTGATCTCTGAGCCCATGTGATGCCATCTCACCCAACTGTCGAACTGACTCTAGACACTTCTTAGCACTGCTCAGCTACTCAGCAAGTGAGAAATCTGAACTTTGTGGTGGAATGTTCTCTAAGGAGAAAATTCCCCTTCTATGTGTCTTCGTTCTTTTCTAGTGGATCTCTGCCCCCGCAGAAACTACGCCCTTCAAGCACTGCACTGAGGCTCTACGTCACTCCCTCTGCTTCTACAAACTCACGAACTGGAAATCTTACCTCTCTGTCGTCTCACTTGGAGAGAGATTTCCGCAGATCTGCTTCCCGGCAAGGACTACGCAATCCCTTCAAGGGGATTCGAATTGCTGCCGAAATTCAGCCTCACTGTTCAGCATTGGATCTGCTCTTCCTATTTCAAAATCAATGCTTTGATACCATGTGAAAATTCCTCGACTCGAAGGAACCCCTACTGCAACAAATCTGAATCTACTTCACCTACTTGTTTTTTCTAAATTACATTCATCACGGTATTCTTCTGAATGCTAAAGCAAATTACTTCTACAACCTACACTAATTAAATATTTGATCTCATAAAACTGAAAACAGAGCAAAGAACAAGATACATAGGACACACTTATTTTTGGACACAATAGTCCCCGAAAAAACCCAACGCAGGAAAACCGGTATAGCAGTTCTGAGGGTTTATTATTATGTAGGAGAAATATCTGAATACATATCTAGGATGCTCGTCTCGCAATCCTTTACAGAGAAAAATACTGGTGGAAAATCTGAGTGAGTTTTACCTCACTTCACCCGGAAAAATTCTGGTTAATCCGACACAAGACTGGCTAACCCCAGCTACTTTTGCGTCAGCTTTCCCGGTTGTTCTGGCAGTTCCCAGCAGTTCCGGTTGTTCTCGGCAGTTCCGGCTTCTGCCCTCTACATCAGCGTTCCCAGCTGTTCCGGCAATTCCCAACAGTTTTGGCTGTTCCTGGCAATTCCAGTTGTTCCCGGCTATTCCAGCAGTTCCCGACAGTTTTGGCTGTTCCCAGCAGTTCCAGTTGTTCTCGGCAGTTCCGGCTTTTGCCCTTTGTGTCAGCTTTCCCGGCTGTTCCGGTTGTTCCCGGCAATTCCAACTTCTGCCCTCTGTGTCAGCTTTCCCGGTTGTTCCCGACAGTTCCGGTTGTTCTTGGCAGTTCCGACTTCTGCGTGGTAGGCAGCTTTTCTGCTCTGCTGGCTCTCTCTGCCTCTCTGTCTATATTCTCCAGAAAGTCCTTCCCCCGGATTCTCACTGTTGCCCCTCTACTGCGGAATGATCAGTTAATTCGAAATCCTTAACAAACCCTGCCCTAGGAATTGAATTCTTGATCAATTTGTTCTCTCCGTGTGTGTTTCCAAATGAACCCCAAGCCTCCATTTTATATTTTTCTTGTTGAGTCTTCAACAGTCAAGATTAAGTCTCTAATCAACGGCTAAGATTAAACATGACTTGATCCGCCTTCTAGAGCATTCTCACCCATATTTTGATTAATACCCATCAATATTTTAATTTCCCTAAGTTTAGACTTAGGAACTCCATTAAAAATATTAATTACTTTAATAAAATACAATCCAGGTGGAATTTCACCAAATGGTTTCTGGGTTCTTTAGAACTCATGTGCCTTTCCCTCTCCACCAGCTTTCAAGGCCAGAGCACTTCCAATGCTACCAAAAACTAACATCCCATGACCTTGGTCTTATTTTGCCTTTATTAACCTTATTACATGAACTTTTAACCTGGGGCTATTACATACCCCTCCCCCTTAGGGAAACGTTGTTCTCAGTGTTTTATGACACCTATGACTAGCAAAATCGGTGAAAACCAAAACATACTGCCCATGGAGCTTTATAACACAGTTCAATGCAGTATTTACAATGAACAACCTGCTGAAAAGCAAAACCAACATGACAAACATAACAACATGACGACCATACCTCTTACTAGAACTTTATAACACAACTCATTACAGTACTTACAAGAACAACCACATATACTTATGCACATTTGCTTCAACCAGCAAATAATCATACTGTCTATGGAGCCTTATAAATCCATCTCGGTACAATATTCACAATAAAATACACATATATACATATGCGCATCTGCTTTAACCAGCAAATAAAAGGATATGATAATTGCGTCCGCAATAAGGGAATCCAGAGCAGTGTTGCAGGAATCGCCCCCCCCCCCCCCGGATCCAAAGGCAGAATCGCGGATCGGAGCAAATCGATCCGGAATCCCCACTGGAAGCGCGATTCCGTTTTGGAGGTGGCGCGATTCCGGGCAAAAAAAACGATTCCTGCCATTTCATGTTGCGGCCCCCCGGAATCGCGGTTCGGCAGACGCTTCGGGCACGGGGTGGCGCCACGCAACCTGCCCGGAAGCGCACGCCACCCGCACGCCACCCAGGCGCAACCCGGACGCAACCCCGCGGGCAGCGAATTAAACATATTTTTTTTTTTAATTTCTTTTAAAGTTTAACTTAACTAGCATGAGGGGGTGGGTTAGGTGAGTTTAGGGTGACTTTAGAAAAGAATAAAGCCCCCATTCTCTTCTCATTTGCTCACTTTGAGTTTATGAGAGTTGGAGAAGAGAAGAGAGGAGAGGAGAAGAGAAGAGAGGAAAGGAGAGGAGAAGAGAGGAGAGCTTGGAGGAGTGAAGAAGGAGGAGCTAGGAGAAGGAGGAGGAGCTTGGAGGACTTCATCTACAAGAGCTAAAGAGGTAAGTTCAAACCCCAAACTCCCTTGTTTTTTTGAAAAAAAAATTGTATTTTTCTCCTCTCTCTCCTACTCTTTCCCATTGTTTCTACTTGCTCCTTTATTTACAGGTTGTCCACCACCTATATCCATATTCCAAGATGGTGTTCTTTTGGCTTCTATGTATCATTCCACTCTTGGTTTTAATGATGGCAAGGGTGAGGAATAGAGGGGAAGAGGAAGGGGATGAACTTGGTCCTAATAGTAGTGACCCAATGTATGATGAGGAGGAAGGGTTTGAAGAGGAAGGGGATGAACTTGAAGAGGACACTGAAGCACAAGATGGGAAAGGTACATCAAATCCCTTGTGGAACTATGTGACCAAACTTGAAGGGGGAAAGGGTGGTGGATCTTACAAATGGATGTGCCCTCATGGTTGTCATGGAGGAAAACCATATACGGGTTCATATACCCGTCTGAGGAGGCATCTTTGTGGGGTGCTAGACAGTGATGAAAAAAAGGGTTCTGTGGGGGTAACCATTTGCCCAAACATTTCAAGTGAACAAAGACAAAAATACATCAAAATAGAGATGGCTGCACAACGAAAAAACAAGAAACAAAAAACTCATTCTGAATCAAGTGCAACCTCTAAATTTGGTAGTTGCCCATCTCCTCATGGTACTTTTGCAACCTCTGGAGGTAGAAAAACAATAGGGGATTTCCTTAATGTTACTGGGAGGGATGATGTGGATGGAAAGATAGTCCGTTTTCTTTGTGCTTGCGGTGTACCATTCAATGTGCTTCGCTCTCCCTATTGGCATGAAATGGTAAAGGCCATCAATGAAGCCCCAAAAGGATACAAGGCCCCCAACTATGAGAAAGCTAGAACAGTGTTATTAGAAAGAGAAAAAGCTAAGGTTCAAAGAGCTTTGACACGTTTTACACATGAGTGGGTGGATTCTGGGGTATCCATTGTATCAGATGGGTGGACAAATATTAGAAACCAACATTTGATAAATGTTCTTGGTGTTTCTTCTAGTGGTGCAGTATTTATTGCATCTCATGACTCCTCCTCCATCAGTCCAACTGCACCAAACATTGCAGATCTCCTATTGAAATCAATCAAAGATGTTGGTCCGAATAATGTGGTTCAAGTGATCACAGATAATGCAGCAAATTGTAAGTTAGCAGGAAAAATTATTGAGCGTACTCATCCACACATCTTTTGGTCTGGGTGCCTGGTTCACACATTGAACCTTTTGATGCATGATATTGTGAAACACAAAGATTGTGGGTGGATTGCTGAGGTTTACAAGAAAGGGAAGCAGCTCATTAAATTCATCACAGGGCATACAAGGGTAAACTACTTCTATGGCACTTACTCCAAGTTGCAATTGCTTAAAATTGCAAAGACAAGATTTGCTAGTTATTACCTCACCTTTAGGCGGCTAGTGAGGGTGAGACAAGCTTTAACTAATCTGGTGTGTGCTGAAACATGGGATGAAATTAACGTCAGTACAGATGGTGCTAATGAAGTCAAGGACACTGTTCTTGACAGTTACTTTTGGTCACAGGTTAAATATGTTTTGCAATTCACCAAACCAATTTATTACATGATCAAGTTTGCAGATTCAGATCGACCAGTAATTGGGGAGGTGTATGAGCAAATGGATAGCATGTTGGGGCAGATTAAAGACATTGTTGAGCCTAGAGATACCACCTTGTACAATTATATTCGTGAAGAGGTGGAAAAACGATGGGATATGCTAAATGTTCCATTGCATGCATTAGCATATGTTTTGACACCTAAATACTATCATCCATCATGGCTTTCAAAACCAGCACCTGGGGGGGGAGTCAGGAGAAAACCACACCAAGATAAAGAGGTTCACGAAAAATATATGGCTGCATTGAGTAGATTAATCCCTGATGAGGAGGAGGCTGCATTGGTACGGAGACAGGTGAGCAACTATACGAGCAACACTGGTCCATTTTCGAGCATGCATGCAATTCAAGATCGAGAGCATTTTTCTGCTCTTGAGTGGTGGAACATGCATGGAGGGCTTACTCCACTTCTACAGAGTTTGGCATTGCGGGTGCTATCACAGGTGGTAAACACTTCTTCTGCAGAGAGGTGTTGGAGCTCTTATTCTTTCATCCACAGTGTTAAAAGGAACAGGTTGAATTTAGACCGGGCAGAGAGCTTGGTTTATGTTCATTACAACTTGCGATTGTTGTCCCATTACTGTGAAGATGCAAAGTCTAATAAAGACTTGTTGACTTGGGACAAGAATCCAGAGGAGCCCAATTTGGAGGATGGAGTGTTGCGACTAGAGCAATTAGAGGATTCTCTTATCCAGGTATGTCCATTGTGGTATGAATTTTCCAATTTTCCCTTATAAAGCATTTCTCTAATTCATGTTTTTAATTTTTTTGTTAACTAGTGTTTTTTTTTTTTGCATGAATTTTTTGAGCGATTCTAGGATGATGACACGGGTGTTGATATGCCACCACCCCCACCCCCATCTGGTCCCTTGGTTTCTAGGTTCCATGGTTCAACACCAACGGCAGGGGGTTCTTCTTCATCAGTTCCAGTGCCACGACTTACACAGGGACCATCTTCTTCATTGCCACCACGTGGAGGCCCGCCATCACATTCTATTCGTGGTGGAAGGAGGAGAGATTAGTAGATATATTCACAATCTACTTCTTTTTGTCATAGATTACTCATTAGACTTGTAGACTTGTGAATTTGAATTTTGAACCTTTTTGGCTTGGCGGTGACCAAGTGACATATTTTGTAAACATTATTATTTGAATTTTGGACATGACAAATGTTGACAGTTGCTCACTTGCTAGATAAATCATAATATGCTCTATGTTTTATGTTTTATAATATGCTTAAATGTTTTATGTTTTATAATATGCTTAAAAATTTGATGTATGTTTGTAATAGCTAGAATATAGATGATTGTTGTACATACTAGTAACTACAATGGAATCATGGATGCCATATCTATCTTGATTTATGCAAAAATATGCATGTTTTCATGTCTTCTACAATTAATTTGGTATTTGGGATGTTTGTTTTGAGTATAAATGCAAAAAAAAATATAAAAATATATATATATAGCAGACGCTTCCGCGGACGCTTCGCTCCCTAGATTTTTGGAAAATGACGCTTCCGCGCTCCGCGCTTCCGCTTCGCTCCCGCTTCGTGCAACATTGATCCAGAGGCTCACACCTCCACCCTCAAAGTAATACCAGAATTCGCCTCCTTCCCAGGAAGTCCGGAATCCATTGCCAAAGTCAAACCTGCATCCAATGTCCAGCATTATGATCCTTGCGCTACATGTGCCCTAAGTGAACAATTACTGACTCATTGTTCCAAGGCACACTCCCAATGTGCTATTGATTCCATCTGGCAATGCTAATGACCAAAACAATTTCATTCCACGACCTTCCCTTCTCCGCTACACAATCCCTCGAACAATTCGGTCACCCCCCTTCCATGAAGTCACTCACCTTCCAAGTTCTCCAACATCCCCTTCCCAAGCGATCCATCCCTTGGCAAGGTTTCCTCACATCGGAAAGTCCAAAAACCGAGGCATATTCCTGCCTCAAAACCATCATACCGATCATAGCATGCTCATGGAAATCAATGGACACTATTGGGTACCAATGTCCCACAATGGACCTGCTCCTGGATGCTTCACCATCATACTGCTGCCTATTCCAATTCCTTTTGCTACTGCTGCTAATTCTTGCAGTCAAATACAACCCTCCCAAACCAAGCATTTTCCTGCTTTCATGTACCAAGCACATAATTGCTATTAGACTAAAAAGGAATTGAAATATATTCAAATCATAACTCTTTGGTGGCCCGTCAATAAGGTACACTTGCGATTCTGTTTACTTCCTACCACAACAAGTCAAACTAACTCTTCAATCAAATCATCATGTATAAACATATCACATCCAGTTAGCTAAAAACAAAACCATCATAAATCATAATCATAAATCACATGCAACCATCATAAATCATAATCATAGATCTCATGCATAGTTAAAAACTGAAATAAAATATTGATACTTATCTTTCAATGATTCTTTTTCTTTTGCCTTTGTTCTTTGTCCTTTTCATACATACACTGAATCGATTGCTAAACTCGGCAAGTACCCAATACCTTCTCTTCTCTTTAACCACATATACACACTGGTTTGGTTTTCCAAACCTAGCAAGCACCCAGTGCCTTATCTTCTCTTCAAACAACAAGGGAATCCAGAGACTAAACTACCTCCTCCCTCAATATTAGCAACAAGGGTATCTCGAGACTAAACCACCTCTACCCTCAATAGCAACATGGGTATCCCAAGACTAAACCGCCTCTACCCTCAATAGCAACAACAAGGGCATCCAAAGACTATACCGCCTCAACCCTCTATAACAACAACAAGGTTCCAGACAGTCCCATACCTTCCTGTCCCATAACATTGTACAACACATACACATACACAATATACAACACAACACATACATCTACACTCGGCGTACAACACCACACATACACCTACACTCGGTGTACTACACAATACATATACATACACACTATACAATATAATGAATACACATGTCGCGACACAACGCCTACACAATACCCATAACACAGTACCACATATATACAACACAACATGTACGACATGTACACAATACCACATGTACACGACACCCCCTGAACAATGTGTACACAGCACCACATATACACAACACCACCTGCACAACGTGTACAAAGCATCACATGTACACATCACCACATGCGGACAGCACCATATGTACAACATGTACACAACACCACATGTACACAGCACCACATGTACAATGTGTACAACGCATTGCAAGTCAAATACCTAGAAGTCAAATAAATAGAGCCATCCACGAGATCAAGAAGAAAGATTGAATAAATAAAACCCCAAAAATTATTTAAAAATGAGGAAAAATAATATATAAGGGTTAGAAATAATTTACAAAATATTTACAATAATCTACAAGAGAATATTGGCTCTTATTAGCAAATAATTCATCAATAGCCCAAGAATAGAATTTGCAAGATAATTTGATGGAAATAATTTTAATTTTAATGCACAAACCCAAACTTTGCAAAAATAGATTCGTTAGATAAGCTCAGGGTCCAAACAAAATGCAATCACCTCAAAGTCCTTGAACTTGGGCTTCCCCCAAGCTCTGAATCATCTGAAATATCTCTATACACTTGAAAAATAGATCATTAGTTTCATAGGGGTTTGATTCACACAAATAGGCTAGAGATCTAGAGATACCCGCTAGATCTGCCACTGCCTAAGTGTTTACTCTAGCCCAAAACCTAAAGCAAGATACTTGTGCTAATAGATAGTCCAACCACTAGCTATGAAACAATAAACTTCAATGATAGCATAAATTAGAGCATTAAACACATTCAGCACATACCATGAATCATTAAGCGAGAGACACTTTGAGTTTGAATTGAAACCCCAAAGTCTTTATTAATGCAAAAATTCCAACAGAGCTTAGGTCAGTACAAAAAAAATTGATCTAGTGAGATCGAGATACAATGAGGAGCTTGAGAGCTTCCTTGTATAGAAAAATGAGAGTGAATAAACCCTCCCCCCACCCCCCCAAGTGGAAATAACAGCTAGTTGCATTGATCCATGACTTGATCCTTGATGAAAAAAATTCAATCACTTGATTAGTTGGCACAAATCTCCAAAACATTTCAACCTTCCTTGTTCATTTTGCTAGAGGGGTCAAACTTTGACTTCTAGACCATAGAGGACCTCCAAAAAATAGACTTATCATTACTTGTGCAAAATAATTCTTTGTTTGGTCCAACAAAATTCTATTTGCTAGGAAAATAATCTTTTTTGCCCCAACGAATTTCTAGACTAGATCCTTATGCCTTGGAAATGAGACATTTTATCTTTGACTTGAATTTTTCCTTTGAAAATAGCCTCAAATAATTTTTTTATGAATTTTCCACTTGGAGGGTAATTAATTTTCCCTTCATTTTATTTTTTGGATAATTTATGGCTAATATTAATTTTGTTTTTGCCAGAAATTAAAATTAAAAAGACTCAAGAGGGGATTAATTATTTTTTCCACCCTCTATCTAAAAAGTATTTTGGTAATGGTGTTCTAATTGTGAGGAACCATTTACCAAAAATATTTCTAAACACACTTTTACATAAAATATTACAAATTCAACCCTTAGAAGGGGAAATACACATAGACATAGCCCACTTGAGACTCAATCAGATTTTGCAACAAGGCACATGATCTAGTATGAAAAACATAGACTCGATTAACACTAGGACTCACCATGGACCTTATCAATGAACTCCACCCTAACTTTGGGGTATATCTAGGAGAAAAACTCTGCCAATCATTTGTGTTTACAAACACACATAATTTGGGGAGGTTAACAAACTCCCTAGAGTGAAACCCTTTGAGAAGAATCATAGGCTTACCTAGGTGTTGTTACATGGCTTAATTGTCATACTATAATCATTTCTACAATAAACTTGCAGAATTATGGATTACAATGATGATATTGACTAAAAAAATGTGTCTACTGCTTTATACCCTACTTCTTGGACTATTGATATGTACATGGTCAATAGGGGCTGAATTCAAGTAGGGTACCTATTAGATAAATGTGGAGTAAAAGCTTGAATTCATCAAAATTGATGATGTAATATGGCTTCTTGATGATGATATCTTAGATGAAGAGTTGTGTTTGGAGATGCACCCTTTCACAATGTTGAGATGCCTTGCAGTGAGAAGCACTTTTTGACCCTTCTTAGCACCTTCCTTGATGGAGATGCTCACTTTATGAGGATGACATCGTGTTGGAGAGCTACTTTTCCTACACGTGAGAAACAAGTCATTTATTATGTTTTATCATTATGTAAACCTATCTTTAGGTTGCCTTGTGACTTATTATCCTTGTTGAACACTTGAAGTAATGCTTTTAGGGCTTTTAGTGTAAATTAACATAAAATCGACTTGGTTGCCCTCATAGAGGGAAGTCAAATTGTCTTTGATCATCATCACAGACACTCAATTCTTTCTCTTGCAAAGAGTGTGCACAAGTTCTCTGTTTCGCTTGCCTAAATAGGGTATTTGAATTGTCTTGAGGAAGATATATTTTGCACGGAGAGACTTCCTATGGATTGATGAAGTGATGCCTGCTTGAATGGTGTAAGTTTAATGTTATTTTTCATCGATTTTGCATGAACTAATGAAATTAAGGTTTATCTTCTGCCATATTAAAAATTGCAATATCATTTATGAACTCTTGTTTCTTATTATGCAAAATTTGTCATCAGGAATCCATCAAAGGAACTATATTGCATCTTTGACTTTAAATCCACTAAAGAAGAAAGTCGCTAGGGTTTGGAGGTCAAACAGTTTTTCTCTCTCCTACCTCTCTATTCAAGGTCCTCTTGTCTTGACATCATCCTATTGACTCCATTGCCCATTTGACTAAATGCATTAATTATTATGTGTCAATCATCACAAATTTTCCAATATTTTAATTTTATGGTAAACTAGGGTTAGGGTTCGATTAAATCTGCATTTCATAGCATAATTGCACCTATACGTTATTAACCTTTCAGTAGGAGTTGCATCCGTTTATCATTGAGAAGCAAAATCTATCATTTTATGCATGTTTTTCCCCAATTTTAGAGCTAACGTCTAGGTCTTGTTTGTTATGTTATGCATTTTCAGCCACTAAAAACATATAGTTAAACTATCCCTTTTTTACCCCCTTCCAATAGCCTTAAGCCATTGTTTAGTATGCCATGAATAGGTTATTTCCATTGTTTTGTATAATGTTTTGCATGTTGTAAAACTGCATACTCTTCAAACCCTAACTTCTAAAAATGTTTTATAAGTTGATGTTGGCTACTGGAACAGCCTACTTAAACATCCATAGACATTATCTAAGCCTCCAAGGTTTTGCCGGTAGTTTTCTCCAATCCAACATCTCTTTTTCACCCCAAGCCTTTCTTGGTTGAAAACCATTTTAGGGTGTGTAGAAAGTTCCTTAGAGAGCCATTTGCACAAAACAATAGAGGAGAAGCCATTAAGGTGACAGTGGTCACTAATCTCATTGTTGTCCTATACCTAAAATGCCTAGTGAGGCTTTGCACTAGGCTACTAGATTTTGTGATAATAGTGACAACTAGTTGAGCAACCCTCAAGCTATACAAATACACACACACACACAGAATGTAGAATGCTATTAATCCTCCCAACTATTGGTGGGAATTGTTTCCTTAAACGCTCCATTTCAATGGTTTTTCCAAATAAAAGAAATCATAGATAATTGTATCATATGTCATAACTCTTTGCAACAACCCCAAAATTATCCAAGTGCCACCTAGGAGGGGCCCTCACCAAGCTATAGAGATATGAACATGTAATTATATTATGCTTGAATGTCCAGAAGGTCCTAGCAAATAGATATCACCATAAGATATGCCTTATATTTCCTGCTTTTAGCATTGAACACAATATAGATCAAAGATCTATAATTTACTAAGTATTTCTTTAACTAACAGACCTTCATGGAGAACCAACCAACACAAAAAATTATTTTTAAATGACTTGCATACTTATGCAAGACTCTGCCATAACTTCCCCCTTGTTAGAAAATCAGAAAGGCAGAAAGATTTTCTTATGTTGATAATTACTTGTGATTTTCTTGTATTCTTTGTTAACTTTGTTTATGTTCTTCTTTTATCTTCTTCACATCAAGCAATCATCAAAATAAAACATGAATATCAACGACACTAGATGTAGGCACTCAACCAGGGCTACAACCCCTCTCTAGGGCAAAACCCAGTGAAACACTTCCACTAATCAAATTGAGATAGACCAAGACCTTAGACCTAACCAAAAGACCTTCCTCCTCCACCAAGTCAGCCTTCCAAGATGATTCGGAAAACTTTAGTAGTTTCTTCTTGTCCAACAGCTTCAGTGTAACAACAATCCAGAATTTCAGCCCCCAACATCAAAATTTCAGCCCCCAGCTTCAAAATTTCGACCGTATTGCAGCCCAGCAACTTCGACCTCCCTAGCAACTTCAAAATTTCACACATGTGAGAGTAGAGAGAGAGAATAAGACTTATTTTTCTTGACAAAGATTTCCTTCTCCTTTGCTAGGGTTTTAACTTTTCTCCCTCTTCCTTGAACTTCGCACCCTTTTTTGCCTCCAGCTACTGCAAATCAAACTTCTTGTGGATGTGCTCCAAATGAGTCGAGTTGATACCTTTTTATAGTGGTTTTTTCCACCCTAATTAGGTCGACTTGTCCAAGTTGAGGCCGAATTGGTGGAAGAGGCCTAAATGGCCTATTTTACATAAAAATAAATTTATTCTTTGATAGATGAAGCCCAAGAAGGGTCTTTTACAAAGACAATGAAGCCTACAATGGAGGTTTTGACCTAAAAGCATGAAACCCTGCTTTAATAAGTCAATTTCTTTTATAATAAAATTCATTTTTCTTTCTTTTGACAAATACATTACATCATGACTCAAATACAATTATGAAGACGAATACTAATTACATTTTTCAACACCCCCTCCTCTCAAAGTCATTGATTCCCCAATTCCTATTTAGGCACAAAGTAATAGAGATATCAAGTCTAGATCTAGTACAAAGTTTTTGACATCAAATTTGGAGGAATTCCCATTACTCCACTTCCAATCTCTATGATACAATTACGAATCCTAAATATGGCATTTGAAGTACCAACTTTCAGGGATTAAAATAATATTGTAATGTGTTATATTTCAAGTATCATATCTAGTTCCAGCTCTGTAGAATAGGAAAAATATAAGTTGTGTAAGGAAAATCAATTCTAAACCATAATAAAAAGTAAGCAAAAATAAGACTCTAAGTCATTTAGAATAATTAATTATAACAACAACATTCTAAATTAAAAGACCATAGGCATATGAGATTACCTAGTATTCGATATTAGAACAAAAATACTTAGATCAAAAAGATGCATCCTTCAGCCAAATGAGAATCTTAAAAGTAACAAAGATTGTAACATACCGCTAAAGAATTTAGAACATTATGAGCTCCTGATAAATGCAAGCTTACATTGGCCATGGGAATTCCTGCATGCAACTACAAGCAACTAGAATCAATTATAAATGATATGCAATTCTATGCAAGGTTCAAATAAAAATCAAAACATTAATGAAGAAATGTGATTTATGAGGAAAAGCATATTTTCATTACAATTTAAACATAAACTTGTAATCACACATCCTATATTTTATTAAATTCAATAGTTAATATGTCGATTGATATGAAGACATATAGAGATCATGCTTTGGCGGAGGAACAACATTTAGAAAACAGAAAGAAGAACAAACAATGAAATTAGCTAAAATCAAACTCTTAGACTTGCATGGGCCTTATCAATTTAAAAAAATAAACAAACTAAATCTAAAATTATTAATATCTACGACAAGAAGTTGTAATATCTATCAATTACAGATTTGTTGAAGAAATAATAAAACCCTCATTTGCAGAACTGGTTTTCACCACATTGGGGTTTTTCCAGGGACATTCGTCCAAAAACATCTATGTCTATTTTTTATGTGTATGGTTTTCTCAGTTCCTGTGAATTTTTAATTGGTGAATATTGCAGTCGTGTTTTTATTCAGTATTTGCAGTAAATATTTTTGCTAAGACAAATAATCTTTAATAAATGATAGGTTTAAAATTACCAGATAACTGCAAAAAGTCTAGATCCGAGTTAGATCTGGAATTTTCACATGATTGACTACTTTCTTACATAATAGTAAATACATTCTTGATATTACCAGATTTGTGAAGATTTACATTATTGAATAGTGAGCGATATAATTTTTTCTTGATAAGTTGTATATCATGGTTATGCTTCTCACTCCTAGGCGTGAAATATTTGTTAAACGTGAACTATTTGCATAGAATATTGCCTCAGAAGTTTTCCCTCTTTCAATGTGTAATAAATATGATCACCATGGAAATAATATTAACATTTTATAATTAGTTCTTTTATTTTTTTAATTGAAATAATTCATTTGTATTGAGTCAAAAAGTCACAGTTTTACGCATTCAGAAAAGTACAAAGAAAATTGGATGAGTCTTCAATCAAGCTTCTGAAATCCACTTTGACAACCAACTCCAAAGAGTTGGGGATTGGTTCAAAGTTTTGCGAGTTCTCAAGAGAATTTCATTTTCACAATATGATGTGTTACCACTTAATCTAGTAGGGCCATTAGGAAGGGAAAACCCAAGGGACAACTACTAGACTAAGTGACAACAATGGGACAATGACCCATTGTCACTTTAGTTAGTGTCCCCAGCTCTTTACGGACTTTCACCAATGGAAGGAGTCCCAGTGGGACGAGAATCACTTGGAATGGATAAATCAATGATTTAGGTGTGAAGTGATTCCACCAAGCCCATTCAAGGAGAGACACAATGATGGCTAAATGCTTCAAGGAAGCTAACACACTCTCCAAGAAAAGCTTTAAGATGAAGAGATCAAGACTTAGGGTTTTAGATATGATGATGATAATAGGTATTCCTAACGTCAAGACTCTACGATATGAGGTAGGACCTCTCAAAGAAGCTCTATGTGACGATTTCACACTTCCAAAAGGCTTTTCGCTCTCTTTGAGAGACCAAAGAAAGACTTACACTACACCTAGGGTTTTATGAGTAATCATGGGAAGAAATGATTCCAAGGTACTCACTAGGTTGTTGAAGAAAGTGTAACTAGGTTCGACCTTCATAATGACATGATCTTTGTATTTGATGTAATAAAAGAGAATAAATTATCTTTGTAATCTTGCTGAAGGGTCATTAGGTGAAAGACTTCTTCTTGATGTCTTTAGAATTTATTTCTATGTCAAAGAATCATGTCATGAGTCCATGTAAATGTGTACAAGTCTTCAACTAGTGTAACATCCCTCCAAGACCAAGATCAATGCCTCAAATCAAGCCCTCCGAAGTCTGCAAGCAAAGCAATAAGGAGATGATCATGTCGGCTACAAAGAAATGAATTAAAATGTATAAATACATGTCATGTCGGCTTGAAATAATGGACACGTCGGTTCATGAGTTAAGGTCAGCTTACATATATGGATAACCACTATAAATACCCATGAAGGGTAGACGAAAATGATATAGAAAATTTTGGATGTCTCTGATGAGCCACAGTGAAGGGTAAGCCGCAGTCAATGGAGGAAGAGGAGTTGTAGTAAGCCGTATTCAATGGAAAAGGGAGCCGTAGTAAGCTGCAGTCAAGGTTAAGGAGCCGCAGTCAAAGTCAAAGAGCAAATCCGCATTTCTCTGTGGGATAGATCTAAGGTTCAGCTACCTCCTCGGATGGGTACAAGGAGCAGCAGAACTTAGATTATCCTCCTCTCGACATACCTATGATGTCCTTGGATGGATCAAAGTAGATCATGCAGCATGAAGTGATGGATAGTATACCCTCGGCCTTCACACATACTATATTCTTGTAGCAGCCAGCATGAAGTCTTGGTATTGATCTCAGTGATATGGATGGCAATGCTCTCCTTCTCAGTAGTGGATGTCTCAATGATCATCCTGTGATGAATCTCCGAATTCCATACTGAGTCTCGGCACAAGGTGAAGGGACAATAGAGCAGTCAATCTATAACAAGAAGTAGCAGTACTAAAGCTCCAGCATACTGACTATGAAGGAATGATTTATACAGTGATGATAAAACATAGTACACAGTCCACGTGAGGAAAACTTCAATGAACATCTCATTGACATAATGTAAAGACTGGTATAATGAAGATCTCAGTGCATCAATGAAAGCATAAGAGATCACCGTGAAGATCTCAATGGATCTCATTGATATAGAAGCAACAGTGAAGATCTCAGGGATGCTGTAGTGATAGCTTCAATGATGCAGCAATGAGGATGATCTCAGCAGCAACAGAAAGAAGGATTAATGTCTTGGTCTTGGAGAGGCAGAGTGTGTTAAGGGTCATGGTCTTGGTATTTGTCAAAGGAATCTCTATAAGAAGAATTTACGCATGGGTTTTTCCTCTCCAAGAGGGAGATGTTTTGGCCCTGGCAGATAGCCAAACATTTGTGTTCTTGTCTCTTTTGTTTTGATAGCAGTTTGATGAAGTTAAATTACACATGCCAATAATAAAGTAAACAACAAGCTAAGATAAAGATTGCATAAATACTTCACAAATTGTTATCATGTAATAAAGAATCACTCTAATTATGCATGCCCTAGATTCTTCAACATGGTATCAGAGGGATGGGTTCAGCAGTCAAAGGAAGGGCAGAAAAGAGACATTCAAGAATCAAGTATCTACAAGATATCAAAACAGCTGAAGATCTACATGGTAGAATCAAACCCTAGATCAGAAACCAGTCTACATCAGCAAGGGCTTCAGATGTCAACAGTCTTCAGATCTCAGGATATGTAACAACAGTTTTAACAAATCCATCCACAACTCAGTTTGGATCCTTCTTTATAAAGATCAAGGTCCAATAAGCAGTTCACAACTTCATTCATCTTCAGCAAGGGTTTTGAAGGTCTGAAGTCAAAGTCTGATCTATAACAACAGCCTTGGTGTCTCTCACACTCCACACCATGGCATGATCTCTACATTACAGTGATGGATCTCTTCAAAGAACAGTTTGGATTCCCATTCAAAGAAGCAGATCATCTACAGCATGATTGGCATGGACAGGACTCAAATCAGATGCTACACTATCCTATCACATCATGGCAAGCAACCTCTAGTTGATACTGCAAGGACTAGATGTTCAAGTCAATTACTCTTGAAGGACTTGAAGATAAGCTTCAGCAAGGATCCTATCAAGTATCAATGCATCTACCTCAACATCAGCCAACATGATCAAGGTGAAGATCTTGTCTTCACATATCAAGTAAGTATCTTTTATTAATCAAGTTTTGGTTTATTGACTTCATCAGTGCAAGAAGATCTATGGATTAGATAAGTCATCAAAAGGTTCTTGCAGTAGGATTGACAAAATCCTTATAGAAAGATGAAGTCAGTATATTTAGTTCTCCTTTGAAGTCATGAAGGTCCTATAAATTAAGAAAGGAGACATAAGAAGGTTGCATAAGGATATACTATCTGAAATACAGTAAAGAAGAATGAAGAAAAATCTTCATGAGATCTCAGTTACAAGATCTAGGAAAAATGGTGAGAAAATAATCATTATTGATATTGATAAGCAAGGTAACAGATGTCCATGAACAAGAAGGTTACCTCAATCAGCAGTCTATGGTCTCTATGTCAGATAGAGAAAGGCAAAATGATGAGTCACATATAAGTGCAGATAAGTAAAGGGAAGGTTGATAAGACAAAACAGTACTATGGAAGAAGAACTCATATCGCCGGAAGGATGGAGGAAGTTGAAGAAAGGATCAGGGAAAGAGGGAGTAATAGATCTCCATTATGAATGAGATAGTATCCCTCTCAAAAGGATCCTATTGAGAGTTCTCACAGATATGATCATAGTAAAATGGATTATGGCATCATGGAAGCAAGAGCTCGTATGGAATCATGAAAAACATGGCTCTTGGGAATCTCGTTGTATATTGAAGGAATGAAAGAAGTCATTCAAGACAAAGGAAACATTTGCCAGATGGGGATATACTAGATCCTGAAAGATCTCTAATAGGGATCTCAGCGGAGGATCTCCTAGTTCGAAAAGGCAGCAAATGTCTCGTCAGGACTTCCAACTTTTGGAACTCATGAGATGATGGTATATGAAGCAGACCAAGAGATTGAGGATTTGTTCAATCAAGAAAGTTGCTGAAAGATATCTGAAGGAAAAATGAGGTATGTATGATTATATTTGTATTTACATTTGATGTTGTGATGTCATGTTATATGGTTGCAGGTAAAATGGATCAAGCATGATCAAAAGGGAATAGATCTCCTCCTCTGAAAGGATGCAGAAAGACATAAGTCAAACTAGATGAAATCAACATAATATGTCCTCATAATATGGTATGAGCTAGTTGGTGACCATTGAAGAACTACGAGAGTTCTGGGAATGAAAGACATGAGGATGAAAGAGATCACGAGAAATGCAACCATGACGAAGGCAGTCAACATTCAGAGGATCAGGAAGACTTGACCAAGAAACCTCCCAGAATGATGTGAAGACTTTGATGGAAGTATGAAAAGATGAGGACCCTTGACAACAGATATCATCAGGAGATGTGTCAACATGAATGCAGGATGATTGATGCCTACAAGAAGATGTCACTGGAAGAAGGCCATCACCAAAAGGTAATATGTGATTTGTTTTTGGAGTCTGAACTCTTGAAAAAATCTGGGTTTGTGTGCAGGATCAAGGAAAGGAGAGTTGTGAAGGATGTCACAACTATGTACCTTGTGATCTAGAGCAATCACTGTTGAAGAAAAGTGAAGGCAGATGAGCTTATGAAGGAAGTCCCAGATGTAAAGCCAAGGAGGATACTTTCCGAGAACAAAGGAATGACATGACGAAGGAAAGTAACGGATGGCTGAACCTACATGTGAAGAAATTGATGACATCGAAGTCATGGATCGTCAGTCAACTAGAAGACCCTATAAAGCATCGATGATAGAGTCCCTGGGTAAGAGGGAGCTCTGGAAAGTTCCTATGAGAAAAGGAACTCGGGCAAGTTTCTGAGAAAAGAGAAACTTGGAACTCGTCCCTGATTAAGCGGGAGAGTTAGACACAACATTCTTGCCTTCAGTTTGGAAGAAAGAATGGAGGATTGTGTAATCATCTGGCATTCGACACTCTTTGATGATGTGGTAGGGCATCCAAGATAAGAGTGGGCAAGAGGACCGATATTCTTGAGGGCTGGGAACCCAAGATGAGAATAGTCCTAGTAGGGCATACTCGAAGAACACCCGGGTGGGTATGACCCTAAGAGAGACAATGATGATGCGTGTCTATCAGTCATTGGTCTCGCCAACATTGTGTGCTCTGATCTAAGTGAGAGATAGAGCTATTAGTCAAGGCCTTGCTAAATGGAAACAATGTTGGTTGAAATGATGCTATAACAGATGGATTGCAAATCCGATTCTTCTTATGAGAAATTCTTCAGATTGAGAATGACCAAGTACCATTATGAATACCTCCCTAGTTAAGAGGGAGTGTTGAAGAAAGTGTAACTAGGTTCGGTCTTCATAATGACATGATCTTTGTATTTGATGTAATAAAAGAAAATAAATTATCTTTGTAATCTTGCTACATGGGTTTCATGAGCAAGAGGTGTCATTAGGTGAAAGACTTCTTCTTGATGTCTTTAGAATTTATTTCTATGTCAAAGAATCATGTCATGAGTCCATGTAAATGTGTACAAGTCTTCAACTAGTGTAGCAGCCCTCCAAGACCAAGATCAATGCCTCAAATCAAGCCCTCTGAAGTCTGCAAGCGAAGCAATAAGGAGATGATCATGTCGGCTACAAAGAAATGAATTAAAATGTATAAATACATGTCATGTCAGCTTGAAATAATGGACACGTCGGTTCATGAGTTAAGGTCGACTTACATATATGGATAACCACTATAAATACCCATGAAGGGTAGATGAAAATGATATAGAAATTTCGGATGTCTATGATGAGTCGTAGTGAAGGGTAAGCCGCAGTCAATGGAGGAAGAGGAGCCGCAGTAAGCCGCAGTCAATGGAGAAGGGAGCCGCAGTAAGCCGCAGTCAAGGTTAAGGAGCCGCAGTCAAAGTCAAGGAGCCGCAGTAAGAAGCTACAGCAAATCCGCATTTCTCTGTGGGATAGATCTAAGGTTCAGCTACCTCCTCGGATGGGTACAAGGAGCAACAGAACTTAGATTATCCTCCTCTCGGTATACCTGTGATGCCCTCAGATGGATAAGAGTAGATCGTGCAGCGTGAAGTGATGGATAGTATACCCTCGGCCTTCACACATACTATATTCTTGTAGCAGCCAACATGAAGTCTCAGTATTGATCTCAGTGATATGGATGGCAGTTCTCTCCTTCTCAATAGTGGATTTCTCAATGATAGTATGCTCAATGATCATCCTGCGATGAATCTCCGAATTTCACACTGAGTCGCGGCATAAGGTGAAGGGACAGTAGAGCAGTCAATGTATAACAAGAAGTAGCAATACTAAAGCTCCAGCATACTGACTATGAAGGAATGATGTATACAGTGATGATAAAACATAATACATAGTCCACATGAGGAAAACTTCAATGAAGATCTCATTGACATAATGTAAAGATTGGTATGATGAAGATCTCAGTGCATCAATGAAAGCATAAGAAATCACCGTGAAGATCTCAATGGATCTCATTGATATAGAAGCAACAGTGAAGATCTCGGGGATGTTGTAGTGATAGCTTCAATGTTACAACAATGAGGATGATCTCAGCAGCGGCAGAAAGAAGGATTGATGTCTTGGTCTTGGAGAGTTAGAGTGTGTCAAGGGTCATGGTCTTGGTATTCGTCAATGGAATCTCTATAAGAAGAATTTACGCATGGGTTTTTCCTCTCCAAGAGGGAGATGTTTTGGCTTTGGCAGATAGCCAAACATTTGTGTTCTTGTTTCTTTTGTTTTGATAACAGTTTGATGAAGTTAAATTACACATGCCAATAATAAAGTAAACAACAAGCAAAGATAAAGATTGCATAAATACTTCGCAAATTGTTATCATGTAACGAAGAATCACTCTAATTATGCATGCCCTAGATTCTTCAACACAGGTCGAGGCAAGGAAGGAGAAACGGTTTCTTGAGATTTATTCAAATGAATACTATGCTCATACAACCCTCAAGAAAGCCACCTGTCCTAGGAAATACAAGCTAGGTTTCCATTCTTGGGCACACGTAGGGCACAAGAATTTATGGATGGATCACTATGAGAAATCAACCAAAATTGGAGATCCTCTAGGCAAGACCTCAACGAAATGTCTTGTTCAAAAAGAATCCAAAAATTCACTCTCCAAAATATTTTGCTTGATGCCCTAGTTAGTCCTACGAAAAAGGAGCCGAAAATTTAAAGAGAAGAAAATATAATAGAAGGGTTGATCACCAAACGACTTAGGCCAGTGCCTTCTCCCTTGGGTTTATGGAGTCCTAGATGTGTTAGATAGGCCAAACTTTTCTTCAAGGAGGTTAAAAGATGATGCCTGCCTTCAACAATTACCTACTATTAGAATATGGAGATTCATGAAGAAAAATAACATTTGATCACTAGGGACATTAATTGCATGCTATATCCTAAATAATATATGCAAGAGCCAACCAAATAGCTTTCAAAATTATCTTCAACAAAATTAGGGCACAATAGCATTTAATTTAGTCGCAGCAATTACATACATTAGACAATTTGCAAAGAAAGATTTCATCAACAAGAGAACTTACAAGATAATCATGCAATATATCCATTCATATCAAGAAGTAGCTCTAGGACAAGATCAAAAATCAGCTCCAAATATCATAGTGCATCCAAGATACTCCAAAAGATCGAAGAGAAAAAGTGTGAAGTTTCCTAAGAGGGTTGAAAATCCTAAGTGATGAGGATGCTCTCTCACAAATGAGAGCGAGTTCTATTTATATGAGACCTTAGAGGTTGAATTTCTATCCTAAGCCCCTAACATTATAAAAATGTGCAAAATAAAGGCCTTGGTCACAAACCGACCAAGTAGTTGTGATAAGTTATGAATTAACCATCCAAGAGCTAGCCAAAATGGTGATGTCATGCTGATGTAGGGTCATTGGAGGGCCACGTTGGGAAAGTTAAAGGAGCCAATCTAGTCAAGTCGAGATTTCTTCCTTCTTCAAGGAAAATGAGAAGTTGGGTGACTCATCCAATTTTGTTGCATGGAAAGTCAGGTTGGGGATCATAGATAATAACAATGATGTTTTGGACTACATTCAAGGAAAAGTATGTGAGCCTCTAGAGAATGCGTCTGCTACTGTCAAAAACAAGCACAAGAAAGGTGAGTTAAAAGAAAAGAAAACAATAGTTGAAAGTTTACAAGATAATTTACTTGCATATGTTGGAAACTTGAGAAGGTCTAAGGACATGTATGATAAGGTAGTTGGCATGTATCAAGTCAACAATATGAATGAAATCATCTCCTTGAAAGATCAACTCAAAGACACGAAGATGAAGGAGAGTTCGTGCAATCCTACATAATGAAGATATCTCATCTAAGAGATCAATTGCAAAGAGTTGGGGAATCTATGCCTGACAGGGAATTGGTGCTTGTGACTCTAAGAGGTCTCCCTCCTATCTGGGAAACCTCCATTACTACTATAAGCAACAACAATGTCCTCCCATCATTCGATGAAATCGTTGGAAAGCTCACTCAAGAAGAATCAAGGATGATATCAAGAGGAAGGATTCAAAAGCATGAAGGAGAGCCCGTTGCATTCATCACTCATGACAAGAAGAAGAAGAAAGGGAAAGGAGGTCCATCAAATTCAAGAAAGCCTCCTCCTCGAAATCCAAATAGAAGGAAAGAATTTTTGCACATCAAATGCTACAATTGTCATAAGAAAGGCCACTATGCTCAAGATTTCCCCAAGAAGAACAATGGACCATGCTACAATACTAGAAGCAACAACAACAGGTTCAATGATCAAAGAAGGAGAGATGACTAAAGGAATGATCGCAATGGAAGAGATGAAAGAAGAAGAGATGCTCCAAGTGATCATGAAGAAGATTGTCGTCCACAAAAGAAGTCAAAATTCTCTAGGTATGAAAGCAATGTTGTGAATCAATCTGAATATATTCTTATTTCTGCCCTTACTAGTTCATCTCCTCCGGATTCGTGGGATAGTCGGTTGGTTGATAGTGGGGCCACTCGTCACTTCTTTGGTTATAAGGAAGTTCTCCCTAATTTGATAGAGAGGGAGTCAAATTTGAAAATCATTCTTGGAGATAACTCCACTCATCCCGTTAAAGGCTTTGGGTTTGTCAAATTTCATTTGAATTCGGGGGAATCCATTTTGCTCCATGAAGTGATGTATGTGCCAAGGTTGAAAAAGAATTTGGTATCAATATCTGCTTTGGAAAACAAAGGGATGAGGGTTGCCTTCATCAAGGGAAAGGTTCTTACTTGGCCTGTTAGATCACCTATGAGAGATGCATTCACATTGGGATCAAGATATGAAGGACTCTACAGGGTTACTGGAAGACCACTTCTAGCATTGATCCATGATACTAATCATCTAAGTGAGCTATGGCACTGAAGATTGGCCCATCTACATTATGATGCTCTTCTGAAATTGGAGAAATTGGTCTCAGGGATTCCCAAGGTTCAAGCCCATCATGATGGAGTATGTCCAAGTTGTGCCAGTGGAAAGAAGACAAGGGGACCATTCCCCTCTAGCGAGAACAAGACAAATGACATCCTCCATCTCATTCATTCCATTATATGTGGTTTGATGCCTATGCATTCTATTGGTGGCCATCTCTACGATATCACCTTCATTAATGACTTCTCAAGAAAGACATGGATATATTATTTGAAGCACAAGGATGAAGCCTTTGAAATATTCAAGGGGTTCAAAGCTTTCATCGAAAATCAAACAGGGAAGAAAATCAAAATATTTAGGTCCAACAATGGTGAAGATTACACATCAAAGGAGTTTATTGATTTTTGCAAGAAGGGAGGAATCAAGAAAGAAACAATTGTGCCCTATACACCCGACCAAAATGGAGTGGCTGAAAGAAAGAACAAGTCTATTATAGAAGTTGTCGTGCCATGCCCCATGATCAAAAGTTGCCAAAGTTCCTTTGGAGAGAACCAACAAATGTCATCGTATATGTTCAAAATAGGGTACCTCATCAAGCATTGGACAACAAAACCCCCGAAGAAGTATTCACAGATGTCAAGACCGATGTTGGTCATCTCTGTATATTTGGCTACCCCATATACTTTCATGTGTCGAAGGACAATAGGAACAAGTTGGAAGCCTCAAGAAGAAAAGGTACGTTTGTTGGATATTGTGAAAATTCTAAAGCATTTAGAATATATATTCATGGTCAAAGGAAGGTTGAAATTAGCAGGGATGTTACATTCAATGAAGATGTCGCCCTTGGAAAAGCAAGGGACCTTCCTCCACCTCCTCCTCCTGAGAAGAATGATGATATGGATATTTTAGATGGTCCTTTTGTGCCTAAATTTGAGACAGATATTGTTGATGATCCCATGGAGCCCATGGATCCCCTACATCCTCCTCCATGTGATCCTCCCGCTAGGAAGAGACCACTTTGTCTTCAAGACACATTATAGGATGATGAGAGACGAGCTCCCATTCGAAAATCATTTAGAGAAAGGAAGAAGCCATGCAGGTATGAGGGATATGTTGCAGCCATGAGCATTGCAGGTACGAGGGATATGTTGCAGCCATGAGCACTGTTATTCAAGCCGAACCTCCCACATTCGAAGAAGCCGTGAAGGAACAAGTTTGGAAAGATGCTATGGCCGAATAATACAAATCAATCATGAAGAATGACATATGGGATGTTGTGTCGAGACCAAAGGGGAAATTCATGGTAACTTTGAAGTGGCTATTCAAGATCAAGCATGGAATTGATGGTAGCATTGAGAAATACAAGGCAAGATTCATGGCTCGAGGATTCTCCCAGAGAGAGGGAGAATATTATGATGATATATTTGCACCTATGGCTCGATACACAACCATTCATTCGATAGTTTCCCTTGCCGCAAGTCAAGGATGGACACTTCACTAGATGGACGTGAAGACTGCATTCCTTCGTGGCATGTTACAAGAAGAAGTTTACATTGAGTAGCCACAAGGATTTGAAGTAGAGGATCGAAAGACACATGTTTGCAGATTGAAGAAGGCATTGTATGGTTTGAAGCAAGCCCCCAAAGCATGGTACGCCCACATAGACAGTTATTTGGTGAAGCTGGGATTCACAAGAAGCAATGTCGATCCCAACCTCTACTTCAAGGTAGTCCAAGGTATGTCATTGATTTTGGTTTTATATGTTGACGATCTATTCTTGACAGGTAGTGAGCCCCTGATGATCGAGTGTAAGAGGGAGCTAGCCTCTGAATTCAAGATGAAGGACCTTGGACTCATGCACTACTTTCTAGGCCTTGAGGTGTGGCAAAGGCCCGGTGAGATTTTCCTTTCACAAGGAAAATATGTTGTGAAGTTGTTGGAAAGATTTGGAATGACAGAATGCAAGTCCCTATCCACACCGATGGAAATGAACTTCAAGAAGTTATGTGGAGAAGTTGCAGGACTCAATTTGGCAAATCCATCTGAGTATAGACAGTTGATTGGGGCTCTAATGTTCCTAGTGAACACCCATCTGGACATATGCTATGCAGTGAATACATTGAGTCAATTCATGACTGAGCCTCTCCATGCACACTGGATCGTTGCCAAACACATTTTGAGATATTTGCATGGGACGATCACACTTGGTTTGAGATATTCTGCTGGAGATGTTCGACTTCATGGATACACCGATGCTGACTGGATAGGAAATGTTGTCAACAAGAAGAGTACGTCTGGTTGTTGTTTCAGCATTGGATCTGCCATGATATCTTGGATGAACAGGAAGCAGAAGTCCGTAGCATTAAGTACCACTAAAGCAGGATATATTGCTGCTAGCATGGCTAGCTACGAAGCGGTTTGGTTGAGGAAGCTCTTTGCAGAGCTATTTGAGTAGGTCTTAGATACTATAGTGATATATTGTGACAACAAAAGTGGGATCCATCTGGCAGAGAATCTCGTATTTCATGACAAGTCCAAGCACATAGAGATTTGATATCACTTCATTCGAGACATGGTGCAAAGAGGAGTCATTAGACTCCATCACATATTGACAGAAGAGCAGATTGCAAATATTCTCACCAAGGCTTTGCCGAAAGGGAAGTTCTTGGTCTTCAGAGAGCAGCTTGGAATGACGGATGTGACCCCTCCTAATAAGGGGCAATGCTAATCGAGGACATTGAACCAAATCTTCCCCCTGTTTGAGCTCCTAGGGTGAGGAATTGAGATAGAGAGATCCTGGGGCTGAGGGATCTCTAGACAATAGGGTATCATCCCTATTTGTTACCCAGAGGGTTGGAGATGTTTCTCCCCTATCTTGGTCTTTGCAGAGTATACCCCAGTTGGCATCATACCCACAAGTCGGGCTTGTTGGGATTGTCCATCCCCATCTGGCCAACGAGTTGAAGAGGCGTGGGGGAGTGTGATCCATACCTTTTGGTAAGTCAGGTATCTTGCCCAAGCTCAGATGATGATGCAAGTGTTCTACCACATGAATCTTGAGGGTCACTGTTGGGAAGATCGGTATGCAATAGGATGGGTTGAGATATGCTCCCCTATATCACCTATTGCTCAATATGGGGTCAGAGATATTTAGCTCCACCATGAGATTCTGGGTTGAGATGTACTCCTCGATGTGGTTTCGAATTGAGTATGCTCTCCGATGATGTAGAGGGAGGTAGCATTAGCTCTTTGATGATTCTTCTTTTTCAAATTCGAGAATGATTCAGCAAATAAAGTTGATCAGAGGTGGGACATGATATGACGATAGGATATACATGACCGATATTGACAGGTTGAATTCTCCCTAGTTAAGAGGGAGTGTTAAATTATGCAACTACGGTCAAATTCCACTTTGAACAGCTCATTTGACGGAGATGATGATTGCATTGAATTCCTTTTTTCGAGAGGACCAAAATCAATCTAAAGATCACTTAAATCGGACAAGGGAAAGTGTACTTATGAAGAAAAGCCCACATGCACAGATAGACAAGGTTGGCCCTAAGGTAAATTGGTCACCCTTGGAAGCTTATGAATACAAGTGACCTTAACCTCATTTTGACATCACTAAGCATCTTCTTCTTCTCTTCTTCATTGATTGGCTCGCATAGGTCTGAGGCAGGGACGACAACAGGAGTTTGCAAAAGTCTGAAATTACAAGATCTGAGGTTCGCATCTGTTTTAGGGTTTTTGAATTACAGTTGCAAGCACGTCACAAGGAAAATTTGACCATAGTTGTTGGCTTGTAGGCATCAAGGGTGAGACTGGAAGCCTCTAGTCGCTTGCACAGCTCCTCATGCATGCGACCAGAAAGTTTGACTGAAATTGATCGTTGACCGAAGATAACTGCAGTTGGCCACAAACGGGAAAAGTTGTCTTTAATATATTCTGATGCTGGAAACTTATTTTTGAATGTTATTAGGTTGTTTTTCTAATGATATTGTATTGGGGTCATTGTACTCTCTGCTGAACATTTTATGACAATCTAATAGAAGAAAAATTTCAAAGGGTTTTGCCCCTTGTGGGGTTTTTCCCTGGTCTTTGACCAAACAAGGTGTCTCATGTTGATGTGTTGATTACTTCCTTTATCATTGCATTTATTGTTCTATATTCAATTACTATTGATGAATGGAAAGACGTATTGTAATTTGAAAGATTGCTAATTGAAGTATTGATTTGGGCTAAAGTAATTGATTCAGCATAGAACAATCTGAAAATTTAACACTCTTGAGGGTCATTGCTAGGAAGATCGGTAGGTAATAGGATGGATGTGATCTTTACCTCTTATATAACAAGTGGTATCTCGCCCTTTGATTGCATAATGGGATAGTTGTGATCCTTTCTTGGTAAGTTGTATCTCACTTATTGCTCGATATAGGGTGGAAGTCGTTTGCTCCCCTATGAGATGACTTGGGGTGAGAGTGTTCCATTGGACCTGTTGGCCACTGGAGTGGCACCTAAAGATTTTTCGAAGACTCCATGCCCAAGGATGTACCAAAGGCTGTTTGTACCATCAGAGATCATCATATTACCAAAGTTTTTCAACTCTACTTCTTCTTCTTATCATTTTCTATTGTACTCAAATTCCACAATCCCTACGGAGACAATGTAAAAGTGATGCTAGTATGAGGAGTCGAGTCATGTAACAGGCCTGGGTAGCCTGGGACCTTGTCATCAAGTGAGTATTACTTTAGGATGTTTTTCTCACTTGGTTAATTATCATCTCCTTACGAGGACTAAATATTTAATTGAGTTTTTCCTCCAAGCATACCCCCAAAGTCGGAGTACAACTTGATGGTGAGGCCTTGGGTGAGTCCTAGTGTTTAGAGTCATTGTATATTACCATACTAGATCACACCAAAAATTTCGTGGAATTTGATTAGGTCTAGAGGGTCATTTTTTATTTTTAAAATTTCCCGCATGGTGGAAATTTGAATAAAATATGATTTTAATATGTAATAAGTGATGTCTACAGAAGTTGTATGGGGTATGTGTGCTCAAAATTACACCTCACCCTAAACTTTCTACTATGACACACTGAGGGGTAAAAAATAAGTTGTAGACCCTCAAAACCCACTTTTCCTAAGTTTAGTGGGAAATCTGGCAATAAATTAAACCAAAATTAAATTAAATGGATAAATAAATTGTTCCATGAGACAAAATGACATGGAAATGACTTGGAAATTATCTCTAGTCAAAGGAGTGGGTCAAAGGACAAGTTGGAGGATGATTTGGTACCTTGCATCATAAATACATGGGCCACCAAAAAAAATCAAATTTCTTGACATAAATGCAGCAACTTTTGACTGGGAAATTCGAATTTGTGAAGTTAATGCACATTTGGGAGGATTTGGGAGAATATTTAGCAGGGATTTTTATGGGAAATTGTCCCCACATTGGTTCCCACCCATATACACTTGTCATTTCATCATGGAATTCGATTTTTCTTGAGGGATTCTTGATGCCACTTGGGAAATTCGAATTTGCATGAAGGTGCTTTGGGAATTTCACCCATTTGCTTTGGGATTGTCACCGCTTGGCTTCGAATTGGCTCCCGAGCTTCTATATAATTAGAGCTTTGTGCTCTCACTTGAGAATCCATTGTTTACTAGCCATTGTGCTTGCGGAAGCGTTGCTACTTTGTACACTTTTCAAGAATATCAATAAAAGGAATTGGAGGTCCATTCATGGGTGTTCTTCCTTTGGAGCATGGTGCATTGTGAGCTATTGGTATAATTTTCTCTACGCTTTGAATCATTTTATTTCCATATATTCTTGTAAACTTGTTAGTGCAAAACTATCTTGTCTTAATATTTGATTTGAAAGTAGACTCTAGATATTGAAAGTTCTAATTTATTTTCAAATAAACTTTTAGAAGTTTCAATTCATTGTTTGTTTATCTAAATATATATGGACTAATGTTTGATTTGAGTATTGTAGAAGAATTTTTGTTGGATCAAGCATGAGGGGAACTCTTTGAGTAGTGTCCCTTCTTGGTGAGATAGCTTTGATGACATTTGGAGAGAGTCATTTTGATGCAATGATATAAGATTATGCATGTCAAACTTATGTATATGTTCGTATTCTATAGACCTAGTTTGGGTCACCTAGTTACTATGTTCTTATAATAATATCTATGGTTGTGTGTATAAGAATTGAATTTAATTAAGAGCATATTATCAATGTTTTCTCTTTTGGTATCCTAATTTGGTCATAGGTGTATGATAAAGATGTTGATCCAGGATTGAGGCACATAAATCTATGGATGATCATGGTTTTGTGGAACATATGGTTAATTATGATTTATGGATGATATATGATTTGTATGATTATATATGTATAATCTTGTACTAAGCAGTATGTGGAAGGGGACCTGGTTATTTGCAAACAAGGATGCTCAAATTATAAATGATTGTGGAAGTCATGATACATGATTTGTATGATTATGTATGCTTAATCTTATATTGAGGAAGATGTGGCAGGTGTTGGCATTATGATACAAGTGTTGTCCTTGATGGCAACTCACTCACAGGTCAGTTCAAATTTGATAAAAGGCAACTCACATTGAAATAGGTCAATTCAGAGGAAACAGGGCATTGGTACAGAAAAACAGGAAGTTGGAACAAAGGTCTACTGATCAGAATCAAAAAGTTTAAGGAAAAGAATGTTGTAAGGTAGTTTAAGCTGTATACGCAAGTTCACTTAGACAAAGCAGTGTATACACGCGGGTTAACAGAACAAAAAGTGTATACGTATGCACGCACTTTCACAAGAGGAAAAGCACGTATGGGTTGGAAAATCAAGGAAATTCAAGATTAAAGAATACCAAGGGTCAATACCATAGTATTAGCCCACAATATTGAGCGGAGTAATGACTATTTGATCCTGTCCAAGAATACCACAAGTTCCAAGTGTTGTTTTGGTTTGAGGTATTGAGGAAGACCAAAAACTATATAAGGAGAAGATCAAAGGGTTAGGTGTGCAAGTAAAAGGGTTTCTCAGGAATACTTCTATCTGAAGTACATTTTATGTTGCAGGGGCTATGATTATGATATAATCTGAAATATTGTGTGCACCTTGAATTCAATATTGGATCAGGATCATGAGACCTGAAATGTCTTATCATTGAATGATCTAATATTGGTTAGGCTAGATCTGATTTCTTACACATGTTTTATTCTTTAAATGTCATGATCTAGGTATGTCTGAAATCTGGAATAACAGTGAAGTTAGTATTTGCATATATATACGCTGGTTCGCCTTGGTGAAGGCACGTATACATGCTGGTTTGAAGCTTCCAAGTAGCATATACAAAAGAAAAGCCTGTTATTCAGAAATGACTGATCTATTTGATCATTGTTGCTAGTTTACTATTGTTTATCAATGATGTCTTCTTTGATTTGAAAGTAGATCTGAATGCATAAGGAGATTGAGTCTGATTGATTGATTGATTAAGTAAGAAGGGAAGGGTGATCTTTGTTGTTGACTGTCTGGATCTCTGTAATTTGACAGTAGATGTTCAGAATATTACTGGTTGGTACAGATTTGATTCATATGTTTTGTGTTTCAGTAGTTTTGGAGGTATAGTCGGGTTTGGGTAAAGGAAGTAGCGTATACACACAGGTTGGGTTCATTAAAGTAGTGTATGCATTCTGATGTATGATCATTGAAGTTGCAGTTGATTCTGAATGATGATGCAGGTTTCTGGGTTCAGCACAGTGTTCTGGTGACAGTGATCTGACTATTCAGATTGACTGATTGTTGGTAGATGCAGATATTATTATAGAGTTTGATCTTCAAAGTTTCTGATGAGTCCAGTGTGAAAATTTGATGAAATGAGGCCTTCATATTGTATTGTTGTGTACCAAGAGCATCTAGTCTAAAAATTTATGAAATGTGGTCCCTGGAGAAAGAGAGAAGATCGTAGCCTTCTGTAGGTCAGTGCCTACATACTAGTAAACATATCGGCTAGTACAAGAGGGGGTTGTAGCTCCCTTCTAGTAGAAGTTGGAGAACGAGAGAAGGTTGTAGCCTTCTGCAGGTGGGTGCTTGCGTACTGGTATGAATCTGCACTAGTACACGCTTGTAAACAGATTTTCTTTATATTAAAAAGAAGGCAAATACGACAGCAACAACTGGTTTTTCTCCCGCATTTGGTTTCCACCTTAAATCTTGGTGTTCATGTGTGTTGCTTATTTGTGATGGTTTATTATGTTATTACTGCACATAGTTACTGTATAATAAAGTATTGATGCACTGATTAAAGATCAACACATGATGAATTAACTAAATCATAAGTTCTTTGGGTATGCATTGGTTTCTTTAATCGCAGTTGCGTGCATACGCATGTTCACTTCACTGAAGTAGCGTATATAAATCTAATTGGGAAATGAAAAATTATTGAATTGTAAACACTAATTCACCCCCCTCTCAGTATTATTTCCAATAATTGGTATCAGAGCAAGTCCTTCAGAAAAAGCTTGATCGCTTGAAGGGAGATCATTCAAGATGAATAATCATGAAGGCATGGGATCTATCAGACTACCAATCTTCAATGGGAACAATTTGGTATATTGGAAAATAAGAACCAAAGCCTATCTTCAGTCTCTTGGAGCCGATGTTTGGGAAATTGTGAAAGGAGGATACCAATTTCCAGCAGCAATACCTACAAATACAGCAGGTAAGAAGTTATACGAAACCAATGCCAAAGCAGTCAATACTTTATTGGGAAGTCTGTCAGAATCATAATTCGTCAAAGTCATCCAACTCAAGACAACCAAAGAGATATGGGACAAAATCATTCAGAGCTATGAAGGAGACTGCCAGGTAATATGTGCTAAGCTCCAAACTCTCAGAATTCAGTATGAAACTCTTAAGATGCAAGGTGATGAAATTATTGCTAGTTACCTTTTACGTGTAGATGAGATTGTTAATTGTATGAAGAATCTGGGTGAAGAGATAAAGGAGGCTACTTTAGTAGAGAAAATTTTGAAATCTTTGTCTTCTAAATTTGAGTCAAAATTATCTCCCATAGAAGAAAAGCAGGATCTTCGATCTATTAGTGTAGTTCAACTTCATGGAATTCTAACTACCTTTGAAATGAGGAAAGGAGGTCCATCAAATATGAGAGAAGCCGCTTTCAAAGTGTCAACAGAAGGAAAAGAAAAGGAAGAGCACAATGAATCAGGATATATTTCAGAAGAAGAAGATGAGGTAAACTTTGTCAAGAAGCTTCAACAGGGTTCCGGAAGATTCAGAGGTAACCTATCATTCAAATACTTTGCTTGTGGTAGAGTTGGCCATTATGCTGCAAAATGTCCTCATAAAGATAATCATGAAAAAGAAAAGGAATCTACAAAAGGCAATAGAAAAAAAGTTGTTAATAGAAGAAGTTACTATACTCATGAATATAGTGATGGATTACCTAGTAGTGATGAAGATGAAACTGAACAAGATTATAAACTACTCATGGCTTATGACAATGATGATTTTTTGGATGCCTTAGAAGAGGAAGACTTTCTTGAAGAAATCACTAAACTCAAAATATATTTGGAAGAAAAGAATATGATCATAGACACGTTGACACATCAACTCACTGAAAGAGAAAAGCACAATGAAAAACTAGAATGTGAAGTTGTGGGTCTAAGAAAAGAACTTGAGAAGACAAAATCTCTTAATCTTAGATTTGCTAAAGGATCAGAAACTTTAAATGAAATCATCAAGGTTCAACGTTCTCCTCTTATAAAGATAGGTCTTGGATATACTGAAGAATCATCCCAATCACAAAAGTCATCAACCTCCACCAGAAGCTATCTTGATGTAGCAAAGACCAGTGAACAGTATGTCAATCATCAGCAAAAGCCTAAAAGTACTCATCAGGTAAATCATGCTCAATTTACTCCAAGGATGAACATCAATAGAAGCATCAACCAAAAGGTAAACAATACCAAAAGATTCTATGATCACAGAAACTTCTTTAATGGACAATGCTTTTCATGCCATAACTTTGGGCATAATGCTGCTCAATGTGTTGCTTACAAAACTATCATGACTAGAGAAACACGAAATCAAAGGAGCGTAACAGGAATCAAGAAAAGTTCTTATAATAACTTTTCTCCTCTTGAAGATGAAATTGAATGTTCGTTTTGTAATAACTTTGGTCATGAAGAATCTTAATGCACGAGCAAATTTCGGCCAACGCTTCAAAAGGAGCAAACATTATCAAATTCCAAGGTATGGAGAAAGAAGGAACTTCATTCAGAAAGATGTGGCATAGCTTTGTTTGCAAAAGAACAAGAAAATCAGTGGTACATTGACAGCAGATGCTCTAAACACATGACAGGTGATAAAGAGAAACTCCATTCATATAATGCTTTAGAAAAAAAAAAAGAATGTCTCCTTTGGAAATGGCACACCAGCTATCATTAAAGGTAAAGGTTCTGTTTATTTGAAAGAAAAGGTTAAAGCTAGAAATGTCATGTATGTTGATGGTTTAAAACATAACTTGTTGAGTGTCAGTCAAATGTGGGATCAAGGAAATGAAGTTGTGTTTCGATCAAACAGATGTGTGGTTCTTGGGATTGATATAGTAAAGACTGTAATCAAAGGTACAAGAACTCTAAGCAATTTATACATACTGAAAGGAGGACAAAAACAATGCTATCTAAGAAAAACAAATGAAAATTGGTTATGGCACAGAAGATTGGGCATCTAATCTTCTCTCAAATAAGAAAAGCAAGCAGGCTCAAGGCGGTTCGTGATCTTCTAGAGATCAGCATCCCAGAAAATACCATATGCAAGCCATGTCAAGTCGGTAAGAAAACCAGAGTTCATTTCAGTCAAAAAGAAGGATCAGCAAGTAAGCCTCTTGAACTCATCCATACTAATTTTCGTGGACCAACAAGGAAAAAGTCACCTCGTGGAGAAGAATACTTTATTTTATTCAATAATGATTTTTCTAGAATGTGTTGGATAAGTCTACTAAAGCATAGAGATGAAGCATTTGAAAAGTTTAAAGCCTTCAAATCTTTAGTTGAAAATGAATCAGATCGAAAAATCAAATGTCTCAAATCTGATCAAGGGGGAGAATTCATATGAGATGAATTTTTTGATTTTTGTGAACAACATGGAATAAAAAGGCAATTCTTTGTGCCAGAACTCCTCAACAAAATGGCGTAGTGGAAAAAATGAATAGAACAGTTCAACAAACGGCTCGAGCTATGCTTGATGCTGGAACTCCTGCTACCTTCTGGGGTGAAGCTACATTTACTGCCGTGACTATTCTCAACAAAGCTAATGTTCGGGTAAATAGTGATCAAACTCCATATGAACTTTGGTATGGTAATCCTCCTACTATAAAACAATTTAAAGTTTTTGGAAGCAAATCTTTCATCAAAAAGACTGATGAAAAACTTGGTAAGTTTGAACCCAGAGCAGACGAAGGAATTCTTCTTGGTTATTCATCTAGAAGTAAATGATACAAATGTTATAACAAGAGACTTCGGAAAATTGTTGAATGCATTGATGTAGTAACTAATGAAGCATGCAAAAATCCAGAACAGACAAAGGATGATGACAATGAAGAAGATGGTGAATGCTTTCCCGTATCAAATCAAAATGATATAGAGAAAGAAACCAATGAAGCATCAGAAGAAGATACAATTGACAGGGAAAAGTCTTCATCCAGGTATGTTCAAAAGAATCATCCAGAATCTCAAATTCAAGGAGAAAAAGGGTCTGGGGTAGAGACAAGAAAAACTCTTGCAGGAACTTCCAGTTATCTAGCATTACTATCCTCCATAGAGCCATAGAATATTAATGAAACTAGCAAAGATGAATGTTGGGTTAGGTAATGAATGAAGAACTTGACCAAATTGAAAAGAATGATACCTGGGAACTAGTTCCTAAACCTCTTGATAAAAATGTTATAGGAACAAAATGGATATTCAAGAATAAAATGAATGAAAATGGAGAGGTTATTAGAAACAAAGCAAGACTTGTCTGTAAAGGGTATGCTCAACAAGAAGGTATAGACTTTGAAGAAACATTTGCACATGTTGCGAGACTTGAAGCCATAAGAATGTTTCTTGCTCTTTCAAGTTTTTGGAAATTCATCAAATGGATGTAAAATCTGCATTTCTTAATGGAGAGTTAAAAGAAGAAGTTTATATTGAACAACCAGAAAGATTCATTCCAGGAAATGATGCGAAGCTTGTATGCAAGCTCAAAAAGGCTCTTTATGGATTGAAACAAGCTCTAAGGGCTTGGTATTATCGGCTTGACAAATATCTTCAACAACAAGGGTTCACAAAATGATCTGTAGACAACAACTTATACAACAATATTGAGAATGATAAACTACTAATTATTGTTGTTTATGTTGACGATATCATCTTTGGCAACAATGAAGAATCTATGACTCTGAACTTTGCTTCGGTTATGCAACAAGAATTTGAAATGTCCTTACTTGGTGAACTTACTTGGTGAACTTACTTATTTTCTTGGTCTACAAGTACAGCAAACAAAAGATGGTATTTTTATTTCAAAAACTAAATATCTCAAGTAGATTTTGAAGAAGTACGGAATGGAAGATTCTAAACCAGTATGTACTCCAATGGTAACAAGATGCAGTCTCAGTTCTAACGATGAATCACCTACAGTGAATCAACCAGCATATAGATCTATGATTGGAAGTCTGCTCTATCTAACAGGTACCAGACCTAATATCATGCATGCAATAGGAATTGTTGGAAGGTTCCAAGCAAATCCAAAGGAATCACATCTTCAGGTTGTAAAAAGAATATTCAAATATCTTCAAGGAACTCAAGACTTTGGTCTATGGTATCCTAAAGATACAGATCTTACTCTTCATGCATATACAGATGCAGATTGGGCAGGAAATGTTGATGATCGAAAAAGCACCAGTGGAGGTGCATTCTATATGGGATCATGGTTAGTATCTTGGTTCAGCAAGAAACAAAGTTCAATTGCCTTATCTACAACTGAAGCGGAATATGTGACTGTTGCATCTTGTTGCACACAACTACTCTGGATGATGCAAACATTGCAAGATATTCAAATCACATGTTCTCCACCCATCTCCATTTTATGTGATAATACAAGTGCCATCAATATTTCGAAAAATCCAATCATGCACTCCAAGACCAAGCACATACCCATTAAGTACCACTTTCTACGAGAACAAGTGCTTGAACAAAATGTTAAATTGGAGTATGTTCCCTCCAAAGAACAGGTTGCTAATATATTTACCAAACTGCTTCCCAGAGAAACATTTGAATATCTCAGAGAAAAGTTGGGAGTAGTTTCTGCATCATCCTACTGTTAAATCCAGTTTCCAGAGGAAGGTTCCTATACGCAGGTTTCATGAAGGATAGTCGCGTATATATGCAAGTGTCTATGGTTGCAGGTAGCACAGGTTCAGGGGGAGCATTAGCCTTTACAAACATTCTGCATTGTTGGCATTATGGTTGTTGATTTCAGCTATGGTTTCAGATATTCATTATCACTTAGGTCATGTAGAGATCTAGGGTGTAATATGTCTCCTTCTGTCATAGTCTATTTTTTGAGTCTTATTGGACATATGATGTAATTTGTATTCCCACTATGTATGGGAAGGATGATGTAACAACTGTTATATTTCAGTCATGAATAAACAATTGGTGTATCCCCACTTGGTTCAGTGATTGATGTATGTATGAGTCATTGGTGATAGGAAGGTCATACTCACATACTTGAGTTATAGAATCATGTTATTCTTTTAAAAAAAATATCTCCACAGACTGTGCATGTACTCAGGGGGAGCATGGACAACATAGTGTATCTCAAAGAGGAAGAAATCTTGGTCCGCCCTTTGCCCTTGATGTCAAAGGGGGAGAGAGTATTTTGGTGTTGGTTGATATCTCTAACAGATTCAACAGCTTGAAACAATCAACACCCATATGGTTTCCATCAAGTCCAAAGGGGGAGATTGTTGGCATTATGATACAAGTGTTGTCCTTCATGGCAATTCACTCGCAGGTCAGTTCAGATTTGATAAAACGCAACACACAATTTAACAGGTCAATTTAGAGGTAACAGGGCATTAGTACAAAAGAATAGGAAGTTGGAACAAAGATCTACTGATCAGAATCAAGAAGTTGAAGAAAAATGATGGTGTAAGGTAGTTTAAAGTAGTTTAAGTTGTATACGCAGGTTCACTTTGACAAAGCAGCGTATACACGTGGGTTAACAGAACAAAACGAGCATATACGTATGCACGCACTTTCACAAGAGGAAAAGCATGTATGGGTTGGAAAATCAAGGAAATTCAAGATTAAAGAATACCAAGGGTCAATACCATAGTATTAGCCTACAATATTGAGCGGAGTAATGACTATTTGATCCCGTCCAAGAATACCACAGGTTCCAAGTGTTGTTTTGGTCCGAGGTATTGACGAAGACTAAAAACTATATAAGGAGGAGAAGATCAAAGGGTTAGGTGTGCAATTAAAAGGGTTTCTTAGGAATACTTGTACCTAAAGTACATTCTATGTTGTAGGGGCTATGATTATGATATAATACGAAATATTGTGTGCACCTAGAATTCAATATTGGATCAAGATCATGAGACCTAAAATGACTTATCATTGAATGATCTCGTATTGGTTGGGCTAGATCTGATTGCTTACACATGTTTTATTCTTTAAATGTCATGAGCTAGGTATTTCTGAAATCTGGAATAACAATGAAGTTGTAAGTTAGTATTTGCAGATATATACGCTAGTTCACCTTGGTCAAGGCGCGTATACACGCTGGTTTGAAGCTTCCAATTAGCGTATACAAAAGAAAAGCCTGTTATTCAGAAATGACTAATCTATCTGATCAATGTTGCTATTTCACTATTGTCTGTCAATGATGTCTTCTTAGATTTGAAAGTAGAACTGAATGCATAAGGAGATTGAGTCTGATTGATTGATTGATTAAGTGAGAAGGGTGATCTTTGCTGCTGACTGTCTAGATCTCTGTAATTTGACAGTAGATGTTCAGAATATTACTGGTTGGTACAGATTTGATTCAAAAGTTTTATGTTTCAGTAGTTTTGGAGGTATATGCAGGTTTGGGTAAAGGAAGTAGCATATACACGCAGGTTGGGTTCATTAAAGTAGTGTATGCATTCTGATGTATGATTCTTGAGGTTGCAGTTGGTTTTGAATGATGATGCAGGTTTCTAGGTTCAGCACAGTGTTCTGGTGACAATGATTTGACTATTCAGATTGACTGATTGTTGGTTGATGCAGATATTATTATAGAGTTTGAGCTTCAAAGTTTCTAATGGGTCCAGTGTGAAAATTTGATGAAACGAGGCCTTCATATTGTGTTGTTGTGTACCAGGAGCATCCAGTCTGAAAATTTATGAAATGTGGTCCCTGGAGGAAGAGAAAAGGTCGTAACCTTCTGTAGATTGGCACCTACGTACAAGTAAACATATCGGCTAGTACAAGAGCTAGGGGGTTCTAGCTCCCAACTAGAAGAAGCTGGAGAACGAGAGAAGGTTGTAGCCTTCTGCAGGTGCGTGTCTGCATATTGGTATGAGTCTGCACCTGTACAAGACTGTAAACAAATTTTCTTTATATTAAAAAGAAGACAGAGATGACAGCAGCAGGTGGTTTTTCTCCTGCATTGGGTTTCCACCTTAAATCTTAGTGTTCATGTGTGTTGCTTATTTCTGATGCTTTATTATGTTATTACTGCACATAGTTACTGTATAATAAAGTACTGATGCACTAATTAAAGACCAACACATGATGAATTAACTAAATCATAAGTTCTTTGGGTATACGTTGGTTTCTTTAATCATAGTTGTGTGCACACGCACATTCATTTCACTGAAGTAGCGTATATAAATCTGATTGGGAAATGAAAATTTATTGAATTGTAAATACTGATTCACCCCCCCTCTCAGTATTATTTCCAACAGCAGGGGACATGGTTATTTGCAAACAAGGATGCTCAAATTATAAATGATTGTGGAAGTCATAATACATGATTTTTATGATTATACATGCTTAATATTGTATTGAGCAAGATGTGACAAGGGATGTGGTTATTTGCAAAAAAGGATGTTCAAATTATAAATAGATGCGGAAGTCATTTCTCCAAAACCAAAATGACTGTGGAAGTCATGCACAATATTTGGTAAAATGTGAATAAGAAATTCATTTGATTCCTTTGATCTATGAGATTGTGGTGTGTAGGTCTTGGAACAAGGACTTACCAACGAACCATTAGATGGGTATGACATCACAATCAGTACCTTAAGGTGAAGCGCGAAGTTTCGAAGTAGAGTAGAAGATAAGCCATGAAAATTAGGGCACAGAGTCCTAAATCCATGAAAGATAAAAACATAGAACCTTGGATTTATAATAAAAGTATTAGGGCGTGGAGTCCTAAATCCATGAAAGATAAAGACATGGAGTGTTGGATCTATAATAAAAGGATTGGGACAGAGAGTCCTAAATATTTAAAATATCAAGGTGTGGAACCTTGGATCCTTAGAGTAGATCAGGGCGCAAGGTCCTCAATCTACTAAGGCACGGAGATGTATGCAGTAGGGATGTGTAATCCCTATTCTTTGGAAGAAAAATACCACTCATGGGCAACTAAGGGATGAATTTCCTAAATAAAATCTCATTTCTGACAATTATGGAGTGACTTTCTAAAAATAGAAAGTCGTGTCTAACATCTCAAGTATGACTTTCCAAAAATAGTAAATCACCTTCAATCAATGGGTAATCAAGTATAGTTGAAGGAAAATCACTTAACTTATCATTAATCAATCCTAATAGTCCAATCTCGACTTCGGGCCAAGTTTAGCCCAAGAGGGGGAGTATGTAGTGTCTCTTCGTGGTGAAATAGCTTTGATGTTTTGATGCAATGATATAAGATTATGCATGTCAGACTTATGTATATGTTTGTATTCTATAGACCTAGTTTGGGTCACCCGGTTACTATGTTCTTATGATAATATCTATGGTTGTGTATAAAAACTGATTTTGTTTAAGAGCATATTATCGATGTTTTCTCTTTTGGTATCATAATTTGGACATAAGTGTATGACGGGGATGGTGATCCAGGATTGAGACACATAGATCCATGGATGATCATGGTTATGTGGAACATATGGTTAATTATGATTTATGGATGATATAAGATTTGTATTATTATATATGCATAATCTTGTACTAAGCAGTGTGTAGCAGGGGACCAGGTTATTTGCAAACAAGGATACTCAAATTATAAATCACTGTGGAAATCATCATACATGATTCTTATGATTATATATGCTTAATCTTGTATTGAGCAAGATGTGGCAAGGGACGTGATTATTTGCAAAAAAGGATGTTCAAACTATAAATGGATGTGGAAGTCATTTCTCCAAAACCAAAATGACTGTGGAAGTCATGCACAATCTTTGGTAAAATGTGAATAAAAAATTCATTTGATTCATTTGATCTATGAGATTGTGCTGTGTGTAGGTTTTGGAACAAGGCCTTACCAACAAACCATCAGATGGGTATGAGCCCACAATCAGTACCTTAAGGTGAAGCGCGGAGTTTCAAAGTAGAGTAAATGATAAGCCATGGAAATTAGGGCCCGGAGTCCTAAATCCATGAAAGATAAAGACATGGAGTCTTGGATCTATAATAAAAGTATTAGGGGCCAAAATCCTAAATCCATGAAAGATAAAGACGTGGAGTTTTGGATCTATAATAAAAGGATTGGGACGCATAGTCCTAAATATTTAAAAGATCAAAGTGTGGAATCTTGGATCCTTGGAGTAGATCAAGGCGAGGAGTTCTCAATTTACTAAGGCACAGAGATGTATGCAATAGGGATAAAGAATCCCTATTCTCTAGAAGAAAAATAACACTCATGGGCAACTCAAGGATGATGTTAAAATTGGCAACTAGGGCCAAACTCCATGTGGGTCAGCTTATTTATGGCAGCTAATATTTTTATTGGATCCCTCTCATCGAGAGGTGTAGGATTGATCTAAAGATCATCCGATTCCGATAAGTATTTATGGAGATATGAATTTATTTATGTTATAAATCAAATTGTCAAGTCGGCCAACAACTTGAGTAGGCTCAGAAGCCCAATAGACGTGTCTATTCATCATCCACGTTTTAGTATAAATTGGTGAGGACTTGAAGTCATTTTAAAATATGTATTCTTGAGGTGATCTCCTCTCCACATCTTGGGTTTCTAGAGAAGGAGAGAACAAAAGAATACGCTGGCCTAGAAAGAGCCCTAGCTGTAGATGATGCCCTAAATCAACGCAATCATGAAGACTCAATTCATAGGGACTATTATATGCAATCAACCAAAGACTCTATACGATACAGGTCATGGGGACATCTACAGACTGTCATGGAAACACCTTACACACAGTTATGCTAATCATAACATTTATACGTAGGGCATAAAGTTATTAACACATAGTTAATAAAGGGTCTATGCACAGTTATGAAGATATCATACACGCAGTTCATACGCAGTCATGGTAACAGCTTATACGTTGTTCATGAGACTTCTTATATGCTGTTCATGAGACTTCTCATACGTTGTTCATGGTCAACCCTATATGCTGTTCAAGGAAACCTGACATGCTGCTCATCAAACCCTATACGTTGTTCAAGATACGCTATTCATAAAACCCTATATGCTGTAATGGAGACATGTTAACGCAGTTAATGAAGACTTGTTAACACAGAAGGAAATTTCGGGTATAGTAGCCACAGTCTAAGTGTAAGGTATGAAGTGAACTAAACTCGGGTACAGGGACCTGCATTCATGGTTTATAGATCCGCATTGAATTACAATATCCCATATTGATGGAGCGGCAAGGTTCTAGGAAGTGTGATGAGGACGCAGAATAAATACATATCTCGGCATACCTGTGATTGAAGGAAATATCTTCTGATGAATAAATCAGAGAAGATGATCTCGGAATATCTATGAGCAGCATCTCGTCATACCTGTAAGTGTTCTCATCAAATGGAGCTGAAGGGTATTAAGTCCTGTACTGATGTATGACATAAAACTAATCACTGTCATTGTGATAAAGCAGTCATAATGACAAGGATCATAAGTAGTAATGTTTATGATGGTTACAGTCTCAACATAATGAGAATGATAAGGATGAATAGTCTTAGATCATGATGTTGTAAGAGCAGCATGATGGGCATGTCAGCAAAGGGTAGCATGATGATGAATGAGATCATGAGCATGGGGCAACTTGATGATGAATAAGACCATGGAAGATGCAGCATGATGAGCAGCCTGAAGATGATGAACGAGAGGCAGCACTACAATAGGTGAAGCCGTCACCTTGGAGAATCAGTTGAAGCAGAATGTCTTCAACTGATCTCATCGTTATAGGAAATGATCTATGCTCAAATCTAGATAAGTCAAAGTGTTGACTCCTGTTGTAAATGTACTCTCTCTCTCACTTTCTTTGTTGAACTTTGAAAAACATAAAAGAAGAATTGATCAAGAGTTTCCCCACATTGGGGTTTGTCCCTGGCTAGCGCCACATCTTGTGTCCTCTTGTCTTGGCTTGTCTTCTGCGATTTATATTTATGTTCTATCTGCAGTTTACCTTAATGCTGATGTGATTGCTAACTGTGAAAATTTAAATAAATTGCTCTAGCATAGAACATACAGGTTTGGAACAACCCAAGGAATTTGAGATTCATGATCAAGAATCTCATGTATACAGATGGAAGAAAGCCCTCTATGGCTTGAAGCAAAACACCTCGGGCATAGTATGAGAGGATTGATAGCTGTCTGATGAAGCTGAGATCCACTAGGAGTGAAATCGATCCAAACCATTACTCAAAGTTTGTGGATGATAGACCTCTCATACCAGCACCTATGTCTGATAGGTGCAGACCCTCTCATTTGTAGGAGACAGAGGAAGTTGGATTCCAAATGTGGAAAGATAAACTGCAAGCCTGTGACTATCTCAAGGATCTTAACTTTTAGAAGCTACATGGTAGTGATGTCGGACCAGATTTGGGAAATGCCTCTAAGTTTCATAAACTCATTCGCGTTGATGTTCTTGGTGAACCTCCGTCCGGACATATGTTTTGCAGTTAGTATGGTGAGCTCATATTTGGTTGAGCTTCACTAGATTGGTGCCTAGAATCTTCTGAGATATCTTCGGGGCACAATCTCTCATGGATTGAGATACACTGCTCGAAATATTTCAAATGCTGAGTGGGCAGGCAGTGTGGAGGATCACTAGAGCACTTCTCAGTGCTGGTTCTCCTTGGGATCTGCTTCGATATCATGGATGAGCAGGAAGTAGAAGTACGTGGCTTTGAGCATCGCCAAGGAAAAGTATATTGCTGCTAGCATGACTACCTGAGAGGCAGTCTGGTTACGAAAGCTCTTTGATGAGCTGTTTGGATACCACTATGTAGTAGGATGATTAATTCTCCTCTGAGGTCTGGATGATGTGTTCTCCATGACGATTATGTAGCAGAATGATTAGTTCTCCTATAAGGTCTGGATGATGTGTTCTCCATGACGATTATGTAGCAGGATGATTAACTCTCCTGTGAGGCCTGGATGATGTGTTCTCCATGGCGATTGTGTAGCAGGATGATAAGTTCTCTTGTGAGGACAGGATTGATTAAGTTCTCCTGTTGAGGCATCCTACCCATGCAGTCTAGGACTCATTGGAAGTAGCTCTCATCTGATCAATGAGTAGGGAAATGAGGATAGGGACCATAGTAGTACCGATGGACGCATCGTTGTATCTACCGTACTCCCTATGCTAGGATGACCTTCATTGATCCGGGATCAATGATACTGGTCTGGGACCAGTGGTACACACTCTGAGACTGACTTTGAGTCAGTGGAGGATGGTATGATACATCCTCGTGACCTTCATTGATCTGGGATCAATGATACTGGTCTGGGACCAGTTGTAGGAGTTGTACCTACTATGATGCTGATTTCAGGCCAGTTGAGACTAGTCTGGGACCAGTGGTACATACTTTGAGATTGACTTCAGGTCAGTGGAGGACTGGTCTGGGACCAATAAGAGTGGTACATACTATGACGCTAACTTCGGGTCGGTTGAGACTGGTCTAGGACCAGTGGTACACACTCTGAGACTGATGATACTGGTCTGGGACCAGTAGTAGGAGTGGTACCCACTATGACACTGACTTTGGGTCGGTTGAGACTGGTTTAGGACCAGTGGTACGCACTCTGAGACTGACTTCGGGTCAGTGGAGAATGGTATGAGACATTCTCAATCAATTCTTCTTCTTCATGGTTCAGTAGAGCTAAGTAGAGTAGAGCAGAGCCAACAGAGTTGAGCAAAGCAGAGCAGAGCCAGCAGAACTAAGCAGAGCCAGCAGAACTGAGCAGAGCAGAGCAGAGCCAGCAGCGCTGAGCAGAGCCAGCAGCGCTGAGCAGAGCCAGTAGAACTGAGTAGAGCTGAGCTGAGCAGAGCAGAGCTAGTAGAGCTGAGCAAAGCCAACAGAGCTAGCAAAGTTGAGCAGAGCTGAGCAAAGCAGTGCAGGGCAATGATGGCAGAGACAGTACAGTTGGACATATGGATCAATGGATGGAGTTCTCCCTAGTGGAGAGGGAGTGTTAAAATTGGCAACTAGGGCCAAACTCCATGTGGATCAGCTTATTTATGGCAGCTAATATTTTTATTGGATCCCTCTCATCGAGAGGTGTAGGTTGATCTAAAGATCATCCGATTCCAATAAGTATTTATGGAGATATGAATTTATTTATGTTATAAATCAAATTTTCAAGTTGGCCAGCAACTTGAGTAGGCTCGGAAGCCCAATAGACATGTCTATTCATCATCCACGTTTTAGTATAAATTGGTGAGGACTTGAAGTCATTTTAAAATATGTATTCTTGAGGTGATCCCCTCTCCACGTCTTGGGTTTTTGGAGAAGGAGAACAAAAGAATACGTTGGCCTAGAAGGAGCCCTAGCTGCAGATGATGCCCTAAATCAACGCAGTCATGAAGACTCATTCATAGGGACTGTTATATGCAATCAATGGAGACTCTATACGATACAGGTCATGGGGACATCTACACGCTGTCATGGAAACACCTTACACACAGTTATGCTGATCATAACATTTATACGCAGGGCATAAAGTTATTAACACATAGTTAATAAAGGGTCTATACACAGTTATGAAGATATCATACATGCAGTTCATACGCAGTCATGGTAACAGCTTATACGTTGTTCATGAGACTTCTTATACGTTGTTCATGAGACTTCTCATACGTTGTTCATGGTCAACCCTATACGTTGTTCAAGGAAACCTGACACGCTGCTCATCAAACCCTATACGTTGTTCAAGATACGATGTTCATAAAACCCTATACGCTGTAATGGAGACCTGTTAACACAGTTAATGAAGACCTGTTAACGCAGAAGGAAATTTAGAGTATAGTAGCCACAGTCTAAGTGTAAGGTATGAAGTGAACTAAACTCGGGTACAGGGACCTGCATTCATGGTTTATAGATCCACATTGAATTACGATATCCCATATTGATGGAGGAGCAAGGTTCTAGGAGGTGTGATGAGGACGCAGAATAAATACATATCTCGGCATACCTGTGATTGAAGGAAATATCCTCTGATGAATAAATCAGAGAAGATGATCTCGGAATATCTATGAGCAGCATCTCGTCATACATGTAAGTGTTCTCATCAAATGGAGCTGAAGGGTATTAAGTCCTATACTGATGTATGACATAAAACTAATCACTGTCATTGTGATAAAGCAGTCATAATGACAAGGATCATAAGGAGTAATGTTTATGATGGTTACAAAATCAACATAATGAGAATGATAAGGATGAACAGTCTCAAATCATGATGATGTAAGAGCAGCATGATGGGCATGTCAGCAAAGGGCAGCATGATGATGAATGAGATCATGAGCATGGGTAGCTTGATGATGAATAAGACCATGGAAGATGCAGCATGAAGATGATGAACGAGAGGCAGCACTACGATAGGTGAAGTCGTCACTTTGGAGAATCAGTTGAAGCAGAATGTCTTCAACTGATCTCATCGTTATATCATTCAGTGTTACTTGGGAGCGGGAGCGAAAGCAGGGAGTGGGAGCGAAAACAGGTGCAGGAGTGACATGTTTAGAAGCTCCTGGTTTGGGAGCAAATCCCGGAGCGTTTTTTATATAATATATATATATTTTTTATATTTTTATATTTTGATACATATATGTCAACAAAAACATATAGAATGATGAATTAGATATAAAAAACATTAAAAAAACATAGATTGAACCATATAACAACAATCATCTAACCATGTCAACAAGTTAGTAACATAGTAACATACAACATATTGAGTCATGATTCATCAATCTTAAAGTTTCAAGCTTTCAAAATTCAATATATAACATTTATCATCATTGATCACGAAAGTTGTACTGGTAAGCTAAGTGTAACCATTACAACAAATAATAGCTAACATGAAATGAAATGTTATAAAATGAAATGAAACAACTTTCAACTTTCATGAAGCATCATATTCATAATTCATTACTAGTGAGTTATAATTGCCAACTTCAAACTTAAATTGTCATATATTGTTTAAAAAAATATCATAATAAATATGAAAGAGTCAATAGTTATAGAAACTACTAGAAACTAGAAAAGACAGGTAAATCTATTATCTATTGCTTATGCTTGGGCCTCTTGCCACCACGAGAAATGTCTAATTTTTTAGTCTTGTTGGAAAATCAGGATCTTTATCATTAATATCACCCTCTAAGCATTAATATCCAGAGGTATCTTTGTCATTACCTAGGTATCTATATAGGGATCTTTGTCATTAATATCACCCTCTAAGCATTAACATAAGATAGAAAAAGCATAGCATGTCAAGTCAAGATTTTGTTTGAGTGATGTGTACATTTTTAAGAGGGTCATGATAGAGGAGTTCGACAACCAATGTCACTAACATCAAGCTACATAGAGGGATTGGTGCTCTTGATTAAATACAAGTTCCATACCCTAATACATGACAAAATTCAATGGAAACAATGCAATCCTGAAAAACTGATAAGTCTGCTGGATTTTGAATGAAATCTAAAATTCTACTTTTTGCATATGAAATCCAATGAGGTCGGAACCACTCTCAAACATCCTGAGTCATTTCATGGTAATGTTAAAAATTTAAGCTACCCCACTAAAAAATTATTTGTTTCTTTGAAAAAAATTGCATTTGGAACATCATTGCAGAAAAAAAATTTGCAAAAAAGGCAAAACGCTACCGAAAACACTCCCAAAAAGGCAAGGAGCGATTTTTTTTTTTTAGGGAGCACGCTCCCGAAATCACTCCCTTTTCGGGAGCGCACTCCCGACCCGCTCCCGAGTTGCTCCTGCCCGGAGCGCGGATTGGGAGCGGGATCGAGGGGGGGGAGGCACTCCCCCGCAACACTGGGAAATGATCTATGCTCAGATCTAGATAAGTCAAAATGTTGACTTCTGTTGTAAATGTACTCTCTCTCACTTTCTGTGCTGAACTTTGAATAACATAAAAGAAGAATTGATCAAGGGTTTCCCCACATTGCGGTTTGTCCCTGGCTAGCGCCACATCTTGTGTCCTCTTGTCTTGGCTTGTCTTCTGCGATTTATATTTATGTTCTATCTACAGTTTACCTTAATGTTGATGTGATTGCTAACTGTGAAAATTTAAATAAATTGCTCTAGCATAGAACATACCTAAAATTAACAATTTCCTCAATAAAATATCATTTCTGACAATTATGGAGTGACTTTCTAAAAATAGAAAGTCTGTCTAACATTTCAAGTATGACTTTCCAAAAATAGTAAATCACCTTCAATCAATGGGTAATCAAGTATAGTTGAAGGAAAATCACTTAACTTATCATTAATCAATCCTAATAGTTCAATCTCGACTTAATCCTCAATATTATTAATATTATTATTATTATTATTATCTTTTATGAGACTATGATATTATTTTTAAAAGGGAATTACAAGTCACCTTCATCTCTCCAATCACTTCACACCTCTTTCCTTGATGATTCTCATGGCTCTATGTAACTCTCTCTCTCTTTTAATAATAAATTACACTCTTTTATGCACTCATCAAAGAATGGCATATTCCTCTTACACTCATTAAATACATGTCATAAAATATTCCTCTTACGCTCTCTTTAATGCATATGTTACACTCTCTTTAACTAAGATATGCATACCTCTTCTTAATGGCATGAGTTACACTCCTCTAAATGGAATACAAAGCATGCATATTAGTCCTCCTTTATGACAAGAATTTGTTGCTCCTCCTATATATGTGTCTCATGTATTATCACTTGGGAGAGGTGCATTGTAATACCAAGAGTTGGAGAGACTTGAAGAGGATTGTGAGAGGGAGAGTCTTGGAGAGTAGCCAAATGTTGTTGAAATGAATCTAAATTTCCTAAACTAAATTACTAAGTAGTTCATCTTGGTGGAGTTGTCCATGAATGGTATTGAGAGGAAGTGAAATTTATCTTCCTCAGTTTGCCTTGTATATCTCTCTACTGCTATATTTTGGTATTGCTTGTGACTTTATACAACTCGGAGGTTCCAAGGGGGGCAATTCTTCCTGGATATGGTTGGAAGGAAAACCGGATGGTTCATAATGAGTTGGTAAGGATATTGGAGTCAGAGCATAATCTCATTGGAGCTAGAGCATATTCCCATCTTTTTGGAATTGTATAAATACACTGCCAGGTATGTTCATAAGAATTCTTGAAATTTTAGTTTATTATTAATTTGAAAGTGTTGTAGAACTTTAAAATTCATTAGAAATTGCTACTTGTGAATGTTTATGACATATTTACAGAGTTAGTTTTGGGCTAACCAATAATGAATGGTAGTTGTAGTTGAAAATGTACATGCAGGGGGATTAAAACAATAATGTGTTGCCAAAGTTTTAAGTTATTTTTTATAATAAATTTTTGTCCATAGCAGGTTGCCATGAGTTGTTGAAAATACCATATTAGCATAAATTTGGGTTTTCTGTCTCCATGTATAGTAGTAGATGAAGTTGACACACTAAATGTTTGAAAAAGTGATAAATGAGATAGTAGGAATGCTTTTTTGTTGTTAGTTTAATAAATCACATCTCTGGAAATGTATGTTATGTTTTCGCTCAACATCAGGGGGTATCCGTGCCTTTTGGCCATTTAACCCCCCATTTGATTCCAAAAAAAAACACTTCTCAGAACCTAGATCGTAAATCTGGGCGATTTTGAAGATTATAGATGCCAATTGTGTATGTTTGTTGTCAAGTTTTAGGTGAAGTATTAAGATGATTTAGTTTTTGTTTTAACGTGCCAATATTTGAAGTTTTGATTTATGAATTTTATGAGTTAAATAGATTGAGTAAAAATCTTATATTCATGTTGCTAATGGTTGTCAAATTGTCTTAAGAGATGATGGCCACCAAGTGTTTGACAAAATGCCTCAATGGTTGTATATTGTATGCTTGCAAATTGTTTGTCAAAAGGCCTCAATGGTTGTAGCTTTTATGCACATAAATTCTTAGAGTAAATGTCTCATTGACTATAGCTTTTATGTACCAGAAATTTATGAATAGATTATGCAATGGATGTAGCTTCCTATGTCTGCAAGTTTTTGTATAAATGTGAAAATGAATTTTAGTAAAGTTGTTGAAGTGTGAATAGATCAGCAGGACAGTGTTACTTTTATCATATAAAGCTATCATAAAAAAAGGGGTGTTGTTGGAAACAATTTTACAATGACAAATTATGTAGGATTTAATTACTTGTGCAAATGAGAATAATAAGTTCATCAAAATTGCATGTATTCAAGGCTGTGGCCTTATGCTTTAGTCACTGAGCAAGCATCTATTTTTTGCAAGTCCATTGTTTTACTTGGCACCTTTTGAAGAATAATATGCTTCTAAATTGGTAATAGTAGTTGTTCTCGTTACAAAATTTATTATGCAATTCTCATGATTGAAGCACTACCTTAATAACTAGGATTGGGAATCTTTAATTGATGAAATTGAAAATGTTGTTTGGTCAATATATTTTGTGACTCCATTTCATAAACATATCATTTTTATTAGATTTATTGATGAAGAGAGACATATTCTTCCCTCAGTTACCTTGCTATAAGTAGGTTAATACTCATACACCTATATGTGATTTTTGTAATAGAAACATGATACTTTGTGGTTATGATGTCAAGAGTCAATAAGTGGAACCTATTTAGCATAATCTAGGGGGTCAAATAGGTTGATTAAGCTTAATGCTCACACATGGCATTATGATGGAATTTATTTTCAGTCTTACTTAGAACTCATGTATAAGTATGAAAATAGCACATGCTATCTTCTTTTAAACTTGAGGAGAAATGCGTTTTGGAATAGGTATCCCTCACTTCTTCTGTTATATTCTTATATTGAAATAGATGAAAGAACATGATCTTCATGATAACCAAGTTAGTCATATTATAAGTCTAAAAAAATTGAGTATTAGTATTCAACGTAACCTTTACTTCTCTACACTATTGATGGTTGGTAAGGTGGGTCCTTACATATGGTATCAGAGCCAAGTTAAAACACAAGAGCCTAATGGACCAACATACTTGCTTGTAGGTTGATGCATAAATGTTGATTTCACATGCATGTTGAATTATTGTGTATGTTGACTTGGAAATATATTGGTTGCATAAAAGATATTATTATTATTATGTCATTTCGAAACTCATGAAAGAAAAAGAATGCTTTCTCATATTCTTTTATAATTTTGTTAAGATAAATTATTATAAATATGATAGAGGACTTAAAGACAAGTTGGGAAAGGATGTGTTTGAGAAGTTGGGGTTAAACCCAAGCATGTGAATGACTTGATTGTCAATGGGTGAGTGAGATATGTGGAGTGGATGCATGGTTGCATATATGTTTAATGCATCATTATCAATGTGATATGGGCCTACTAGCCATCTTTACTAGCTAAAATTGTATCTACCAAGAAAAATATTGGCCTAATCTAAACTATAGTATGATGACCTTGGTGTGTATGCTTTGGGAATGTGTAACAAGTGTAAGGCCAAGATTCAATTAACATGATGATTGAGTTCTTCATGTTAATTTTGACTCTTTTCTTACCTACACTAATGGAAACTTAACAGAAGCTACCTTGAAGGATGTCACTTTTAACTGTGAATGTAGATTCAAGAGTAATGTATGTGCATTAATTTGATGTGTTAAAATATGATTTGGGAATACATTCTTAATGAGTAAGAATGGAATTTCTATGATTTCTTTGACATGATTTTGTGTAGTTTGGGTTGACATTATGCATCAAATAACTTGAAATTACTCAAATACTAGGTTGAGTTATGACCTTCCTAATAAACAAGAGGCTTAAATGACTAGTGCATGAAGGGTTGTGGAAGAAATTTTAAGGAACACTTGAAGGTTATGTTTTCCTTAAGTTATGTATGGGGATGGAATCCATACTAGCATATATCTATGAGCAAATGTATAGGTGCATACTAACATATATCTATGAGCTAAGTAATGAGGTAACATATGGGTGTAGAATCCATACTAACATATATATATATATATATATATATATATCAGCTAACTAATGAGGTAAGGTATGGGTGTGGAATCCATACTAACATATATCTACGAGCTAAGTAATTCTTCTAGTTAGAATGAAAAAAATATTTTCATGGAATCTCATAGACATGATTAAGGAGAATTGATTGAATAATTAAAGTTAAATGGATAGAGATTCATAACATGAATTTGCTTGAGATTTAAATCCATTATTTTATTTTTATTACAAATGAAGATACTAAGATTGGTATACTAAACACCATTAGGTGGTTTAGAATGTTTGGAATAATTGATTTTGATATATGGAGTCAAGTGTGAACTAGGTATCTATCCTCTAGTATTGTAATTCTTTTGTATGTGTTGGATTTAGGTAGAATTAAAATGATTTTCAAATGCTTGAAATGTAGAAAAAGATTATTGTGATAAGTTGATGAAATATCTTTTCTATTGGCTTAAGACAAATTAGGTCTAGGAAAGCCATAATAGTCTCTTTAATGATTTTGTCAGTTGAATATTGGCTGAATTCTATTTAACCAAACTAATTATGAGGATTGAACTCATGAACTGCTATTATCTATTGTTTGTTAGGCAATCGAGTAAAAATTCATATTGTTTATGAACTTGATGAATTGCTTTCTTGGAATTTGATTAACTTGTAAATTGTTAAGAGAATAACATGTTTAGAAGATAAACATTTTATGTGGTGAGAAATTTGTTTTATTTGAACTTAAAGAAAAAGGTATGTGATTAATGAAAAGCTTAGTTGAGTTCTTGTTTTACAAGAATATGTGCTTGTGATATTTTTTGAGGGAGAAATTGGAGAGTGAGATCACATTTTGATGAATTGGAATTATTGCATGATTTAGAAGCCTAAGATGATTGTATTATATGTGGAATGGAAGAGATTGATGGATTTAGGAATTTTGTGCTTGGATGTATAGTTGTATGAGTAGTTAGTAATCCTGCAAAAGGTTATAATATTTTGAGAGGTAGTAAAAAAAAACTTATCTTTAGGCTAGAAATGCCTTTATGATAGTCTAAATCTTATTTAAAATCAACAAGATTATTCATAGTTTGAGAAATGTATGGTTTTCATAGTTTTATTTTTTGTGTATGTATTAATAGTAAGGAATAAGACATGAAACCAAATGAATTGATTAATTACTAAATAGAAATCATGAATGATTTTATAGTTGGAAAACAAATTGACTTACAATTATCAAGGTAGATTCAACAATATAGATATCGTTTCTGCATAATTATGAGAGTTCTTCTTCATTACAAGCCGATTTCGAAAAGATATCATTAATTTGCTTTCAGAATGAAGATATTCTAACAAAGTCATTCATAATTGATTCTCAAGTAAGAGAAGTGAATAATAATGAAGATTATGAGAACTAAAGGAATGGTCTATAATACATATGTAGGTCAATGAGGACTGTATGGAACCTTAGCTTGTTAGTTTTAAAAAAAATGGTTTCTTGAACCTCAAATTGTGATTTTTCGTAAAGAGTAAACATTTAGTAAAAAAATATATAGGTAGATCTTAAAGATTTTGATTGCAAGGATGTCCTATGGAATGAAAAGGGGAAACTTGGATTGAGAAGACATATATCAAGCGGGATGTAAGAGTGGGTTTTATATATGAAATCATGTTTTGTTGCATAGCTTCACTAGCAATTGTATGTGGATGATTTTATGCTTCTTGTATGCAAATTTGATTGTGAGATGGGATGGACCAACATTTGTGTTTATACAACCAATGTGTGATCTATTTATAGCTTGGCAAGATCAACATACTACAGAATCAAGAAAATGACACATGTAGGATTCATATAGACTATGAAAAAGAAAAATATGTAGAAGATCAAATGATTAAGTAGATGTCATATCAATTACATATAATAGTATTTTGATATGGTAATATAAATTGTATGGTTGGTTTTGATATAGAAATCTTTGGAATTTTATATCAAAACATGTCTAATATGGCATGGACATATTTTCTACTTGATTAAGAATGGTATGTTTTAGTTTTCATTGAGTTGCATCCAATTTAGCAAACATTAAACTATGGTTTGGCATGAAAAAAAAGACATCAAATACATATACATAAGGTTAACACCTTATTGATAGGAGAATTGAAAATAACTAAGTATCTTATGACTGTAGTAAAACACTTCGGGCCAAGTTTAGCCGAAGAGGGGAAGTAGGTAGTGTCCCTTCTTGGTGAGATAGCTTTGATGACACTTGGAGAGGGTCATTTTGATGCAATGATATAAGATTATGCATGTCAAACTTATGTATATGTTTGTAGTCTATAGACGTAGTTTGAGTCACCTAGTTACTATGTTCTTATGATAATATCTATGGTTGTGTGTATAAGAATTGATTTTGGTTAAGAGCATATTATCGATGTTTTCTCTTTTGGTATCCTAATTTGGACATAAGTGTATGACAAGGATGGTGATCCAGGATTGAGACACATAGAGCTATGGATGATCATGGTTATGTGGAACATATGGTTAATTATGATTTATGGATGATAGATGATTTCTATGATTATATATGCATAATCTTCTACTAAGCACTATGTGGCAGAGGACCTGGTTATTTGCAAACAAGGATGCTCAAATTATAAATGACTATGGAAATCATGATACATGATTTTTATGATTATATATGCTTAATCTTGTATTGAGCAAGATGTGACAAGGGACGTGGTTATTTGCAAAAAAAGATGTTCGAACTATAAATGGATGCGGAAGTCATTTCTGCATAACCAAAATGACTGTGGAAGTCATGCCCAATCTTTGGTAAAATGTGAATAAGAAATTCATTTGATTCCTTTGATCTATGAGATTGTGATGTGTGTCGGTCTTGGAACAAGGCCTTACCAACGAACCATCAAATGGGTATAAACTCACAATCAGTACCTTAAGGTGAAGTGCGGAGTTTCAAAATAGGGTAGATGATAAACCATGGAAATTAGGGCGCAGAGTTTTAAATCCATGAAAGATAAAGACATGGAGTCTTGGATCTATAATAAAAGTATTAAGGCATGGAGTCCTAAATCCATGAAAGATAAAGACGTGGAGTTTTGGATCTATAATAAAAGGATTGTGACGCGGAGTCTTAAATATTTAAAAGATCAAGGTGTGGAATCTTGGATCCTTGGAGTAGATCAAGGCGTGGAGTTGTCAATCTCCTAAGGCACGGAGATGTATGCAATAGGGATGCAGAATCCCTATTCTCCGAAAGAAAAATACCACTCATAGGCAGCTCAAGGATGAATTTCCTTAATAAAATCTCATTTCTAACAATTCTGGAGTGACTTTCTAAAAATAGAAAGTCATGTCTAACATCTCAAATATGACTTTCCAAAAATAGTAAATCACCTTCAATCAACGGGTAATCAAGTATAGTTAAAGAAAAATCACTTAACTTATTATTAATCAATCCTAATAGTCCAATCTCGACTTAATCTTGAATATTATTAATATTATTATTATCTTTTTATGAGACTATGATATTATTTTTAAAAGGGAATTACAATTCACCTTCATCTCCTCAATCACTTCACACCTCTCTCCTTGATGATTCTCATGGCTCTATGTAACTCTCTCTCTCTCTCTTAATAATACATTACACTCTCTTTTATGCATTCATCAAAGAATGGCATATTCCTCTTACACTCATTAAAGGCATGTCATAAAAGATTCCTCTTACGCTCTCTTTAATGCATATGTTACACTCTCCTTAACTAAGACATGCATACCTCTTCTTAATGGCATGAGTTACACTCCTCTAAATGGAATACCAGGCTTGCATATTACTCCTCCTTTATGACAAGAATTTGTTGCTCTTCCTATATATGTGTCTCATGTATTCTTACTTGGGAGAGGTGCATTGTAATACCAAGAGTTGTAGAGACTTGAAGAGGATTGTGAGAGGGAGTGTCTTGGAAAGTAGCCAAATATTGTTGAAATGACTCTAAAATTCCTAAACTAAATTACTATGTAGTTCAACCTGGTGGAGTTGTCCATGAGTGGTATTGAGAGGAAGTGAAATTTATCTTCCTCAGTTTGCTTTGTATATCTCTGTACTGCTATATTTTGGTACTGCTTGTTAGCTTATACACCTTGGGGGTTCCGGGGCGGAAGTTCTTCCTAGATATGGTTGGGAGGAAAACCGGATGGTTCATAATGAGTTGTTAACGATATTGGAGTCGGAGCATAATCTCAATGGAGTTGGAGCATATTCCCATCTTTTTGGAATTGTATAAATACACTGCCAGGTATGTTCATACACAGTCTTGAAATTTTAGTTTATTATTAATTTAAAAGTGTAGTAGAACTTCAAAATTCATTGGAAATTGCTACTTGTGAATGTTTATGAGATATTTACAAAGTTAATTTTGGGCTAACCAATAACGAATGGCAGTTGTAGTTGAGAATGTACATGCAAGGGATTAAAACAATAATGTGTTGCCAAAGTTTTAAATTCTTTTTTATAATGATTTTTTGTCCATAGCAGGTTGCCAAGAGTTGTTGAAAATACCATATTAGCATAAATTTGGGTTTTCTTTCTCTATGTATAGCAGTAGATGAAATTTGCACACTGAATGTTTAACAAAAGTGATAAATGAGATAGTAGGAATGCTTTTTTGTTGTTGTTTTAATAAATCGCATCTCTGGAAATTTCTATTGCGTTTCCGCTCAACATCAGGGGGTATCTGTGCCTTTTGACCATGTAACCCCCCATTTGATTCCAAAAAAACACTTCTCAGAACCCAGATCGTAAATCTGGGCGATTTTGAAGATTACTGCTGCCAACTGTGTGTGTCTGTTGTCGAGTTTTAGGTGAAGGATTAAGATGATTTAGTTTTTGTTTTAATATGTCAATATTTGAAGTTTTGATTTATGAATTTTATGAGTTAAATAGGTTGAGTAAAAATCTTGTATTCATGTTGCTAATGGCTGTCAAATTGTCTTAAGAGATGATGGTCACCAAGTGTTTGACAAAATGCCTCAATGGTTGTATATTGTATGCTTGCAAACTGTTTGTCAAAAGGCCTCAATGGCTATAGCTTTTATGCACATAAATTCTTAGAGTAAATGTCTCATTGACTATAGCTTTTATGTACTAGAAATTTATGAATAGATTATGCAATCGATATAGCTTCCTATGTCTGCAAGTTCTTGTATAAATGTGAAAATGAATTTGGTTGAAGTGTGAATAGATCAATAGGACAATGTTACTTTTATCATATAAAGCTATCATAAAAAAATGGGTGTTGTTGTTAACAATTTTATAATGACAAATTATGTAGGATTTAATTACTTGTGCAAATGAGAATAATAAGTTCATCAAAATTGCATGTATTCAAGGGTGCGGCCTTATGCTTTAGTGACTGTAGCAAACAACTATTTCTGCCCAATTTTTGCAGGTCCATTGTTTTACTTGGCACTTTTTGAAGAATAATATGCTTCTAAATTGGTAATAGTAGTTGTTCTTGTTGCAACATTCATTATACAATTCTCATGATTGAAGCATTGTCATAATAACTGGGATTGAAAATTTTTAATAGATTGGAAATGTTGTTGGGTCAATATATTTTGTGATTACATTTCATAAACATATCATATTTATTGGATTTAGTGATGAAGAGAGACATATTCTTCCCTTAGTTACCTTGCTATAAGTAGGTTAATATTCATACACCTATATGTGATCAAAATTTTAAGCTCTACCACCAACCTAGGGATCTAGGCATGTATCCAAGGTCGGAGCTCCATGACCAATGCCACCCTCCCTCTTCAAGATCTAGACATCAATAGATAGGCCGACCAAATGTCCTCCCAAGCATCTTGCCATAAGATGCTTCATCTCTCCCTATCAATTAAATCAGATATATCCATTTGTCCAAACATGCTTCTGTTATTTCTTGTAGCATCGGATGTGTTCTAACCACAAAATTTGGTGCAGAGGCTGGACTACATGAGATCTCCAAAACCCAGAAATCATTTCTGGAAATTCTGCCTAGAAGTGTCTCAATTAGATTATTAACAATTTTTTAAATATTTCCTAAGTCTAAACTTAGGGTATATCGTTAATTAATCAGTGTTAATTGAGATAAGGCGAGAATAGTCCAGAAACTCACATGGATCGATCTAAAGATGATCTTATTCATTGATTATGTTTTAATCTTGGTCGTTGGTTCTCCAACAGAGTATTATAAGAGGAGGTCGATGTGGTGATGGAGAATACGCTTAAGCAGTTCGATTTCTTGGCAAATCGATTTCCTGAGTAGCAACAGTCAATTGTCGAAGAGTCCCAACGATCGAAGCAATGAGTGAGGGGAAGCACAGTGATCCGAAAGAAGATTTCTAGACCCCGAGAGGCAGCAGCAAGAGGGCCGAGTTATCCCAGTGAGGAAGCGTAGAGCATTGCGCAGTAGCTTCAGAGAGGGCAGTTCAATTTACTAGAGAGAAAATCGTTCTCAGTTCCAGAGTGTAAGGTCCCACCTTACCAACCATCAATAATATAGAGAAGTAGAGGTCACATTAATCACTAATACTCAATTTTTATTTTTTTTTGCATTACGAACCTAATTATCATGTAATCATGTCCTTTCATCTATTTCAATATAAGAATATGACATAAGAAGTAAGGGAAAATTTTCCCTTAAAACCAATTCCAAAGCACATTTCCTCTCAAGTTTAAAAGATGATAGCATGTGTTTTTTTCATACTTATACATGTACTCTACATAAGAGTGGAAATAAATTCCACCATAATGTCATGTGTGAACAATTAAGCTAGATCAACCTATTCGATTTCCTAGATTATGCTAAATGAGATCCACCTATTGACTCTTGATATCATAACTACAAAAATATCATGCTTCTATTACAAAAATCACATATAAGTGTATGAGTATTAACCTACCTATAGCAAGGTAATTGAGGGAAGAATATGTCTCTCTTCATTAGTAAATCTAATAAATATGATATGTTTATGAAATGGAATCACAAAATATATTAACCCAACAACATTTCCAAATTCATCATTTAAAAATTCTCAATCTCAATTATTAAGGCAATGCTTCAATCATGATTTGTATAATGAATGTTGCAGCAAGAGCAACTATTGTTACCAATCCAAAAGCATATTATTCTTCAGAAAGTGCCAAGTAAAACAATGGACCTGCATAAATTGGACACAAGTAATTGTTTTCTACAGTTATTGAAGCACAAAAATGCACCCATGAATACATGCAACTCAGACGAAACTTATTATGCTCACTTGCACAAAATCCTACAAAATTAGTCACTGTAAAATTGTTTCCAACAACAACCCCCCTTTTTCCATGAAAGCTTTAGATAATAAAAGTAACAACTGTCCCATTCTCTATTCACACTTCAGCAAATTATTAAATTCATTTTTCACATTCATACCAAAAACTTGCAAACATAGGAAGCTACATCCATTAAATAGTCTAATCATAAATTTCTAGTACATAAAAAAACTACGGTAGTAAAACATTACTCTAACAATTTATATGCACAAAAGCTACAACCATTCAGGCCTTTTGACAAACACTTAGCAAACATGCAATCTACAGCCATTGAGGCCTTTTGACAAACATTTTGCAAGCATGCAATCAAAAGCCATTGAGGCATTTTGTCAAACACTTGGCAACAATGAATTTGAGATTCTTCTTCAACCTATTTATCTCATAAAATTCAAAAATTGAAACTTCAAATATTGGCATCTTGAAACAGGGACTAAATAATCTTAGTCTTTCATCAAAGACTCGATAACAGGCACACATAACTAACAGCAACAATCTGCAAAATCGCCCAGATTTATGATCCGGTTTTTGAATAGTGTTCTTTTTGTAATCAAATCAAGGGTTACAGATCCATATAGCACGAAACCACATGGATGTATTTTTAAAAACTAGCAAATATGTTGACTCCAAGAATTTCATTTGCAAATTTTGTCAAACAGATGGCATGCAAGCTTGAATATACAGCTATGCAAAACAAATAACAACCTATAATTAAATTATAATTACTTATGTATTGTCTAAATTCCTTTCAACATCATTTCATCCACTACAAGTGAATTGAAAGGCTTTGATATTCATCAAGCATTATTCATTCAATCATTCCTACAAACCCATGGCAAGCATCCTGAACTATTTCAATACATAATTATTGAAAATTACCTCAATGATTCTCTTTAAAACTCTTGGCTTCCATCTCTTTTTTTAGCATTTTTATTTCAAAGGCTGATCTAGTGAATCATCCTGTAATTTCAGGTATGCATCGATTTCATGCTCTAGTAGGCTGAAGAGATAGTCAACTCCAATCGTTGAGAATATGATCCATATTTGATCCCTTAACTAACTCATTTGAACCATCCGGTTTTCCACCCAAGCATACACAGGGAGAACTTCTCCCCCTAGAACCACCTAGCTATAAGAGCTCACAAGCAGTACCAAAATATAGCAGTGGAGAGATATACAAGGCCAGCTAAGGAACATAAGTTTTACTTCCTCTTAATTCCACTCATTTTCAACTCCATTGGGTAGAGATACTTAGTAATTTAGATTAGCATTTGGCTACTCTCCAAATCTCTCCCTCTTCAAATAAAATAGAGTTCTCACCACAAAAAAATGTTTATCTTCTAGACATGTTATTCTCTTAACAATTTACAAGTTAATCAAATTCCAAGAAAGCAATTCATCAAGTTCATAAACAATATGAATTTTGACTCGATCGCCTAACTATCAATGGTTTAGAGCAGTTCATGAATTCAATCCTCATAATTTCTCTAATTAATTTAGTTAAATAGAATTCCACCAATATGCAATTGATAAATCATTAAGGAGACTATTATGGCATTTCCTAGACCTAATTTGTCTTAAGCCAATAGAAAAGATATTTCATCAAATTATCACAATAATATTTTTCTACATTTCAAGAATTTGAAAATCAATTTAATTCTACCTAAATCCAACATATACAAAAGAATTACAATACTAGAGGATAGATACCTAGTTCACACTTGACTCCATATATCAAAATCAGTTATTCCAAACATTCTAAACCACCTAATGGTGTTCACTATACCAATCTTAGTATCTTCATTTGTAATAAAATGAAAATAATGGATTTAAATCTCAAGCAAATTCATGTTATGAGCCTCTATCCATTTAACTTTAATTACACATAACCAATCCTCCCTAATCATGTCTATAAGATTTCATCAAAATAATTTATTCATTCCAACAAGAAGAATTACTTAGCTCATAGATATATGTGTGTATGGATTCCACACCCATACAATACCTGATAGATATATGCTAGTATGGATTCCACACCCATACATTAGCTCATAGATATATGCTAGTATAGATTCCACACCCATACATAACTTGAGGAAAACATAACCTTCAAGTGTTCCTTAAAATGGCTTCCACAACCATTCATGCACAGGTCATTTAAGCCTCTTGTTTATTAGGAAGGCCATACCACAACTTGGTATTTGAGTAATTTCAAGTTATATAATGTCAACCCAAACTACACAAAATCATGTCAAAGAAATGATAGGAATTTCATTCTTACTCATTAATAATATATTACCAAATCATATTTTAACACCAAATTAATGCACATACATTACTCGTGAATCTACATTCACAGTTAAAAGTGACATCCTTCAAGGTAGATTTTGTTAAGTTTCCATTAATGTAGATAAGAAAAGACTCCAAATTAACATGATGAACTCAATCATCACGTTAATTGAATCTCAGCCTTACACTTGTTACACATTACCAAAGCATACACACCAAGGTCATCATACTATAGTCCATATTAAGCCAATATTTTTCTTAGAAGATGTTGGGTCGCTATAATACTAGTGATTACCCCATTACTATTGTAGTTATAACCCTTATTTATATTGTTGTGCCCCTATTACCCCCATATTGTTATTTTTGTGCCCCATAGAATCCCTCTATTGTTATTTTTGTGGCTTTATATTATTATTGTTAGGTCGGCTGGATTATATTGTGACTCCTTAGACTCCTATATATAGAAAGGAGGTTTTGTCATTTGAATCATCCAAGAATTGTTCATTTACGTAATGTAAAGGAGGTTGCCCCCTCGAAGAGGCTGAATTCTAAGGCGTTGATCTATCTTTTCTATCTTTTCTTGAGCTGGTTTCATAACATTTGGTATCAGAGCTTTGGATTCTAGGGTTTTGCTGCTCCAAACAGGTCATTGTGGCATTTTCGCTATAACTTTTTTTCTGTGACGTTTCAGAAGTCGCAAAAAAAACCCATTTGAGAAGAAATCGTGTTGAACCTTGGGTCCGAATTTTAGAGCTTTTCGCGCGATATTTGCGGAGATATGATCTAAGGAAGTTGGTCTTTTTGCAGACTCCTGAATTACATTCAAAACAGGTGACCTGGGGAAAATCGTCATAACTTTCTCTCTGGGGATCGGATTGAAATTTCGTAAGAAGGTACAGAAAGAGGACGGACTGTAGTTTCTTGTATGAATTTTTCAGATCCAAATATCGAAACAGTGACTCGTGGCACGTCGTACAAGTTTGCTCTACTGAACTAGTCTATAATCAAGTCACTGTGGGAGATTTCGCATAACTCTTCCTTGGAAAATCCAATTTGGGTCAGACTTGTGACATTGGAAAGAGGACACAGAGGGCTACTGCAGGTCACAAATTCAGAACTAGATGATCGAAAAGTACAGAGATACATCAGAGGCAATATCGAGCTCCTACAAAGTGAAAAAAGGTGTGTAGATTTTCTTAAATTTTTGCTTAAGCTTGGTTTGAAAATTTATTTTGAAGGAATTCAAAGGGCATAATAGAGCATTATTATCGGTAACTGATGCCCCGAGGAAAGAAAATGCAAACACCTAGTAAGGAACCTGAAAGCTCTAGCATGACTCATGAAGAAGAAGAAGAAATGCTATATGATATATCAAAATTACAAGAACAAGTGCAACAAGTGTCACTTGCACAAAAGGCAACAGAATCTAAAATGGATGGTTTAAGGAAAGATGTAGAAGCTAAGATGGATGGTTTAAAGAAAGGTGTAGAAGCTAAGATGGATGGCATGGAAGCTAAGGTGAATGGCATGGACGCTAAAATTGATGGCATGGATGATAAGATGGAAGAATTGAAGATAAATATGAATAAGTTGCTACAAGAAATGGTCACTAAGGGTGAAAGGGTACTAAAGGAAACTCATGATGAGAACAAAAGAAATGTTAATCATGATTCCATAGACTCTAATGTTGGATCAAAGACTCACCATGTTCCAAAAATCGATATGAGGAAGTTTGATGGCAAGGATCCCGCCACATGGATATTACAGATGGAGCAATTCTTCGATCTCAATAATGTGCAAAACGCACAAAAGGTACGTATGGCAACTGTATATTTGGAACCAAATCAGTTTGTATGGTATCAATGGCTTTGTTCTCGTAAACAATTTATCACTTGGGCAATTTTTACGGAAGAATTGATAGCACATTATGAGGATACAAAAAGCAACACTTTTTTTAGCCAATTGATAAGTCTCAAACAAAAGGGTTCAATAATGGAGCACATTGAGGAGTTCCAAAAATTGAACATAAGGGTAAAAGATATTCCAGAGGAGCATAGGATTGATGTGTTCATAGGGTCTTTAAAGATAATATCCAACATGATGTTCGCCTTTGGGAACCTGATTCATTAGAGAAGGCATTCAGGTTAGCAAGAAAAATGGAAAGCAAAATTATGGCAACTAGGAAGCATACCACTCACAACTATAAAGACGGAAGTGTTGTTGCCCCTAGTCTTCCACAACCTACAAGGTTGACACCACAACAATTGGAAGAAAAAAGAGCAAAAGGGCTTTGTTACAGTTGTGATAGCAAATACACAAAAGGTCATAAGTGTGCTGAGAAGAAATTATTCTACATAGATTGTGAAGAGGAAGAAGAAAAGGAGCAAGAAAGGTCAAAAGAAGAGGATATACTCCAGGAACAAAGCCTAGATGAAGAACAAATAAATCCGACCATATCTTGTAATGCATTGGCGGGAATTACCACTCCTCAAACCATCAAGATAGAAGGACAAATCAAGAAGAAAAAGGTAATAGTGTTGATTGATTCAGGAAGCACCCACAATTTTATTCATTGTAGGGTAGCAAAAGAATTGAATTGCTTCCTATATCCAGCACCAGAGTGTCAAGTGATGATTGCAAATGGAGGAACAATAAATTGCTCTGGAAAGTGCCATAATATCAAGCTATCCATGGGAGAATATGTATTGACTAGCCCAATGCTTTCCATTCCAATGGGAGGTGTTGATGTTGTACTAGGAGTCCAATGGCTACAATCCTTGGGTACAATAGCTTTTAATTTTCAAGAAATTTTCATCAAATTTTCTATGGAAGGAAAGGAAGTTGAATTAAGGGGTATTGCAGGGAAACCAGGAAAGATAATCAGCTCTAATGGCATGACAAAGCTTCTAAAAAAGGAGCAAAGAGGTGTAATTGCACAATTATGTTCGCTAGATGTTTCCACATTGGAATCATCTATTTCTCCAGATCTCCAAAAAGTCCTGGACAATCATTCCAAGGTATTTGAGACTCCCAAAGGTCTCCCACCTATGCGTGATCATGATCATGCTATTCATCTGATTCCAGGAAGTGTTCCTCCAAACATCAGGCCGTACAGATATCCCTATGTCCAAAAAAGTGAAATTGAACGTATGGTTGCAGAAATGCTAGAGGCTGGTATAATTCAACCAAGTCAAAGTTCTTTCTCAGCTCCAGTAGTATTGGTGCACAAGAAGGATGGATCATGGCGCATGTGTCCGGATTATAGGGAGCTCAACAAGCTCACTATTAAAGATAAGTTCCCCATTCCTGTCATTGATGAATTACTGGATGAATTGCATGGATCAATTTACTTCACCAAGTTGGATCTTCGTTCGGGATATCATCAAATCAGAATGAAGATTGAAGACATTCTGAAACGGCATTTAGAACTCATGAGGGTCATTATGAATTTTTGGTCATGCCTTTTGGCCTTACCAATGCACCTTCAACATTTCAAGGTTTGATGAATTCAATTTTCAAACCATTCCTTAGAAAATTTGTGTTAGTATTTTTTGATGATATACTAATCTACAGCAAGTCTTGGAAGGATCATGTTGAACATGTTGACAGGGTGCTACAACTATTGGAGGAGAAACAATTATATGCAAAAAGATCCAAATGTTTCTTTGGAGTCCAGGAGGTGGAATATTTGGGTCATATTGTATCTCATGAAGGAGTTTAGGTAGACCCTAGCAAAATTAAAGCCATTAAGGAATGGAAAATCCCCACATCCATAAAGCATCTGCGAGGATTTCTTGGGTTGACAGGGTATTATCGCAAGTTTGTTAAGAATTATGGGAGAATAGCAGCACCTCTAACAACATTATTGAAGAAAGATTCATTTTCATGGACTCCGGAAGCAACAAAGGCCTTTGAACATCTTAAAGAGGCAATGTGCCAAGCACCGGTTTTAGCTACACCGGACTTCACAAAAACCTTTATTGTGGAATGTGATGCTTCAGGAAATGGAATTGGTGCTGTTCTAATGCAAGATGAAAGACCCATTGCTTTTGAAAGTCGTCCAATCAAGGGAAAGTTTTTAAGCAAAGCTATTTATGAGAAGGAAATGTTGGCAATACTCCATGCACTTAAGAAATGGCGACCCTACCTAATGGGAAGACACTTCAAGGTAAAAACGGATCATGATAGCCTTAAATACTTTTTAGAACAAAGATTATCCTCTGAAGAGCAACAAAAGTGGGTCACAAAGATGTTGGGTTATGACTTTGAAATCATCTACAAAAAAGGGAAGCAAAATGTGGTGGCAGATGCACTCTCAAGAAAGGATGAGGATGTGGAAGCATTGTTGTGTGCCATTTCTATTATCCAACCAGATTGGATAAACGAAGCAAGGGAGGAATGGAAGAATGACGAAGAAGTGTGGGCACTTATTCGAAAGCTACAACAAGATTCCAGTACTTCTGATACATTTAGCTGGCAAAATGATTCGTTATGGTACAAAGATCGCTTATACCTCTGTAAGAATTCCCAGCTAAAACAAAAGATTCTTATGGAATTGCACACTTCTCCCTTAGGAGGGCACTCAGGATTTTTAAAAACTTACCACAGGGTTAAGAAGGAATTTTTTTGGGATGGCCTTAAATCAGATATTCAAAAGTTTGTGGCGGAATGTTTGGTTTGCCAGCAAAATAAAGTTGAAACAATTAAGACATCGGGTCTATTACAACCTTTATCCATTCCAAGCCAACGTTGGGAGGAGGTTTCAATGGATTTTATCACAGGTTTACCCAAGTCTGAGGGAAAGAGTGTCATCATGGTGGTAGTTGACAGACTTACCAAGTATGCACACTTTTGTGCATTATCACATCCATTTAAAGCCAGTACAGTTTCTACTGCATTTATGGAAACAGTTCAAAAGCTACATGGAAACCCAAAGATTATTGTAAGTGACAGAGATCCCATTTTCACTGGAAATTTTTGGACAGAATTATTTTCTTGTCTTGGTACTCAGTTAGCTCATAGCTCATCTTATCATCCTCAATCTGATGGGCAAACTGAGATAGTAAACAAATGTTTGGAAGGATATCTTCGTTGCTTTGTATCTGATAAACAGACACAATGGGTCAAATGGTTGCCTCTGGCTGAATGGTGGTATAACACTTCCTTCCATACAACAACAAAAATGACCCCATTTATGGCACTTTATGGGTATCAACCACCATCCATCACATCATATTTAAGAGAAAATTCTAAGGTTCAGGCAGTGGAACATCACATCGAACATCAACAACAAGTCCTCCAACTCTTAAAGGATAACCTCGTGTTGGCACAAAATAGAATGAAACAACAGGCAGATCAACATCACAGTGAAAGAAGTTTTGATGTAGGTGATTGGGTATTCCTACGGCTACAACCATATAAGCAAATGTCCCTAAAGCAAGCTAAGAAGGATAATAAATTATCACCAAAGTATTATGGTCCGTACAAGGTGTTGCAAAAGATTGGTACTATGGCATACAAATTGGAGCTTCCTGCAGCTTCTCGATTGCACCCAGTTTTCCATGTTTCATGTTTAAAGAAGGTTATAGGTGACAAGCTCCCAATTCAAACAATATTGTCAAAACTTGACGAGGAAGGAAAAATTATATTGGAACCGGAAGCAGTCACAGAAACAAGAACTCGACAGCTACAAAATCAATCAATTTCAGAGTATCTTATCAAGTGGAAGAACTTATCAGCTGAAGATTCCACATGGGAGGATGAGAATTTTATGCAGAAGTATTCAGAACTACTCAAGCGTTGAGGACAACACTTTTTTGAAGGAGAAGGGCATGTTGGGTCGCTATAATACTAGTGATTACCCTATTACTATTGTAGGTATACCCCTTATTTATATTGTTGTGCCCCTATTACCCCCATATTGTTATTTCTGTGCCCCATAGAATCCCTCTATTGTTATTTTTGTGGCTTTATATTATTATTGTTAGGTCGGCTGGATTATATTGTGACTCCTTAGACTCCTATATATAGAAAGGAGGTTTTGTCATTTGAATCATCCAAGAATTGTTCATTTATGTAATGTAAAGGAGGTTGCCCCCTCGAAGAGGCTGAATTCTAAGGCGTTGATCTATCTTTTCTATCTTTTCTTGAGCTGGTTTCATAACAGTAGATATGATTTCAGCTAGTAAAGATGGCTACTAAGCCCATATCACATTGATAATGATGCATAAAACACAAGGTTACTTGGGAGCGGGAGCGAAAACAGAGAGTGGGAGCGGGAGCAACATTTTCAGAAGCTCCTAGTTTGGGAGCATTTTTTATATAATATATATTTTTTTAACTTTTTTATATTTTGATGCATATATGTCAACAAAAACATGTAGAATGATGAGTTAGATATAAAAAACATAGATTGAACCATATAACAACAATCATCTAGAAGTTATAATCTTCATCAACCACATCCACAAGTTAGTAACATACAACATATTGAGTCTCATGATTCATCAATCTTAAAGTTTCAATGTGACACTAGATTCCTAAGGATGAATGAGTACCTATCCATATCGAAGCACCACCTCATACCCCCTTTCCTTTAAGGTAGAAACTGATATCAAGTTCTTCATCAACCTAGGAACATACAATACATCCCTCACTACCATGGGCAGTCAAAACTCCCTCTGAAAGGATATTGTCGCACACCCAACTGCCTTGACTTTGGAGTCATTTCCGAACTCCACCTTAAGATCCACACCATTCTCTGTAAGATCTGTAAAGTGCTCACGCGGAATTGTCATATGGCTGGAGGCCCCACTATCTATTTACCAAACATTGGTAGATGTTGCACTAGTAGAAAGCAACAAAATAACTCTTTCTCAAACTGAATGGAAATCTCATCTACTTCAGTTGAAGTTGCATCATGTTTCTTCTTCTTCTTGTTAGAACATTAACTTGCATACTGCCCCAACTTATGACATCCAAAGAAGTTGACTTCGCTCATGTCTTTTTTCCATCCACCCTTTCACTTAGCCCCACCTTTAGGACCTTTCTTGGACCTTTTTTTGCCCTTTACTAAAAGAGCCACATTTTCCTCATCATCCCCCTACTACTGACTTGTATGGCTTGAACCCAGTCTAAGCTCCTCCTGCATGAAATCCTCCCAAAGTCTCTCCCAATTAGGCACATTCTCCCTAGCAACACTCCCATGCATGAAGTTATCCCATGGTTTAGAAAAACCATTCAAGGTTGTCATAACCAACTCTAATTCCTCCACCTTCTCACCAACAACACCCAACTCCTCAGCACTTGTGAGTCGTGACACTCTCGTAAAGTATGACATAACTATATCAATTTTAGTCATATCAGTGTTTCTTAACTTCTCTTTCAACACCATCTTTCTATTTTTGTTTGAAATCTGGAATAACTTGCATAAAGAATCCCACATCCCGTATGCAATCTTCTTACTTGTAACATGAGTAATCACATGGTCCTTAATGGCATCAAGGATAATCCTTTTGGATTTAACATAAATTTTGTTATACTTTAGCCAAAAGTGTTACATCCATAGGAGTTATGACAGTCTTCTCAACTATATCCCAAACTTCATATTCCTCAAAAATCAATTTTATCCCTTCTTTGCATAGGTTGAAATTTCTTGCCTCGTCCAATCTATCCTCAAACCTCAAACTTGTAGCTATATGACCTACTCAACTGATAACAAATTCCAACCCTCTTTCCGGTAAACAAACTATAACTCTCTTGCAATCCCAGGAAAAATTCGACCTTTCCTTAAGAACCCAGAAAATTTTGACCTTTCCTTGAGAACCTAGAAAAATTTAGACCTCTGCTTGACAACCCAGAAAAAATTAGACCTTTCCTTGAGAACCCAAAAAAATAATCCCTTTTTCTTCAAAACTTCGAACGATATCAGCGTTTCCTTGAAAACCCAGAAAGATCTTTTCCTTTCCTTGAAAACCCAAAAAAATCTCAACCTTTTCTTGATTGATTTCCCCTTTCAGTATCAATGCTCTCATACCATGTATATTTTTCATTGACCTAATATGATGGTTTTCAATTTCAATAAGTTTTCTCAGTTTCTTGCTTGTCATAGTTTAATGCCCATTCATAAATGTATGCATAAACTATACTTATAAACCGGTCGGTTCCATCATAAATTGGCCAGTGCACTGTCTGGCCAGTCGCAAACCCACCAAATGCGATTTTTGGGGCTTGCGAGGTAGTTTTGAGGGAAACTAAGGGTTGTTTCCCTCCAAAAACAACCCCTCCAAGCCAATAAAAGGAGGTCCCCCTCTCATTTGCCTCACACATCTCATTTGGAGTTTTTGTGAGCATCATTAGGAGCTTGCAGAGTGTTGAGTTTTTGTTGGAGTAGTCATCTTGGAGGCTTGTAGTTGGATTTGGAGCTATTTTGGAGCTAGTTTGGAGTTGTTATTGGAGTTGGCATCTTGAAGAGGAGGCTAAGGGAATTAGTTTGCATTTCCAAGGATTTTCACTTTAAAAATCCATATTTTATTTTTGTCCATGTATTTAATTTTTTTATGTGTTCTATACTATCAATTTTAAGTTCAATTGTTAGTTTTCAAGTCTTAAATTTTGTAGGCTAAATATGCCCCATTTTTTCCCAAATTTATCTTAGGTTTTCCATTTTACTTAGCTACAATTTTTTTTAATTTGCAAATTTCTTTCATTTGCAAATTTCAAATATTTCTAGCCACCATGCCTCCAAAAGCCAAGGACACTACATGGGCTCATTGTGATGTGATTGATGGAAAAATGATATGCAAATTTTGCAATAAATACAATGGAGGGGGTATTCTCAGGTTGAAACAACACTTGGTTGGGATAATAGGCCAAGTAAAGCCATGTGATGCACCAAAGGAAATGATAGGTACTGTTAGGGCAAAATACCTTGCCAAGTTTGAGAAGTTTGAGGAGAATAAGGCTAGGAAAAGGATATCCAAGAAGAAATTGCAAGGAAGAATACAAGCCATGAAAGATGGTTGGTGTGATTATTTTGAGATTCAAGACTCCTCTTCTATCCCTTCCACCAATGACCCATTTCACTATGTTCCTCCCGCTCTTAGGTCTTATCATCAAGGCCAACAATCTAAAGGAAAAAATAGGATGAACATCTAGAGTTATTTCTCAACCTCTACCACCACTGCCTCTACTAATCCCACTTCCTCCCAACCAAGTCTAACTCAATGTCAACCCACTTTGGATGACCATTGGAAAAAGCAATGCAAATAATCTTCTTTTCAATACATTGCTAGATGGTGACATGATGCAAATATCCCATTTAATGTTTCTCGCTCACCTTATTACCAAGCTATGTGGGACTCTATTATAGTTGCAAGAAAGGGCTTCAAAGGCCCTAGTGTGCATGACTTGAGGGGAGCTCTTTTGCAAAAAGAGATTTGTTCCACTTATGAGTATTTGGCTGAGTATAGAGAGTCATGGGACAAAATAGGTTGTTCCATTATGTCAGATGGATGGACCAATGGAAAGAACCGCATTATCATTAATTTCCTTGTTTCTTGCCCTCGAGGAACCATGTTTTTGAGATCAATTGATGCATCTGATAAGGTGAAGGATGCAAATCTCTTATTTGAGCTTTTGGATGATATTGTTCAAGCAGTTGGGAAGCAGAATGTTGTGCTGGTCATCACAGATAATGCCTTAAACTATGTTCTCGCTGGAAAGATGCTAGAGTCCAAATATAAGACCATATTTTGGACTCCATGTGTTGCATTGCATAGACCTCATGCTTGAGGACATAGGCAAAGTGGAGTGGGTAGAAAATATTATAGAGCATGCCAAGTGCATGCTCTACAACCACTCATGTGTATTAGGCCTAATGAGGAAAAAAATTGGGGGCAAAGAGCTTGTTATGCCTACAATTACAAGATTTGCAACTCATTTCCTTACGTTGCAATGTCTCAATTATCAACAAAAAAAATTGCAAAAAATGTTTTCTTCTAATGAATGGACTTCATCTCGGTGGGCTCGTAGACAAGATGGCAAAGACACCAAAAATAAATCTTTTGACAATTATTTTTGGAAAAAGTCTGCAGAGAATATGAAAATTACCGAGCCCCTTAATAAGGTGCTACGAATGGTGGATGGGGAAAAATTGGCCATGGGCTACATCTATGAGGCTATATATGAGGCAAAGGAGCAGATACTGGCAGCTTACAAGGATATATTAGCTAAATATGGGCGTATTTGGGAGATCATTGATAACAAATGGAACAATCAACTCCATTGTCCTATACCGCAGCTAGGTATTTTTTGAACCCAAAGTATCATTATAAAGCTCGGCTAGGAGATGTGCAAGTTGGCGAGGTCAAAGATGGGTTGTATGATTGCTTGGAGCGCATGGTCCCTAACCATTTTGACCAGTTGGAAATACATAAATAACTTAATCTTTTCAGTATGACAGTAGGTACCTTTGGCAAAAACTTCACAAAGATGGCAAGAGATGTGGATCAACCAGGTAAGCAATTCCAATTTGTTTTTTTTTTTTTTGAGTTCAATTGTTTACAAATTTACAATTCAAACTATTTGTAAATACTTGTAAATAAGTAATGAAATGAACTAAGCTACTAATTAATGTCTTTTACTTTGCAGCACATTGGTCGGAGTCATTTGGCTGCCAATGTCCTCTTGCAAAAGTTTGTAGTTAGAGTCCTCAACTAAACTTGTAGTGCTTCAAGTTGTGAGTGCAATTGGTCTGTTTTTTAGCGCATACACACGAATAAGAGAAACCGTTTGGAATAAAAATGGTTAAATGATCTTGTCTTCGTGCAATACAACCTTCAACCAAGGCGCAACCAATTGATGAACAGAAGACCTGAGCTAGATCCCATTGTGTTGGACGATATTGATCCAACATAAGAATGGGTGGATGAGACTAAAGAAGCTGAGTTTGATCCTGATTTTAATATTGACATGGAGTTGAGGGGAGGGGTTGGGGAGGGTGATCCCAATGCAGATCTGGTAGCGCCATTGGAGCCAAAATTAGAGGTTGGATCAAGCAAAAGCAAACAACCAATAGAAGCACTAGTTGTGTAGCTCGACCAACTCGTGCTTCCATTAGTTCTAGTTATATTGTTATTGGTGCTACTACTAAGGTTGCAGATGAGGCTGAGGCATCCTCAAACTCTAATCCAGATGATGTTTATGTAGCTCCCGTTGATGATCCTATGTCTAGTAGTGGTGATGAGTATGGTCATGATGACGAATGATCATGTTGATCATTGATATGTACCTGTAGACTTGTCTTGTAGTAGGTCAATGGCCTCATACCTTGTAACATTGTTTTTGGACTTTATAGGCCATTTAGAACCTCATTGCTTATGTTACTATATATTTTGTCGATGATATGTATTGCACTTGGTGCCATTTTGATATATTCACCTTTACATGGTATATACATGAGCAAACTTTGCATATTTTGTTTCTATTGATTTGGAATCATGGTTTTAAATCTTAAAAATAGTTTTTTTTTTTAATTAAAAAATAATTATTTCATGTAATTTTTTTTAAATTGGTTCATTGAGCTCTAACCAGTCCCGGTTTGACCAGTTCTAGTTTGAAACCCGGTTTATTAGGTGGACCGGCTCAGTCGCCGGTTCCGGTTTTGAATACTATGATCTAGACCAAGGTGCAAGATATTGAAGTCACTTTCGCATTAAGTCAACGTCCAAGAGGAACAGAAAAGGCCCACTCTCCCCCAAAACCAAGGCCCTTCTTTTTAGCACTATTTGCTTTTCCTTTTCACCTGATATTTTGGATGAGAAATATCCTCTTTCAAAATACAAACTTCTGGGTCACAACCCCAGAAATCATTAGTCTACTACATGTGCGCATTGATTGAGGGCCATAGCCCATTAAACCTGCAGAGCAAAGCTTTCTTTACCCAGCATTCCACCAGATCTCATATTTTGATGAGTGAAGCTTGATCATCTGGACATTTGAGGCCTTATCCACTATGAATGCAATAGAGATCCCTCTTCTCAAGCCAGATCTGATGCCAACTCCTGTTGAGAGACAAGGCTGGTATTTAACAAATTGACCCAAGGAGGAAAACCACATTCATTAAAGGTGAAGCTAAGGTACATCTCCACTATACTCTCCTCTTCGTGCTACTTGAGACCCTACATGCACCTTGTTGTTTGTGGAACACACCAACAGTGCACTTCACTAAACAAATCACTCAAATATGTTCTCACATGCCATTACCTTGCTGGGTCATTCAACAATCATGCATTCACTCAGATTGATCACTGGCCCTAGATGGCACCCCTCCAGCATGTTCAGGACCCACCCAAAAGCTTGTAATGATCACCTTTTAGTTCTTACCTCCATTATTAGAAGCAGGTTGGGATTATGTTTCTTTCTGTCTATAAATGACAGAATTTCTCAAAGAAAAACACTTCATGGAAAAAACTATTAAAATACTTCAAAATTACAAAGCATGTAATATAATATTAATATATGTAAAATCAAATAATAACAATGACAGAGAAACCTACCAGTACATAATCAGTGCCACCTTTTGTATTGGGCATAAGTGAAACAGCACGCCAGTCATTGTTGTTTCCAAGTCCGTAAGTTATTATGCGGCAGCCAGAGTTGAAGTATACACATTTTCTAGAACCGTCATTTGAAACATCATATGTTGCTGGCTTGTCCTGCTGCAATGATCCTAACAAAGTACGTGACCCTGGACTGCAGAAGCAAAAATTTCATGATAGATACCACAATATATGACTGAACTCATCTACGATCATTTTCTTTAATGGTAACTTCGAAACTTCATATTCAAAACAATAAGAAAATGAACAGCAAAAGTAGGAATACAAGCAAGAATAAGAGGGAAAATATGAAACAATTTTGACGAAGCAATTACCACTCAATCAATTCAATTTTTGCACAACTGGCACTTTGGAGACGACATAAATATCATGGTATGGATAGAAATATTACATTTGTTAAACACAGATACAAAGAAAGATCACAGTTGTTGGGAACTTGACACGTTGCTAATTATGAATTAGGAACCTTTAGATATGTATTAATTAAACTGAGAAGAATGCCATTAGACTACCTTTCAACTTCAGGTGTACAAAACAGAAACTCATATTCACTTATCTATGAAAAACTACTTGTGTTAATGATTCAAATGGATATGTATGTGTGTGTGCACGCACATTTTTCAACATTTATGACAGAATCTTCGCAAAACACCATACAAAAAGTTAAAGTACAAACATGAAAGAGCGGATATTGGAGACAGAGCCAACATGAATAAAACTTCCAGAGTAGGATAATTCATGGAGAGTATTTACTATTGGGAAACAAATAGAGCACGGAGTTATCTTGCTCATAATTAAATTATCAGCTGGTATTTCAGGTGGGTCGGATCCTTTTCCATGATTTCATCTCCAGAATATAACATTAGTCATGCAGCAGCAGATCGGTCAGCAGGATCTGATCATTGGTAGGAAAAAGGAAGAAATTGTAGGCGATGATGATACTTTATGGGTCAAAGAACAATGTAGAAGCCCTCTCCAGGTTCGAGTAGATGAAGCATGTGGCAGCATGTGGCGGTACATAAGTCCTTTGGATGGTGATCTAGCTAGTACTTTGTGCCCAACGGTGTAACTCTCCCTCCCCACCCCCTTGGACTATTTCAGGCTCATTGGAGGTGTTTACTTTTAACTAACCCAACCTCCATGGTTTCGTTATTAAGATGGGGTTATAAAAATCCTTCCTTCCCAAAGTTAGCAGAATTAACTTTGGATAACACCATCGCGTCCAGCTTGTCGAGAGCTTTCCAGCAACAAATTTTATCTCAATCCAATATCCAGATCAAAAGTTATGCCCATTTAAAGTTTGGTCATTTAATCTTTAACATGTAGGCAAGACCCTGCAACGTGGTACCCACGTGGCACCCATGTGGCACCCACGTGGCACCCATGTGGCACCCATGTGGCTTCACCAAGAGTTCCCCGCGGTCAAGGTTAAACCTCTCACTATTTGCCTGCCCAGCGCCCCAGCGACTGAACACATCGACAACCTACATTATTGCAGGGCCCCTTGCCCTTTCAACCGTAAACTAGGGGGGTCTGCTATTTGTCGCATATGTGACTAAAACCCTCGCAGGTTCCCCCTTCTCCATTCTCTCCACGTGGCCACCTTTTTAAACTAGCGACCTACATTGATTGTAGGAACCCCTGCCTTCCCGACAGTTACCCAAGGGGCGGGGGGGTCCACAATCGTCAACTGTTGAATTGTTGATGGACACATCTTCGTTACATGCACTCAGTCAACTACACCCATCCCCCCTCTCAATGAATCTTGGCACCAGGCAAAAAGTGCGACAAAGACTTCTCCATGAACGGGCATCAAATTTGACATCACGCCCTCTGTTCGTCTGTGCACAACCACAAGGGTCATCCTTGGCACCTTCTCTATCAAGTGGCATCCTCTGAGAGTACCACGTGTCATCCAAAAACCAACCCCCCTTGGCCATTTCTGCCTACCATGTGCCACGTTGAAAGCATGCCACATTAGCAATCTTACCACGTCACCAATCCACATCATCCAGCATTCCACGTGGCACCCATGTAGCCATACCTAACCTACATGGCATCTGCCACCCCAATCTAATTCATGGGTTCCACTATGTCTTGTTCCTCCGTGCAAAACATTTCCCATTTATAGATTGGAAAGGCTTCTTGGTGTGCCATTTGTCAACGGCACTAATGCGCCCACACTCAGGAGATAATCATTATCACTCCTCTGCAACGTGCTGGAAAAACTTCAAGCAATTGATAGGCATATTCCCATCTTGCACCTTCTATCAACTACGCCAATTTCCTTAGAAGTCTTATGGAAAACCTAGTGTGGCACGACATGAAAATTCTCGTCAGTTAACAGGAATTTTCCTATCCCATTCTCTCGTCAACTTCGCACCCTTTGTCATCCTGCGCCAATCTCTATGGATGGCACTCTTAGCACTTGATGTGACATGGATTACGATAATCACCATTACTAAGAGCTAACCCAGCGATTAATGGTAATTAATCATGATTAAGGTTATTCTCCACGCTACGCCAAAACTTGAGTTCTTTTATTAAACTCACCAAAGTTATGCGACCCGAATATAAGCCCAAATTTTGTGACTTTGTATCACTCAAAACGATATCCTTCACTGGAATGGAACCCTCATTTCGACACTACCACTCTAGCAACTATTTATTGCATGTTGAACACAACATCTCTCGATTTTCAACAAACTTCAAGCACACAGAGAGTCCATGATATTTACAGCATATCAACCAATGAAAACTCCTGACGATGAACCACACTGGTTGGTTCGAAACGCGTCGGCATTGATTTTCTGATTGTGATTTACGCCGAAATTTCTTCTGATAATTGTTATGGATCACAGAAGCCTCAATTCAATCATTTAAAGTGATAGTCAACAAAACACATTAAACAATCATACGTGACTATGTAAATAGCTTCAAATCAGGAGATATATCAGCACCTACAGGGATCTACCAATCCCTCACACCATGAGAATAATCATACAACTATTTGATTTCAAATACAAAAAATACTTATTCCTTTATGAACAATGTTGATATACCAGATGTCATATAATAACACTATTTATCATTCATTTTGCATAGTTATACACAAAGATACAAGCAACTTATCATATTAGTTGAATGGCTAGTGACTGAAAGAGGGACTTCAACTCTCCTCCCAACCATAGGTCAACTGCATTATCATTCTTTCTTGCTGTTAACCACCCCAAGCCAAATTCAGAACCTAAGGAGTGAAGGGCTCAAGGGAAATTTACACCAGTTTAAATAACACATTACATGGAAATCCAGAGTACACAATGCCTCCACCTGACACCCAGGAATCCAGAGCACACAGTGTCACCACCAAAACAACCATTTCAGGGAATCCAAAGCACACAATGCTCCACCCAATCAATTACTACAGGAATCCAGAGACCAAAGTATCTCCACCCTTCAGGAATCCAAGCCCATTGTGCCTCCACCTATTATGCCCATAGGAATCCAAAGCACACCATGTCCCCACTTGATAACTCCATGAGAATTCAGAGAACTCAATCTCCACCTGTTAAACAACGCAGGAATCCAGAGCACTTAACCAGTGGATCCACCTGATAAACAACACATGAAACCAAAGAACATAGTCCTGTGGCTCCACCTTTTATTCTTTTCTCTTTTGTCAGCTTTTGCCTTCGCTATCTAAGCTTGTTCCTCACATTCCTGCTTTGCACATTCTCTCCCCCAGCCCCCTTTCCCGTATGTTCTTTCTTTTCTTTTGCATGTTGACCAAAGCCAACTCGTCCCCGACTCGCTCATCCTTTTTACTCAAGTGACCATGCCCCACTTTTAATGCTTGTATGACTTGCTTTTTAATTTCAATGGGGATATGGGTGGCAATTAAAAGCAGAATTCTGAGCTTGGCTATTTCCCCAAGCAATTCCAAGCAACTTCCCCTCCACAGACTCTGGCTTTCTGTCCTCCTCTCAGTCCATTCATCATTTACAATTTATGTCAATTTACATGAATCGTTCATGTAATAATATTTACATGAGCAGTGACAAAAAGGGTTGTTATAGACCCCACCCCCTTGGAGCAAGACCATCCTCGGTGTTGTACACCTGAACACAGAATTTACAATGAACTTTATATATACAAATAGCTCTCTTTACATTTGTTTACACAACAACAGGGTATGATACCCTTATTTGATCAGACATTTCCCAAGTGGCTTCATCTGGTCCAAAGTTCTTCCACTGCACCTTGACCTTTTCGATTACTCAATTTCATAGCACAAAATGCACTGTGGTTCTAGTTGGAATTCTCCCTTGGATTCTACCTGTATCAAAGACCAATCAACGACGTGATTAGCATCATGCACATAATTTTTAAGCAAAGAAATATGGAAAACATTGTGTGCCTTCACTGAGGGTGGCAAGGCCAATTTGTTGGCCACTAACCCCACTCTTTCGATGATCTGAATTGGTCCACAAATTTTGGGTGCTATCTTTGCACAAGGCCCAATTCGTATTGAACTTTTCCTTGGTCTGATGCAGAGATAAACATGTTCCCCCATTTGGAACTCCTTGGGCATTTTATGTTGATTTGCATAACCCTTTTGTTTGTCTTCAGCTGTTTTTAAATTATGCCTATTAGCAGTTATTTCCTATTCCATTTCCTTCAACATATCAAGTCCAAGAAATACTCTGTTCACTGGATCATTCCAGCTGATGGGTGTGTTACATTTCCTGCCATACAAAGCCTCAAAAGGACTCATTTTCAATGATTCTTGGTAACCATTGTTGTAGGAAAATTCTACCAAAGGAAGAAACTCTTCCCATCTTTTAGGATGATGCATGACATACATTCTGAACATGTCCTCCAACACCCTATTAACTCTTTTAATCTATCCATCCTTTTGAGGATGGTATGATGTGCTAAAAGCTAACTCTGACCCAAAACTAGCAAACAATGTTTTCCAAAATTTTGAGGTAAATTTGGCATCCCGATCTGAGATGATTTTCTTGGGCATACCATGCAATCTAAATATTTCCTTCATAAAAAACTAAGCAATATCAATTGCCTTGTAAGTGGATTTAATAGCTATGAAATGAGCCACCTTGCTCAACTTATCTACCACCACCATTATGGCATTGCGCTGCCTAGATGTTCTTGGCACTCTGATGATGAAGTCCATAGAAATGACTTCCCACTTCCATTTAGAAATGGGGATTGGTTGCAACAATCCCGCTAGATGTCTACATTCTACTTTCACTTATTGGCAATCCAAGCATCTAGCAACGTATTCGGCCACATCCTTCTTCATGCTTGTCCAATAATATATCTTTTTCATGGCTATTATCATCTTTTGAGAACTAGGATGACTTGAATATGGTCTTTTATGAAATTCATCCAAGATGAGCTTCTTAAAGTTGTTGAAATTCAAAAAGATGATAGAATTTCTTATCATGGTAATTACTTGTGACTGATATGTATTCTTTTTCTTAGTATTTTACTTGTTTAGTTATGTCATCAAGCAATTACACATTCACAAAACATAGAGAACATAATGCACAAGAGAGAAGAGACACCAGAAATTAGGCTCCAAACCAGGGCAAAACCCACAAAGGGGAAAACCCGTCAAAACATTCCTTCTAGCTTCTTCATCAACATGAGAGATCCATGTCAAACAAACTAGTGATCCAAGTGCCAAGTCAGCCCTCCAAACTTTACCATGTTATGTCCACAAAATAGTTAACCTATCTTCTTATTTCCTTTCCTTTAGATGCTTTGTCTGACAGAGATAGATAGCTTATACTTTACAAGAATGATGTCCTTCCTGTAGCTCGCATTATACAAAGATATTAGTGTCTTCCTGCAACTCGCATCACAGAAATCTTGTGCTTCCTGCAATTCGTATACACAAGGAGAAGATGCCATAGAAAACTCGCCTTACGTGCCTCAGATTCTATACCACAAAACCGAGATATCTTCTTCACAAGGAGATCTGAATGGTTTCCAAAATGATGAGGGATTGGTGCCAATATATAGTTGTTTCCACATGCAAAGAGACACGACTCTTGGGCAGGCCAGCTTGTCATCCTAGAGGGCCGACTTGGCAACATGGAGGAAGAAAATGACGCTTACAAAAATTCAAATTTTCTTCTTTTATAGGGTCACGAAGAACATGCCCTTTGACTTTTTCTTTTGACCAAAAAAAATAAAGCATGAAGAACATGCTTGATAATAAAAATAATAATAATAAATTTGATTTTGTTTTTTCATGAAATACATATTAATCCAAGTACAATAATTATGAAGACTAAACCTAGTTACAATTTCAACACTCCCTCTTAACTAGGGAGATATTCATAATGACTTATCAGGATATTCTCTAGTTGAGAACTTCTATAAGAAAGGATATGGATTGATAACAATAAATGATGATTTACATCATCATAGCCAGCATTGTCAAAATAGTAAGGCCTCAACTAACACTCTCTATCTCTCCACTAGATCAAAGCACAATGCTAAAGGCATAAATTTGGACACCACCACCTCTTAGGCACATACCCACCCGAGTGTTCACCAGGCATATCCTCACAAGACGATATTCCTAATCCACTATCACAATACTTGACACCAGGAAATGTCGGTCCTCAGGACTATTCTTATATTAGATTAATGTACTTGACTTACAGCAGTTAGTCCTAGTCAAAGTACAAATCCTCAAAGAATATCGGTCCCAAATGCTTATCCAATCCACCATTCTCCCTACCAGTGTTTTACTACGCTTACGACTATTCGTCCTAGCCATAGTACATGACACATGGAGAATATGGTGTCCACCCTCACTCCCTCTCAACCAAGAAGGAGATCTTCACTCCCTCTCAAACAAGGAGAAATAACCACAGCCTAAGCTTGTCCCAAAATACTCATCAATGCATTGGCTACTTATTCTTTTGTGGATATCTATTGTAGCTTCTTGGCTCCTATCTACATCACACTCTCAAATCATAAAGCACCTCGACCTTCCTGGTTTTCTAACAATCTTCATGCAGCTTTGAATCCAATATGTCATCAAGTAGTTCATCAAACACCTTATGGAGCCAAATTTCTTCACAAAATTTTGCTTCACGCTCTTCCAAGAAATCATATCAGCTCCCAATCATCAGTAGTATCTCTATCAGCATTAGTATTGTCAACCCAAACAATGTGTTCCTCAATCGAATCAGTCAAAGCTGCTTCTTTTCTTCTAGCTGGTGTAGGTGAGTTTCTTCTTTTATTAAGCCTTGTTTTTCATGTTGCCATCTAATTGACTACTTTGATGCATACTTCAAAATTCTTTCTTCTTGTCTTCGTGTTTTGCTACGTTCTTTCAATTTTTCCATCTGTTAGTCAAGCTTAGATAGATCTTGTCTTGACTTGCAATGTTTAATAAAAGACTATGAAAGAACAAAAAGGCAAAGTGCACAGACAAAATGGCAACAGTGATAATTAAAGAAAGGAGGTGTAGAATACTTATCTTTTTGAGGAGAGTCGACTCCCTCTTAAGCTTGGACATGTTGGAGAAATGAGAGGTTTGCAAGTTAAATTCAATTTCTCCTTTCTTGATGATTACTTGTGAATTTGATGGCATTATCTTATTATGTTTTTCTTCCTTCATCAAGCAATTACCAAATGTAAAAACATGAAGATCACAAGAACACAGATAACACAAGATATAGGCTCCAAGCCAAGGCAAAACCCCTCCAAGTGGAAACCAAAAAAATCTCTTCTTGTAGAATCATATCAAAAATGAGATATCCAAGACCCATGACCACATAAAACTTCAACCTCTAGATGCCAAGTCAAACCCTCCTTTCCACACAACAAATCCATCATCAAGAGACCAGCAACAAGAGATGTACCAAGGCAAAACTTCCACAAATTCCAGCTCAAGAAGAACTTATTTATTTCAAACTTCGGCCCTCCACTTCTTCTCTGTCTTTTCTGCGATATTTCACACCACAATCATCCAAGTGTGTGTCCAAATGAGCTCCATATTCCCTCTATTTATACTGTCCAAAGGAGTACGAATAGACATGTCCATTGGGGTAGGGCCGACTTGATAGGAAGGCCAACTTGCAATCTAGAGGATTTTTTACCCAAAAATACATATTTAAAAAAAAAATATATATATATATATATATATATATTTCTTTACAATAGGTCCAAATAGGACTTTGACTCTTTGACTCAAAAACCTAGAAACATGAAGAACATGCTTGTCTAGAAAAATAATAATACCTTTTTCTTTTTCTTTTGTTTTTTACATAAAATACATAATGGTACAAATTATGAAGATCGAAACTAGTTACATTTTCCAACACTCCCTCTTAACTAGGGAGGTATTCATAATTTGTACCACCGATACAAGGATATTCTCAATTTGAAATATTCTCATAAGAAGAGTTGGATTGATAAGCCATCTTTAAGCATCAACATCATAACCAGCATTTCCACATATCAACATAGAAAGGCCTTAACTAACAAGTTCTAACTCTCCACAAGATTAGAGCACAAGGTTGAGAGGCTTTATGTGAGACACCACACTACCTATCAAGGCACATACCCCATCCAAATGTTCACTGGGTATGTCCTTCTAGGACTATTGTTATCTTGGATTCCCAATCCTCAAAGAATATATGTCCTCTTCAACCATTCTTATCTTGGATACCCTATCCAATCCTCAAAGAGTGTCGGTCCATGGGACAACTTCCAATCTTGGAATCCCAATCCTCAAGGATTACCAGTCTCAGATGCTTATCCAATCCTCTAGACCCCATTCTCCCTCCATGGCCTGCACTAGACGTACGGCTTGTAGTCCTGGACTAGTGCATGACACATGTAGAAGAGAATATAATATCCATCATCACTCCCTCTCAACCAAGGAGGAGATCCTCATTCCCTCTTAACCAAGCAATAGATCCTAGCTTCCTCTCAACTAGGGAGTCATCATCAAAATCCTTAGCTAGTTTCATTATTCATACATCATTAACATAACAGCTACTTGTTCTTTCGTGGAGACAAATTACTAGGTGCAGGGATTTCTTCTCATGTTACATCATATTTGGGCTTCAACCTTTCACATATTTTATGAAGCCAAATTCTTTCACATTTTATCTTTATGACAGGGCATTTTGGCTCCTTGCAGTAACATAACATGTCAAACTTCGATCTTTTCTAGATCTTTGTTAATCATCAATCAACTTTATCATCAACTAGTACATTTGTCTTCTTCAAGGAGCCAAAACTTCCTCATAGCTGCTAGTACATGCCTTCTACAGAGTTTTGCCTCATATTCTTCAAAGAATCATATCAACTTTCCAATATCAATTTTGTTCCCATGCTTGTTCAAGCCATCAACAATGTTATCTACACAATTCATGTGTTTCATGATCAAACCAAGCAGTTGTAGATAAATCAATATCATCCAACAAATCTTTCCAACCTCTACATGTTTCTACAATATGTCCTTCCAGGGAACCAAGTCATCATTATCAGAGTTACTAGATCATAGTAACCTCAAGGCACAGAATTCTATTGCTACTTGCTCCCTCTGAAGTCAACATTCCTTTGCATGTTTTGTCTTCATATTGCAACAAGGTTTCACTTTATCTTTCAATCATCAATGTGTTTTTGGAATAGCTGGAAGCTTTAACATCATGTCCATCAAGGTCCTTATAGTTCCCTCTTTCCAGCATGCTCATCATTTTCGAGTCATCAACAAGCACGAGTGTTGCTTTGCTTTGTTCTTCCATCCTTCTCGTCTTGCTTTCATAATTTTGTGCCTGGGATTCCAGAAAGTACAACTAAGCAAAATATACAAAGACAAGAGCATGATGCCAATTCTGACAATCTAGGGTTTTCATGGTTTCTTAGAAGGTGTATTTCTAAGGTTCTAATTACAAACCCTGTATTTCTTTATCTAACCTTTATTAGGGTTTTTGGCAGAAACATCAGCCCTAGGGTTTTGACTTTCAAGCCATAGGTTACATTTTTACTTCAACCCTCCTGCAAACCCTAGATATCATTACCCAAGAGCTAGGGCTCCTTTAGAGGGAACAAATAGTTAAGGTTAGGGTTTTCATTCCTAGGGTTAGTTCAATCTAGGGTTCAAAAACCCTAAATACCAAGCATCTTCAAGACAACACATATCTACAAACCCTAGCAACTTTATAGTTATCAAAACCTTCCATAAAGGAATTGTAAAACCCTAATTACAAAAGCCCAACTATACTATAGACATACCTCATATATAAAGACTATGCACCTTTGTCTTTCATGATTACGAGGAACTGCTTCAAAAGACTTTCAAACTAGTATGTCTTCTTCAAAAGCATACTCTGCCATTTTATTATATCTGCTCTTTGCGATATCTCTGTTCTGCAGCGAGATTATACATTGACTTCATCCAAAACTGCTTCTTGCAAATATGATCTTCATCAAACTCAAAATCTTGGTCTTCTTTTTGGTCAGCTCCATAGTTGGAGTAAGTTCTTCATTTACAGCTCCTCATACTTGTGCTTCTCACAATATACAAAACTGGAACTAATTTCAAACTATCCTTTCTTGGACGAAGTCATCATGCTACTAGAAGATAATCCAAACAGCTATCCATCGACCATCATTGCTAGATATTGTGTGTAATAGATATGACCAAGGTAGCTACCAACAAGGTCATGGTTATCATAGTCAACTTTGTATCATGGAGACTACATGTATTACTAATATCACTAAATTGTTGTAAACTCAGATTAACGAGCTATATACTACAGAGATCTATGGGAACAAAGATCAACGAGCATGCCACAGAGTTTCAACATCATCCATAGAGCAATAGAGACAATTCAAACTTTGAGCTTCATGAGCCAAAGCCACAGAATAGGTCGGCTTAACACATATGCTATATATGTCAAGTCATTATCATCCAAGCTTCAAAGTATTCATTGAATCACAATTTCATTGTCGATATTATTTTCGATGCTTAAGTCTATGTCCTCGTGTCCAATCATCAAATGATTTGTGGTTCATGTCTATCCACATAACATGAATTCATTAGATGGTCTCCGTGTCAATTCCATATGTTTGTCAATGTCCATATGTAGGAGTGACCCTTCCAACCATTTGTTGACACATATCATAAACGCACTCATCGTTAGACTTGGCTATTTACTATTTATATGGGATCTCTCCTATATTGTTCTCGTCGGAACCAAACATATGCAGTTGCTAAACTAGGGCGTGAACCCAAGTTAAAAAGTTTCAAATTATAGTCGAACCATATCGTTTCATGACTCATCCATTCACAAGCAACCAATAGACCTTCATTCGTAACCAATCACAAGATCTTCATCACACTCTAATAGCCAAATTGTATTCACACCATAAGAATGAATGTGACTTCAAGTCGCAGGGTTAGAACCATATGGTTGCACCAACGGAGCCATCACTATTTGTAACAAAGATCATAAACAACGAACATCGAACTATTATAATAACCTTCCTCGGCATAAAGACTCCTCATCACTATATTAAACTTTCGCAATTTGATGTATATTACAGAACCACTGTTTGCGAGTCTCTGATACTTGCGAGCTAGTGTAATATCAAACAAGCCAACGAGCCACTATGAAGTCATCCGCTGCACAAAGAAGCAATGTCACAGTGCGAGACAATGATTTATAGATCTGGGCCATAGGATACAAGTTACAATTATCAAGTCTCCCAATTACATAGAAGTGTAATTTCTCTGTAATGTTACAGAGCGTTACCACTAAGCCACTGAGTCTGCAAGCCTCAACCAATAAAAGTCATAATTGTAAAACCACTATGCAATGTTATGGCCACTGTTGATGTGATCACAAAAATGCGACCATAGAAATGAGAACTTCGGATGTAAATCACAGAGCGAGCTATGATATAAGACATAATCACATTGCCTTGTTAATTTTGGCAGCTCAGGGACAAATTCCCTCCTTTAGATAATCATCCCCATCAAGGAAGACCCCTACTAGCCCTTGGAAGCATTTAATTTGGTTAAGGAAAAATATATTTTAATATGGTAACCCACGTGTACAAAAAGGGTAGGTTGGCCCAAAAGAGAAATTGGACACCCTTGGATGGCTATAAATACAAGTCAAGTAACCCTCATTTGGTGACTATGATCAAGCATTTTTTTTCTTCTCTCTTCCTTGGTTTGGCTCGCACAAGTCTGAAGTTGGTTCACAAGAAATTGGTTCGCACAGGTCTGAAATTGCAAGATCCAAAGCTCGCACATGTGATTAGGGTTTTGACAGTCGCAGGGACACCACTGGAAAATTTCAGCTGCAATCGCATGCATGTTAACCTCTGCGAGCGGCCAAAAAATTTTAGCCGCAGAAATATCAATCTTCATGCGACTAGGATCTAGGGTTTCAGGTGAAATTTTCGGTTGTAGCCGCATGCACAAAAGGCTCTCCGTGCAACTGGAATGCTTCAACCGCACACAAGATCACTTGCTCTGTGCAGCTGGGACTCAGGGTTTCATTTCACAGTTGACCACAAGCTTCTAAATCATGATTTTTATTAGTACTGTTGTTGGGTTCATCTCTGGGATATTGTTTGGTTGGTTTTACTAAATAGTCTTGAGAATGAAGAAATGGATCATTGTACTCTCTTTGCTGAAACATTCAGTGATAATCTAATAAGAAGAAGAATTTGAAAGGGTTTTCCCCTTGTGGGGTTTTTCCCTAGTCTCTGACCAATCCTGGTATCTCTATGTGTGAATGTTCTTCGTCTATTGTTCCTTTATGTTCCGCTGGATTGACGATCATATTGTTCTTTTTTTATAATTGCATATGTTGTTAATGATTGTTAATTTTAGATAACAATGGTATGTTCTATGCTTGCAACAATTACTTCAAAGTCCTTTTATCAGCCCAATGATAATTTCCACTTTAATTTCCAAATTCCAATAGCAATCACATTAACCATTAACTCACATTGACAGTCACTATAGATAGAACATAAACAATAAATTGCACAAGACATGCTAAGACAAGAGAACACAAGAAACTTGGCTCAAGCCAGGGAAAAACCCCAAGATGGGGAAAACCCCCAATCAATCCTTCTTACTATTAAATATCAAATGTTCAATAGAGAGAAAGAGTCCAATAATGTACAATGATAGATGATCCAATACCACTTCCCTTAGTCAAATAAGTAGCCCAATCAAAATCTAGAATTCCATTCTCAGTCAGTAGCAGTCAAAGAACCCTAACCAAACAGTCAACAATGGTCACCGCAGCAGTAAAAGTGTCCTTGAGCTCAGTCAAGGTCAAAGAAATTTGGCCTTCCTTAGAGGTCAATGAGCAGCAAAAGCAGTCAACAAAGGAGCAGCCAAACTCAGTCAACCAAAAGGTCAACTATGCGGTCAACACAGACCTGTAGTCAACGCAGGTCAACCTACCCAAAAAATCTCGATACCTATTCCAGAATATGCGGCCTGCCTAAACAGAGATTCTCCCACAAAAATCATAGTCAAACTGTCCCTTAAATTCCTCAATCAATGCTGGTGAAATTCTCCTCAAAACAGAAAGTCAATGCAGGTCAAATCAGCTCCAAAACTCGCACTTGTGGCAGAAGAACAGGCTGCCTCAGACTTGTACGACTGATCCGGACTTAAACAGGAACGCAACAAATTACAGAGATGACCATAAACACAGATATGCAGCGGAAATAATACTTCATTTCATTAATGTAAAATACTGAAACATGCTTACAAACAGTAGTGGAAATAAACTAGCTAGGGCGATGGTAGCTTATCTCTGAGAAGAGATGTGGTGGCTACATGCCTCTGAATTGTGTTACAATGAGGCTCGAAGGCCTATTTATTGTTGAGAAACAATGGAAAACCCTTAACATTCCAAAACCTAACCCTAGAAGATGAAACGCCAAACTATGGGCCCCGTTTGAGTAAATTGGTACACCAACTTCCCGGGGTCGTAACTTTGGCATACGATCTCCGTTTGACGCATACAATAGCTCGTTAGAAAGATCTATCCGAGCACTACCACTTTGGGAGGCAACATGGGCATGGACCCATGTTGCCCCAGATTTCCCAAAAAACATCGTTTAGGGCCTCAAAACGACTCCGGAAGTTCAGGACCCGAAAAACTGCTAAAAATAGTAATTTGTGCTACAATTAAGGAAACTGAAAATGCTGAGAGAAACAATGGTGGGGGTCCAGGTGGACTTGGCAGGTGGCCACCAATATCCACCTGGATCAACGACCCAATCAATGAAGGAGAGAGAAGAATATATTGTGTGAGGAATGTGTCAAATGAGGTTGAAGGTCTCTTATATTTATATGTGATGGAAGAGGGTCAATTTGACTAATGAGACCTCAAGCAGACCTTGACCAATTGCACATGTGTGGGTTGACCTTCAAAATCATATTTCTCCTTGTCGAAATTTAGTGATCCTTAGATCAATTTTGGACCTCCCAAAAAGAGGAATTGTAATGCCCATAATTCGAAATACAGCAAACATGTAAATACTCATAAACTGGAAAACAAGAATGCATAAAAATGTAATTTGCACATACCTGAACTGCTAGCTGATTGCTGATTCTGCTATTGAACTGGTGATTCCCTTGCTGGTGATGTCGTGGCTGTTTGACCCAATTTTCGGGAGGCCAATACCACCCAACCAGACTGAGCAAAGCTAGCTGCTCAATCCAGAAAGCTCTCCACAGAGGCTCTCTGTCCCTCCGTGCCCAGAACCTCAAACCACTTAAAGCTCTTCAATGGATAATTCCCTTCTCCCGGTTTCCTCCTGGTGAATTCATGCTTCTCGTTCTCTGCTGCCCCTCTCTGGTTTTTTTCCCCCCCGTCATCGGTTCAGAATAGCGATTTATAAAGGCAGGCTTGGCGGTGGCCACCCTCCTGCTTCCGGCCACCGCTCTTCTACCTCCTGACACGCCTCCGCATGCAATTTAACTCTCTGAGATCCTGTCCTGGCAAAGCCGCTCTGCCATAACTTCTCAGCTGGTTCGACGCGCCCTGGTTAATGGATCTTTTAACGATTTAGGTTATTTCACGTTTTAGCATATGCATACTTATAAGTTCAGCCGTATAATTTTTATAACCTTGAAGTTATATATATATCATAAAGGTCCCATTATATAGTATATATAAAATTTATATTATAAAGTACAACTATGTATTTTGTAACTTTAATATATATTTATAAAGTTTAATTATATATTTGATAAAATTCTAACTTATATATGTTTTATAAATTTAAATTTTATTTATAAACTAAACACATTTATTGTTTAAATATCATCACATTTGGTTTTATTATAAGGTTTAAAACTTTATATAATGGGTCAATTTAGTTGGGTCGTTACATACACCCCCCCTTCTGAGAACTTCGTCCCGAAGTTTAGAGTTTTAAGTTCAAGGTTTAATGGACATGACCTTTTCTATCGAGGTCCCCAAGCTATTCAAAATCATCCTATCCTTCCTAATCTCTTCCGCTCCCATCCTATCCGTCCTCTACTGGAGTATGCCGTGGCGTCAGTTTCACTGATCTAACCATTCATAACTCTAAGGTGACAGCGTCGGTTATACCGACCTGATTCTCAGTAGGCATCCGGCAGTCATCATCACACGTCTAGGGGAGCGTGACTCGCACAGTCCTCCCATGACTCCAGGGTTCGAAGGATAAACGGTGGGTAACACCTCCACCCCTCCCAGTAAAATTTGGGCTGATACTTTATCATAGAATCACTTTGAGCTTTAACTGATCTGAGGTTCTGTCATCACGTGGTCATCCCGAAAATTGGATCATTTATCTGCAATCATAGTTTATCTGCAATCTTACACTTACCCATGCATTTGTAAAATGTGCATCAGCATATTCAAAATAACTTATGTATTATTTACATATGATACTACAGCATAACATAATTTTGTCATATTCTATGCATGTATTCTGACTTTTCTTTAGGATGTATTCACTTCTTGTCTTCCATTTCAGTTGCTCATCTTTGACATGCATAAATAAAACAGATTTATATTGTTTCAATTTCTACCAGAAGTAAAATCATTTAACGGCCTTAACTTTACTTCAACATTTATAATTTAGCAAAATAATCACATATATTGTTTTGGTATCCATGTACCAGCAGGAATTTAAACACATATTATTTTGGTATCCATGTACCAGCAGGAATTTAAACATATATTATGCCACAAAGTTTCATGTTTATCACTAATCATTCAAATGTTCTTGGGTCTCTGACTGCAGTGAAGTAAATATATACTAAACATAGTGTAAAGTTCTTCAAAATGGACATAAATTAGGGTATCTCTGACATATGTCCTCCGTATTTTCCCAAGTTGCTGATCCAGGACTATATTTGTCCCATTGGACCTTAACTTGGTCCACCAGGCGGTTCCTCAGCTGTCGAACTCTACGTTCCAGTATACGTAACGGTTCGACCGTTATGACTCCCTCGACCGATACCTGCAAATCTTTCCACTGGATGTTATGAGATAGATCAGCTACATAATGTCTTAATACAGAAACATGAAATACATTATGAATTCTATGCAGGTGGGGTGGCAGGGCAAGACGATAGGCAACAGGTCCAACCCTTTCCACGACTTTAAACGGTCCTATAAATCGGGGTGACAACTTTGTCCCTTTTCCGAATCGAATAGTACTTTTATTTGGTTTGATGCGGACGAAGACCTGATCCCCTACTTCATACTTCCTATCAATTCGGTGAGCATCAGCATAACTCTTTTGTCTATCCTGTGCTTCCTTTAGTCGTTGTCTATTCTGTCTGACCTGTGCTTCCATTTCATGGATTAATTCTGGTCCTATTATTACTCGATCTTCTAACCTGTCCCAACTTAACGGTGTTCTGCAAGGTCTGCCATATAAAGCTTCAAATGGAGGCATCCCAATCGAACTGTGGTAACTGTTGTTGTATGCGAACTCGACTAAGGGTAAATACTTTTCCCAGTGTGATTGCTGATCCATTACATACATTCGCAACATGTCTTCGAGTACTTGATTTACTCTTTCAGTTTTCCCGTCAGTCTCAGGATGGTAAGCAGTGCTTAAATTTAGCTGAGTACCTAAGGCTGTCTGCATGCAAGTCCAGAATCTGGAAGTGAATCGCTAATCTCTATCGGATATAATCTTCTTAGGTACTCCATGAAATCTGATAATTTCATTTATGAATACTCGAGCTACGTCAGCAACATCATAAGTATCTCGTACTGGAATGAAATGGGGCTTTTTGTTAATTTATCCACCACTACCAGAATGGCATTGTGTCTTTGAGAAGTAAGAGGTAGTCCAGTGATAAAATCCATAGAAATGGTCTCCCATTTAGACATAGGAATGTCGTGGGGTTGTAAGAGACCCGCTGGGTGACAATGATCTGCTTTTACTTGCTGACATTCCAAACATTTTGCAACAAATTGAGTGATATCACGCTTCATGCCTACCCAAAAGAAGAGTTTCTTGGTATCCGCATACATTTTCCCTACTCCAGGATGAGCACAATATACTGCTTTGTGAGCTTCCCTAAGGATGGTATCTCGAAGATCTTTATCATCAGGAATGTACATCCTTCCATGGAATCGCAGGATCCCATCGTTTTCTAATTCATAACCCGCAAATTTTGATTCTTTTGCCTTAATTCCTTCAAGACTCGCCTTCACCTTTAAATACCAGCTGTCCTTTATAAGACGATCCAGTACTCGTTGTCTTAAGTCCACTTTAATGGGTATGAGAGAAAATATCCGGGGTCTCCTGCTTAAGGCATCGGCTACCACATTTTCTTTTCCCTTAATATATGCTATTCCAAAGTCATATTCACTTAGGAATTCACTCCATCGCCTTTGCCTGGCATTTAAGTCTCTTTGGGTGAACAAATATTGTAGACTTTGATGGTCGCTTTTGAGTGTAAAATTTCGTCCCACCAGATAGTGTCTCCAGATCTTTAAAGCTAGCATTACAGCGGCCAATTCTAAATCGTGGGTAGCATAGAGTTCTTCATGAGGTTTTAGCTTTCTGGAAGCATAAGCTATCACTCCTTTGTCCTGCATTAACACTGCACCCAGCCCTTGTTTGGATGCATCAGTACATACTACATACCGTAAAGTCTTTGCCCATATCAGGGACTCTTAGGATTGGTGCACTGGTGAGTAGTCTTTTGAGTTCAGAGAATGCATTATTACATTCCTCGGACCACTCATACTTAACACCTTTACGCTGGAGGGTTGTGATTGGCTTTGCGATTTTGGAGAATCCCTCCACAAATCTCCGGTAATAACCTGCTAAGCCCATAAAGCTTCGTATCTCATGTGCATTTTTCGATATTGGCCATTCCATGATCACTTTTACCTTCTCAGGATCTACTGAAATCCCTTCACCTGATATGATGTGACCCAAATAATGAATCTTTTCCTGAAAGAAAGAACACTTGGACAGTTTTCCATATAACTGACGTTCTCTAAGGCAGGACAATACTAACCGCAAATGCTCTTTATGCTCTTCTTCATTCTTGGAATAGATGAGAATATCATCTAAAAAGACTTGTACAAATTTATCAAGATACTGACGGAAAACACTGTTCATAAGATTCATAAATACGGCTGGCGCATTTGTTAACCCAAATGGTACCACAGTAAATTCATAATGCCCAAAACGTGTCCGGAATGCAGTCTTAGAGATATCATTTTCAGAAATCCTTAGCTGATGATACCCTGATCAAAGGTCAATTTTTGAAAAGACAGCAGCTCCTTTCATTTGATCGAAAAGATCATCGATTCGTGGCATAGGGTATTGATTCTTTACTGTAGCTCGATTCAAGTCTCGATAGTCTATGCATAATCTTAAGGATCCATCTTTCTTCTTTAAAAAAATTACAGGAGCGCCCCAAGGTGAGGTACTGGGCCGAATAAGCCCTATATCGAGTAGTTCCTTCAACTGGATTTGCAATTCCTGAAGTTCTGGAGCTGTCATTCTATAAGGCGTTTTTGAGATCGGTTGGGTACCTGGCTTTAATTCAATAGTGAGATCCAATTCTCTTACCGGGGATAATCCCGGCAGTTCCTTTGGAAATACATCCGGGAACTCGGCTAATACCGGATATTGTTCTAAGGATGGCCCCTTTTCCTGGCTTACTTCGTGAATTGCATAAGCCTGACAACCCTTTCTTAAACAACGCTTCACCTGCATTGCCGAAATGTAGCGTAAAGAAACTTCCCTCCTGATTCCTTGAATTTGGATTACTTCTCCCTCATCATTTAAGCCCAAAATCCTTTTTCCATAACAATCTACCCAAGCTTGGTGAGCTTCCAGCCAATCCATACCTATGATAAGATCATACGTCCCTAAGGCTGTGACATAGACTTTTAGTTTAGTCGAACAGACCCCTAGGTCAATTTTGCATTGATCCACACTCAAGCCCACGGTTTGGAGTTCTCCTGAGGCCATTTCCACTTGGTGGAAATCATTTTGTCTACGAGCTGCCAACCCACATTTGTTTAATGCATATGACGAAATGAAACTATCTGTGGCACCAGTATCAAATAAGATTTTGAGTTTTACGCCATTGATAATACTTGAAGATTCCACTACAGTGGATTGATGGGCTGCTTGGTCGTGGTTGACTACTGCATGAATTCTATGATTACTTCGATTGGCTGATATCGGCTCCTTCCCAGTCCTTTGCAATATATTCGATGAAGCTTCTGGGCAGTTACGCTGGAAATGCGGCCCCCCGCATCCCCAACAATTGAGTTGTGCTGATCCTTTTGAGTCAAGGTGTGAATTTCTAAAGAACGAGCCACGTCCTCCTATGTTGATTCCTCTCGCACTCCTTCCTCTACCGGTAGTCCCTCGCGATGCCCATGGTCTGGTGTTGGACGATTCCGCGGCTATAGTGTTTACTGCCATAGGAACTCTTGTCCCCACACTTGGGGTAAACCTGTTACCGTAAGGTGGCCTCGAGCTACCTCCTCTGTAAACGTTCCGGGGAGCCTTCCCTGGAAACCCTGATTGAAAAGGCCTTGCTGGCCCCATATCCTTTTTGATTCCAAGGTGCTCTTCTGCATAACGGCTACATTCGACTGCCTCGGCTACAGATGATGGTTTCCACATATTTACCAAGGCTCTGATGCGAGGGTTTAACCCAAATATGAAGCGTTCAGCTTGACGTTCATTAGAGCCTAAGTAGGGAATGTATTTTACCAGCTCCATAAACCTTATTTCGCACTCTTCCACCGTTTTACTTCCCTGAATTAGTGTATGAAAGGCTCTGGCTTGCTGTTGTTGAAAGTATGGAGGTAAATACTTTGCGCGGAACTTTTCCTCAAATAGTTCCCAAGGAACATTATCCGAGGTAAGGTGCAGCTGCTTTTCCAAATTTCCCCACCAAATCAAGGCACTTTCCTTTAGTTGAAACACGGCAATTTTTGTTTCTGCTGAAGGTGAATATTCTCTTAACCTGAAGCACCAGTTCATCCCTTCCAACCATGCCTCAGCGCGTTCACCAGCTCGAACTCCCGAAAATTCTGGGAGTCTAATTTTCTGAAGCTCTCTAGAGATGTCTTCTCTCGATCTTCTGGGCTCCAAATTATTTGGTTCCGCTGAACTGGTGGCTACATGCTGAAATTCCTCTTTGTTTTTAGCCTTAGTTGATTCCTTTAATGTCTCCAATAAGGCTTCCAAAGAGTTCATTATCACAGTCAACTCTGGCGTTGGAGCGTTTGATGTTGACGGTTGCCTTGGTGGTGACGAAGGTGATGGGGTTGATGATGGCGACGGTGGCGGCATTAATGGTGATGATGCCGCCTGGTCACGTCGTCGTCGCTCATACGTCCTTACCATAGTAATGGTCCCTGAACACGAAATAAAATTTATATACATATATAAAAAAAATGAGGCGGATAACCGAATTTTAACACACAATTTTCTTTGCAACATCACATTTATAAACGGGTATAGTTTTGCTATTTTTACCCGCTAGGCGGATCTTACTGGTACCGAGGTCAAGGAGGGTGGTCTCGCGACCTCCTTGTCCTAATGCAGGGTATTCTATCCTAGTATGAATAATGCAGAAGTATGGTTATAGACTCCTAACAATTGGGACTATTTCTCTGTCTGGGATGTGATTTGCTTCAGTGGAGGAATCACATGAATAATACTGTAATGAATTCATTTAAAGATTTTTCAATTTCAAACACCCAGATTCCTCAACTTGGATATGGTGACAAGGCAAGGAGCATTAACAAGCGTGCTCGTTTGGCCCGTAAGCAAGGTCTTTAAGATGTGTCACTGCGCTGAACAAAATGCTGGCTATTTCACACGGGAGTTCAAGCACGAAAGATTTGTGAAAATAAGAGGACAAGCAAAACTGATTTAGAAATGAGAGGGAAATTAAGAACTGGGATCAATTTAATTAATAGTACCAATCTGGAAAATTGTCCTAGTCAGTACCGGACAGAGATTTTCTGCCTTAAGGGAGAATATTTCCAGAAAATGAATAACGGTACCTATGCTAATGAAATTAAGATGTCTGATCTTGTTTCAACAATAATTTCTGTTATCACATGATTTTTGTGTTTTAGATTTTACTAGTTTTGATTATGACTCTTGATTTTAATTTTGTCACATATTTGATATACACACATGCATATGACACACTTGGGACACCTACTAACCTGGATTTTAAAATTGACATCCCCAAATATACCCGTACGGCCATCAATGGATTTCGACAGCCGTGGGGATTTATAGGACTCTAGAATATCCTTATCAAAGTTATATTCTGCGAAACTCACTATTTATGATAAAAGAGATGGTTTTGCAGATGAGTTTTGTGTGCTATAGTAATGCTTAGCAGTACACTTTGCAACTAATGTCTAATGTATTATAAGGAATATCTATAACAAATCTCGATTTCATGCTGATATATCAATGCCTGCATGGTGCTAATGTTTACCCACTCTAAAGGCTACTTCAATTGTAAGCATCTTGTAAAGATTCTTGTGGACATTTCTTTGCTTCCGGCAGGTATCCTTCCAACATCAATGGCTTGCTCATAATTTTATACAGAATCATATATAATTCCTGTATATCACATGTTTTGTTTAGTTTTAGAATTGACAGTTTTAACTAACAATTCATTTTTACTTTATAGGATTGATGTTTTGACAGGCAATTGTGTCCCCCATGATACTACGAGGTAAAATAAAATCACAGGTGCTATGAAGAGCTAGTAGATTATGCTGACTCCATAATTTATAGAACTATTGATGTGAGGACTGTTTATAGGTCAATTCCTGTCCAATGGGTCACCCAGGTAATCGACTGTGGTGTCCACTGGTTCTTTAAAAGAGTCAAGTAGCTACATGCCACAGTTTTAATTCAACAATGACCGCATCTCCTCTCAGAGAAGATCATCCCGAAAACGTTTTTAACATCAATGCAACAATTCAACTACATTACTGAAATTAAAATAAGAGGCATTCTGCCAAAGGCCATTGAATCCGGTTGTCTTGGTTGTTAACCTGGAATCAATTATGGTTAAAGGTAAGGAACATGTAAGATATTTTATGGGAATCTCTCTGTAGGGTGAGAAGGGACGATTTTCCTTAAAATTATATCTCTATTGGTACTAGAATCTACCAGTCACCCAAGATGTATATGCATCTTCTCCAAAATCCTACATCTCAATGCTATATTAGTCTAATGTCAACGGAAAATGCTTGTACTCTAACAAACTATGCATATATAGTGACAGAGTGTGGCAAAATTGCATATCTGAACTAGAATTACCCAGGTCTGCCTTTGCTTTGCATACTGTAGCTGGTTGCGAGGAAAAAAAACAGCAGATTAAATAACATCGGAAAATTATGGCTTTTGAGGAACGCAGTTTTATGATTACTTTACTAGATATCAATTGCTGTACTTATTGGCAATAACTTCAGACGCATGATACCAAATACCTTTTGTTATTTTTCAGGTGCTTCTTGTCACAGGTTGATCACACAGTTTTTAGAACATTCTAATCCGTAAATGCGAATTTTTACTTCTGATTGCTTACGTGCTCAGTGAAAGCGAAGTCATTTCGGAGCAATTATCGTCAATATTACTTAGCAGATTAAGAAGAGAAAATGGGGATATTTCTCTGGCTGTATATAGACTAGCCACGAATGTTACGAGGTGTGTGGAAATCCGTGAAGACAGTGAATCAAACACAAGATCCGAGTCTAATAAATGCCAAGGAAGTAGAAAAAAAAAAATTATGATGCAGATGACGACGATAAATCACAATAACTTGAGTATGGATTTATCGAGAACGCAATTAAAAGAAGGAATCGATGAATTCAATAACGAAAACTTTGATAAAAATGAATCCAAAAAGCGAACCTTTCGGAACAGATGCCTTATTGGGACCGTAAGACTCGTTCCCGCAATTCTCTGTATAGAACCAACAGACTAAACGGTGAAATACCAAACTTCCACTGGGAAAATGTTTAAACGAATAAATTTGTTTATTGTTTAGTTGAATCAGGAAACACTTTCAGATCAAATTTAGTGCCGCGACCACAGCTTCAAGGCGCGCGTTAAAAAGTAAAACCCCAACAAAAGGTGATTTCCTAGTGTTGGTGGAGCAGACTATGGTTCTGTAAGGGTCGGAACGTTCATGGGCCGCCAGATTATAAAGTCAACTGCATCATCTCTGTTGCCTCGAGCAGCAGAAACTTCACAGGGAGACAGCAATGGATTTATCCGTGATGAACTTGATGAACATGACCCTGCTTTGATTGAAAAAGAAGCAACGCTGGATTACTTGTGTAACCTCCAACCTCACAGATATGAGGCAATATATTCAAAGATACTTCTAGAGGAGATACGTGGACAGACTTTTTGAATATGTTTGGTGATCACGACGACCCTGTGACAACAATTAATCCCAATCTCACCTATGGATTGAAAGCTCCAACAAAAAGCTAACATTCGAATCCAAGCAATTCACATAGCGGAAAAGACAATTCACGAGAACACAACGTTCATTTTCGATGAGTGCGAGTTTGAGCCGAGAGACTGCAGTTTAGTGAAACGGCCACGGATGTACGCAAAAAAATATGAGGAAAGCCGAAAAGATTCACTCCACATTTCAGTTCGATACAAACCCTAAGACTGTCGTATCCAGAACGAATTAAATCACAGCGTACAGGAGCGTAGGCCTGGGAGGTCCCGAAGGTTTGAACACGGGCTCTGATACCATGTGTAATGCCCATAATTCGAAATACAGCAAACATGTAAATACTCATAAACTGGAAAACAAGAATGCATAAAAATGTAATTTGCACATACCTGAACTGCTAGCTGATTGCTGATTCTGCTATTGAACTGGCGATTCCCTTGCTGGTGATGCCGTGGCTGTTTGACCCAATTTTCGGGAGGCCAATACCACCCAACCAGACTGAGCAAACCTAGCTGCTCAATCCAGAAAGCTCTCCACAGAGGCTCTCTGTCCCTCCGTGCCCAGAACCTCAAACCACTTAAAGCTCTTCAATGGATAATTCCCTTCTCCCGATTTCCTCCTGGTGAATTCATGCTTCTCGTTCTCTGCTGCCCCTCTCTGGTTTTTTTTCCCCCGTCATCGGTTCAGAATAGCGATTTATAAAGGCAGGCTTGGCGGTGGCCACCCTCCTACTTCCGGCCACCGCTCTTCTACCTCCTGACACGCCTCCGCATGCAATTTAACTCTCTGAGATCCTGTCCTGGCAAAGCCGCTCTGCCATAACTTCTCAGCTGGTTCGACGCGCCCTGGTTAATGGATCTTTTAACGATTTAGGTTGTTTCACGTTTTAGCATATGTATACTTATAAGTTCAGCCGTATAATTTTTATAACCTTGAAGTTATATATATATCATAAAGGTCCCATTATATAGTATATATAAAATTTATATTATAAAGTACAACTATGTATTTTGTAACTTTAATATATATTTATAAAGTTTAATTATATATTTGATAAAATTCTAACTTATATATGTTTTATAAATTTAAATTTTATTTATAAACTAAACACATTTATTGTTTAAATATCATCACATTTGGTTTTATTATAAGGTTTAAAACTTTATATAATGGGTCAATTTAGCTGGGTCGTTACAGGAATTCAATCCAATAATCATATTCTGCAAATGCGTTGTCCAAAGTGGAATTTGGCCCTAGTTGCATATTTTAACACTCCATCTCAACTAGGGAGAAATCCACCTACCAATATCCATCCGCCATCATGCCATTTGGATCATCATGTAATATCTTTGCATCTCATCTGATCTCCGCTGGAGATTGATATAGATAGTAAGAAGGATCAATCAAGAGTGAGTCACAAGACCTTACCACTCTCCACTGACAAAAAGTCAGTCCACATCATAGTTTGAAAACTTTGACTCTGACTGCGAACCGGTCGAGGGTCGATTCCAACTCCAACTCTGTATTGACTTGGCCTAGTTGATTTCAATGACACGATCTTTGCAAAAAATACATTAAATATTTAATTTTTTATGAAAAAACATAATTTTAAAGATTTTCATTCATGTTTCCAAACTTAAAGCATTAGAATATAGAGAGAAGACAACATATGATCAAAGTATGCTCATGAATATATCTATTATATCAAAATGGCACCCAGTGCACTGTCCAATACATCTAATATATAGAGATCAGAACAAAAACACATAACCAAGGAGGCTCTAAATGGCATCTACAACAAAACATCACTAGTCACTAGTCACTACTGTTAGAGAAGCCAACATCATCTGGCTCAGAATCTGAATCAGAGTCAAATGGCGAAACCCATGGCTCCTCCTCCTCCTCAAGATCTCCAATTACAACTGTAGAAGTAGTAGCACTAGCAGGCGTGGCAACTACGCGCTGATATAGATGAGCTATGCGCTTGTGTTGTGGCTGAGTAGAGGAAGTGCCTGTAACTGAAGGACTTGGTGTTGGACCTAGGGCTAGTGGATTTGCATTTAACTGAACTTTATGTTCAAGTAATGCCTCCATCTCTAAACAAATATCCCCATCAGGATCAAACTTTGTTGGTTGACTCTCCACTACCCGATCTGATGTTGGATAAAAATCTTCCAACACAATGGGATTTGCATCAGGTCTTTTGTTCAGCAATTAGTTGCGTCTTAGCTAGAGGCTGTATTGGATGTAGACTAGATCGTTTAACCGTTTTTGTTCCAAACGGTTTCTCTTCTTCGTGTGAATCCTCTCAAAGACAAACCAATTGCACTCACACCCAGAAGCACTGCAATTTTGACTCAAAATACCGATTACAAACGTCTGCAATTGAGGACAATGGCCACCAAATCCCTCCCACCATTGTGCTGCAAAAAACATAGTTGTGTAATGAGTTAGCTCAACAAATTATATCCAACTTTCAAATTATAAACAATTTAACAAACTACGAATTTGAAAATTGAACCTGTTTACTTGGCCCATCTGCTTCCCTTGCAATCCTTGCTACGTTCTTGCCAAAGGCACTAGTGGCTCTACTGAAACAAGTGATCTGTCGTTGTATCTCCAGTTGGTCACTCTCCTTAGGGACCATGTGCTCAAGACACTCAATCAATTCAAAGCTTCTGCCTCCAGAGCTTTATAATGATACCTTGGGTTCAGAAAAAACCCAGCTACATGTATAGGGTGATGGAGTTGATTATTCCATCTTTTATCAATGATTTCCCAAATGGGCCCATACTTAGCCACTCTATCCTTGTATGTTGCCTTTATTTGTTCATTTGCTTGATACATAGCCTCATAAATAAAGCCCATAGCTAATCTTTCCCCATCCACCAACTGCAACACCTTAACTAGTGGCTCAACAACCTTCACAATCTTTGTTGCCTTTTTCCAAAATATTTCTTCATTAACTTTCTTTCTCACATCTTTTCCATCCTATTTGCGAGTCCATTGACATTCATTCCATTCATCACTGGAAAACATCCTCTGCAAGTTTCTATGTTGGGAAAGCATAGATTGCAATGTCAAAAAATGAGTTGCAAATCTAGTGATGGCAGACCTAACAAGATCCTTGCCCCCTGTGTTTTTCCTCATCAGATTCAAAATCCATGAGTGATTGTAGATATATTTTGTTATGCTTTTGGCATGCTCTACAGTATACTTGATCCAATCTATTTTACCAATATCCTTAAGCATGAGGTCTATGGAATGTGCAGCACATGGGATCCAAAAGATGGTTTTTTGATTTCCCTTTAACATTTTACCAGCAAGAACATAGTTAGAGGCATTATCTGTGATGATCTGAACAACATTAGCCACCCCCACCTCTTCAACAACCTCATCCAAAAGCTGAAACAACAAGTGTGCATCTTTCACCCTATTAGATGCATCAACTAATTTTAGAAACATGGTTCCCTGTGGGCAAAAGATAAGAAAATTTATGATGGTACAGTTCCTTTGATCAGTCCATCCATCTGACATGATGGTACATCCTGTTTTCACCCATGAGATTTTGAAATCTTTCAAATATTCATCAATGGACATAACCTCTTTTTGCAAAAGAGATCCCCTTAACTCATGCATAGTAGGGCCTTTGAATCCCTTTCCAGCAGCAAATATGGCATCAAACATAGGTTCATAAAATGGTGAACAAGAAGCATTGAAGGGGATATCAGCATCGTACCACCATCTAGCTATGTAATTACAGGCAATTGATCTCAATTCTTTCTTCCAATGGTCATCTAAAGTAGGTTGCATTTGACCTCTATTAACTTGAGGACCATGTGCATTATCAAAGGGAGAAGAGGGTGTGATTGTGAAATAACTTTTGATATCACCCTTCTTTTTATTTTTACCCTTACCCTTTTCTTGAATAGACTCCCTAGAGGGAGAAACATAGTGAAAGAGGTTGGATGCATCAGTGCAGGGGATAGATGAAGAGCCCTCATAATCAAAATTGGGGTTGGCAGCCATCATGTCTTTTATACTCCTCTTCCTCCCTATTTCAACCTCTATTTCTTTTTTCCTAGCTTTTTCTTCCTCAAACTTCTCAAATTTTTCTAGCAACTCCTTCCTAATATCCCCGATTTGTTTTTTTGGTGCTGCACATGGAGCAATTTGGCCTCTAATACCAACCAAGTGTTGTTTCAGCCTATGAATGCCCGCTCCACCTCCCTTAATTTTTTTATGACAAAATTTGCGATGCATTTGATTATCAATCATCTCAGCATATGCCCAAGCAGCATCTTTCATTCTAGGAACCATTTTCTAATATTTGGACTTGGAAATGAAAGGACAAAAGTCTGAAAATGAAAAGAAAAAAAACAACTCTTCAATGTTCATTTCTTTTAGAAAAATTACTCTTTTCAATCTCCAAATTTGCAACAACAACAAAAAAGAAGGCAAGGGCAAATTTGAGAAGTGAAAAAAATAATACCTCTAAGCTCTAGCCTCCAAAATGCTGCTCCAATGGTTTCCCAAGAAGCTCCTCACTGTTGCTCCAATGATTGCCCAAGAGGCTCCTCACTGCTGCTCCAAAAACCAACTCCAACTCTTCACAAACTCCTCACAAATGCTCACACAAATGCAATGAGATAGTTGTGAGGAAATGTGAGGGGGTTGGGTAACTTTTATAGGCTTGGGAGAGGGTAAATGAAGTGAGAAAAACCTAAAACAAAAAAAAAAAATTGTTTTTCAAGTCCGTCTTTCCCTCCCTTTTCCTCCGCGGACCGACTCGGCCTGGTTGTGATGGGCTTGGCCAATTCGGTTGGGACACCGACTCGGTCGGTCCGGTAACGGACCGGCCTAGTTTTAAAACACTGGTCCACATAACCAGGCGTAGAACCCCAATCATACTTGATCTTGAGCAATCAAGTTGTTGAACACCATGCATCTTAGACATAGGGAGTACGATAGTACATGATGCGTCCATCTGTAGTGCTATGGTCCCTAACCACTTTTCCCAACTCACTGGCCAAATGAGAGGTACTTCCCAAGAGTCCCAGATTGCAAGGGTAGGATGTATGTTGAGTGTTAAGTTTTGGTATGTTCTATGCTAGAGCAATTTATTTCAATTTTCATAGTTAGCTCAATATTTTTCCGAGATTAGCACTCACATCAGCATTAAAGTAAACTGCAGATAGAACATAAATATAAATCGCAGAAGACAAGCCAAGACAAGAGGACAGAAGATGTGGCGTTATCCAAGGACAAATCCCAATGTGGGGAAACCCTTGATCAATTCTTCTGTTATGTTCTTCAATAGTTCAGCAGAGAGAGAGATAGTACATTTACAATAGAAGTCAACACTTTGACTTATCTATACATGAAATCAGTTGAAGACATTCTGCTTCAACTGATTCTCCAAGGTGACGGCTTCACCTAACATAGTGTTGCATCTCGTCTATTTGTTGCACCTCTCTGTGCTGCAACATGAGAAAGTTGTCCTTCTCCTGCAGTATCCTTGATACAGTCATAGTACTGTCATACTTGCCTGACTAGTGCAACCCTTAACACAATCTATGTTGTTGGCTATGGCTTGCAACCTAGCCCAGCAGCAAGTAAGATCTACACATAGTACCCACCTAATCATCACAACTGTGATAGGACTGCTCCTTTAGGTAGGTCCTTGCTGCATCATGACTACTCCATTAAGATCTTCATTACAGCTGTAACCTTCATTAAGATTATGATCTTCAAGAACATGATAAGATCCTTCCATCATCATCAAGATTATGTCGAGGCTATGGTGCAGTTCCTTCTTTTTATGTAGAGGCTGTGATCCTGCTTCTTCTCATTTCACCGAGATAGTGATAGTCATTGAGATCCCACTTTTACCATGAGACTAGGACAGTGTTTGTACTTTCACCGAGGCTAAGTTCTCCTTGCACCGAGATATCCTGTAGTGATGTCGAGACTGTATCATTGTAAACCTTCTCCTCACTGTGACCGCGTATGGAATGAGAGCACCAAGATACATGAATATATACTTATATGCTGAGGTTGTTGTTCCTCAAGCACCTGAGTTGATGACTGTTCCTAAAGCGAGGTGCAGTCAAACCCTTTGTTGTGGCTCTTCTTCATCACTGTGGCTCTCTGCGGCTACATGTCTTGTCAGCGGTTCCTCTTCATAACTGCGGCTAACTATGGTAAGTATAAAGAGTCTCCATGACTGCGTATAATTGACTGTGAATATGACTGTGTACTAAGTCTCCATTGCTTTGCGTATAGACTGTGTATAATTGACTGTGTATATGGCTACGTATAGAGTCTCCATTGCTACATATATGCAAGTGTTTCCATGACTGCGTATAGAGTATCCATTGTTGTGTATAAGTGTTGACTGCGTATAGAGTCTCCATGGACAACGGATTAGGGCATCACTTGACAGCAGATTAGGGCATCAAATTAACTGTGTATTTGAGCTCCTTTAGACTATGGATAGGATCCTACCTTTAACTACAGCTAGGGCACATCTGAACTGCGGCTAGGGCATCATACACTTAGCCCAGCGTACTCTTTAGTGTCTCTCCTTCACCAAAAACCCAAGACGTGGAGAGGAGGAGATCACATGAAGAGTGTGTCTCAAATGACTTCAAGTTCTCTCCTATTTATATTAAAACTTAGATGATGAATAGACATGACTACTAGGCTTCTGAGCCTACACAAGTTGTTGGCTGACTTGACAATTTGTCTTATAACATAAATAAATTCATAACTTCATGAATACTTATCGAAATCGGATGATCTTTAGATCAATCCTACACCTCTCGATGAGAGGGATCCAATAAAAATATCAGCTGCCATAAATAAGATGACCCACATGGAGTTTGTCCCTAGTTGCCAATTTTAACACTTCCTCTCAACTAGGGAGAACTCCATCCGCTGATCCATATGTCCGACTGTACTATCTCTGCCATCAATGCCCTGCACTGCTCTGCTCTGCTTAGCTCTGCTCAGCTCTTCTCTGCTCAGCTTGAACTATGAAGAAGAAGAAGTGATCAAGGATGTATCATACCATCCTCCACTGACCCGAAGTCAGTCTCAGAGTGTGTACCACTGGTCCTAGACCAGTCCTCTACTGACCTGAAGTCAATGTCAATGGCTATCACTCTCACTGGTCCGAGACCAGTATCATTGATCCCAGATCAATGAAGGTCATCCTAGCATAAGGAGTATGGTAGATACAACAATGCATCCATCGGTACTACTATGGTCCCTATCCTCATTTCCCTGCTCATTGATCAGATGAGAGGTACTTCCCATGAGTCCCGGATTGCATGCGTAGGATGCCTCGACAGGAGAACTAATCATCCTGTCCACAGGAGAGCGAATCATCTTGTCCCACAAGAGAGCGAATCATCCTGTCCACAGGAGAGCAAATCATCCTATCCCACAAGAGAGCGAATCATCTTATCCACAAGAGAGTGAATCATCCTATCCGCAGGAAAGCGAATCATCCTGTCCAGTGGATGCCACGGAGAACTAATCATCCTGGCCTACAGGAGAACGAATCATCCTGTTCCACAATCGCCATGGAGAACACATCATCCAGGCCCACAGGAGAACTAATCATCCTGTTCCATAGTCGCCACAGGGTGTCACAGGGGAAGGTTGAACCTTTTACCCTGTACAAAGTGCACCAACAGGGGATGGTGAGTCACCCTGTGGTCATATGTTGCTCCAGTAAGTACCCCAAGCCCCTAGAGCTCCCAGAGCTCAATGTATGCAACATGCAAGACCCTTTTACAAGGGACTCTCGACGACTCCAAGTCGTTCGGGAAAATCACAGATTTGATCTTTCCCCCGGGGCTTTGACAAAGTGTAGCGACCTGTACATCATCTCACAACGATGGAGCTTCCTTGCTTATTGACTTACCATATCCCAAATAAGGCAGTATCTGATGTCTATCTGCTAGAGCAATCATCAAATACGGGATTCCTCAATAATCAAATCCCCCCTCCGGTTGTCAAAAGAGAATCATAGTGGTATTCATCATGTGTACAAACAGCTCACTTACGAGCTTTTGCAACCATGCAACTTCACACGAGATCATACTTGTAGCTATGTATTCGGTCTCGGTGGTGCTTATACCTACCGACTTCTGCTTCCTGCTCATCCATGATATCAAAGCAGAATCCAAAGAGAACCAGCACTGAGAAGTGCTCTAGTGATCCTCCACACTGCCAACTTAGTCAGCATTCAAATAACCATGCAGTTTCATATTTCCGGCAGTGTATCTTAATCCATGAGAGATTGAGCCCGTAGATATCTCTAGTGAGGCTCAACCAAATATGAGCTCACCATGCTAACTACAAAACATATGTTCGGACGGAAGTTCACCAAGAACATCAACGCGAATGAGTTTATGAAATTCAAAGGCATTTCCCAAATCTGGTTCAACATCACTACCATATAACTTCTAAAAGTTAAGATTCTCGAGGTAGTCACAGGCTTGCAGTTTATCATTCCACATCCGGAATCCAACTCCCTCTTACTTCTGCAAATGAGAGGGTCTGCATCTATCAGAAATAGGTTGTCCTCATAAGGTGCTAGTATGAGAGGTCTATCATTCACAACTTTCGAATGGTTTGGATCGGTTTCACTCCTAGTGAATCTCAGCTTCATCAGACAACTATCGATCCTCTCATACTACGCCCGGGGTGTTTTGCTTCAAGCCATAGAGGGCTTTCTTCCACCTGCATACGCGAGATTCCTGATTATCAACTCAAACCCCTCAGGTTGTTCCACACCTGTGGATGTAGCGGAATGGTCCCCTCGTAAGATTTTCCATCGATACATCTCAGACATGTACTTTCATGCTATTTTTGAATTCAGGCTTCCATGTCACCATCTGACCCACAGACCTTCGGTGCTATGTGTTAATGGTCATGGTCCCCAGTGGACTTCCTGTAACTTGATACAACCCTGAACTCAAAAACATCTTTGAAAATTCTATTTTCAAACACGTACCTTTCCATCGACGAGTGCCACCTTAAAACCTTCAACTTCCATTGCTGAAATGGACACCAAGTTCTTCTTGCGATCAAGTACATAAAAGAGATTCTGTAAATGGCTCGAGTTACCCTCATTCAATTGAGAGGTAACATTCCCTACACCCTTTTCGGGATAGGTGGCATCGGCTCCAAGTATAATCCCACGATTGTTTCCATCTCTACCAAATTAGAGAGCGCACCCTTGTATCCGATGAAGTGCCTTGAAGCACTCCAATCAATAAGTCAGATTCCCAAAGAATCTGAAGGAGAGCGCCAATACAAGATAACGCTTCTTTATCTTATCAAAAACAACATTTGATTTTTCATACTTGGGGTTCCTTGCTTTCTATGAAGAGTTGATTGTGTTCTTGATGCCCTGCATTACCTATCATTCCTCTGATCATTGAAGATGTCCCTCGAATGATTGTTATCATCATCAAGTGATGTGTCCCTGCCATTCGAACACTCCTTCGCATAATGGCCGAACTTATTTTAATCAAGGCATCTGCCTTTCCTTCCACCCTGAGATCCGGTCTTCCAATGAAGTGATCTTAAGGTAGGCCCTTAGAAACTTCCGTTGCGCCAGTCTTGATAATATTCTATGCTTCGACTTCACCCTTTGGTTTATTTGAAGAGGGATGAGGAATCCATTGATCCTTTTGTCCTTTCCCACTGTCTTCGGTGATTTCTCTTTCACTCTTGCTTGGGCATAGTCTTCACCTCAGCTCTGATACCATGTTAAGTTTTGGTATGTTCTATGCTAGAGCAATTTATTTCAATTTTCACAGTTAGCTCAATATTTTTCCCAGATTAGCACTCACATCAGCATTAAAGTAAACTGCAGATAAAGCATAAATATAAATTGCAGAAGACAAGCCAAGACAAGAGGACACAAAATGTGGCGTCAGCCAGAGACAAACCCCAATGTGGGGAAACCCTTGATCAATTCTTCTATTATGTTCTTCAATAGTTCAGCACAGAGAGAGATAGTACATTTACAACAGAAGTCAACACTTTGACTTATCTATACATGAGATCAATTGAAGACATTCTGCTTCAATTGATTCTCCAAGGTGACGGCTTCACCTAACATAGTGTTGCATCTCGTCTATTTGTTGCACCTCTCAGTGCTGCAACATGAAAAAGTTGTCCTTCTCCTACAATATCCTTGATACAGTCATAGTACTGTCATACTTGCCTGACTAGTGCAACCCTTAACACAATCTATGCTGCTGGCTATGGCTTGCAGCCTAGCCCAGCAGCAAGTAAGATCTACACACAGTACCCAGCTAATCATCACAACTGTGATAGGACTGCTCCTTCAGCTAGGTCCCTGCTACATCATGACTGCTCCATTAAGATCTTCATTATAGCTATAACCTTCATTAAGATTATGATCTTCAAGAACATGATAAGATCCTTCCATCATCATCAGGATTATGCCGAGGCTATGGTGCAGTTCCTTCTTATTATGTAGAGGTTGTGATCCTGCTTCTTCTCATTACACCGAGATAGTGATAGTCACTGAGATCCTGCTTTTACCATGAGACTAGGACTGTGTTTGTACTTTCACCGAGGCTAAGTTCTCCTTGCACCGAGATCTCCTGTAGTGATGCCGAGACTGTATCATTGTAAACCTTCTCCTCACTGTGACTGCGTATGGAATGAGAGCACCGAGATACATGAATATATACTTATATGTTGAGGCTGTTGTTCCTCAAGCACCCGAGTTGATGACTGTTCCTAAAGCGAGTTGCAATCAAACCCTTTGTTGCATCTCAGCTTCATGCGAAGATGATTGTGGCTCCTCTTCATGACTGCGGCTCTCTGCGGCTACATGTCTTGTCAGCGGTTCCTCTTCATAACTACAGCTAACTGTGGTGCGTATAAAGAGTCTCCATGACTGCGTATAATTGACTGCGTATAGAGTCTCCATTGTTGTGCATATAGACTGCGTATAATTGACTGTGTATATGGCTGCGTATAGAGTCTCCATTGTTGTGTGTATAGAGTCTCCTTTGCTGCGTATATGCAAGTGTTTCCATGACTGCGTATAGAGTCTCCATGGACAACGGATTAGGGCATCACTTAACAGTAGATTAGGGCATCACGTTAACTGTGTATTGGAGCTCCTTTAGACAGTGGATAGGAGCCTACCCTTAACTATGGCTAGGGCACATCTGAACTGCAGCTAGGGCATCATACGAACTGCGGCTAGGGCATGATACACTTAGCCCAGCGTACTCGTTAGTGTCTCTCCTTCACCAAAAACCCAAGACATGGAGAGAAGGAGATCACATGAAGAGTGTGTCTCAAATGACTTCAAGTTCTCTCCTATTTATACTAAAAGGTAGATGATGAATAGACATGACTATTGGGCTTATGAGCCTACACTAGTTGTTGGCCGACTTGACAATTTGTCTTATAACATAAATAAATTCATAACTTCATGAATACCTATCAGAATCAGATGATCTTTAGATCAAACCTACACCTCTCGATGAGAGGGATCCAATAAAAATATCAGCTGCCATAAATAAGATGACCCACATGGGTTTGGCCCTAGTTGCCAACTTTAACATTGAGGCATCCACAAGAGAAGGTGAACCACTCATCCTACTCATATGACATAGGAGAATGTGAACCACTCATCCTGCTCACATGCCATAGGAGAATGTGAACCACTCATCCTATGCATATATCTTAGGGGAAGGTAAACCACTCACCCTATGCTCACATATATCACCATGTGGTATTGCAGGGGAAGGTGAACCACTCACCCTGTACATAGCATACCAATAGGGGAAGGTGAACCATTCACCCTATGGTCACACATAGCTCCAAGAAGTACCCCAGACCCCCAGGAGCTTCTAGAGCTCAATGTCCAACTCAAGCGGGACCCTCATGGGAGGGTCCTTCCACGACTCCAAGTCTCTCTCGAAAGGATAAGAACTTGACCTTCCCTAAGGGTTTTGTGAGGATGTTCGCAACCTGTTCATCTGTCCTAATGTGATGGAGCCTTATTGCTCCTAGTTGTACCATATCCCAAATAAAGTAGTACATGATATTAATATGCTTGGAGAGGTCATGAAACACAAGATTCTCTGAAAGGCGAATCCCACTTTTATTGTCACAGTAGAAAACGGTGCTATCCAGAACATGCTCAAATAGCTCATTGAAGAGCTTCCTCAACCAAATAGCTTCACAACAGGCCATACTCGCTGCAATATATTCGACGTTGGAAATGCTTAGAGCAATCGATTTCTTCTTCTTGCTCATCCAAGAAATTGAAGCAAATCCCAAAAAAAAAGCAACATCTTAACGTGCTCTTTCTATCCACCACACTATCAGCCCAGTCAGCATTGGAATATCCATGTAGCCTCAAATTCTCGGCAGTGTATCTCAGTCCATAGTTGATAGTGCCATGAAGATATCTTAAGAGATCCTTTGCAGCAACCCAATATATGTGATGAGGCTCGACCATAAATTGACTCAAAGTATTTACAGTGAAGCATATGTTTGGTCGAGAGTTTGCTAAGAACATCAGGGCCGCCACAAGTTGTTTATATTCAAAAGGATTTGCCATTTCGAGACTAGCAGTACTTCCACATAGCTTCTTGAAGTTTAGTTCCACCGGAGTAGACACAGACTCACATTCCACCATCCCACATCTTTCTAACAACTTCAAAATGTATTTCCCTTGAGAAAGGAAAATCTCGCCTGGCTTTTGCCAGAGCTCCAAGCCTAGGAAGTAATGCATCAATCCTAGGTCCTTCATCTCAAATTCAGAAGTCAACTCCCTCTTGCATTGATAAATGAGAGGGTTTGCACCAGTCAGAAGGAGATCATCAACATAAATAAGTGGCATGTCCTCTTCAACCTTGAAGCATAGCTCCTTGTAAATCCCAGCTTCATAAGATAGCTATCAATCCTCTCATACCAAGCCCTAAGGGATTGCTTTAACCCATAGAGTTTTAATTTTTTCTTAGGGCTATATTGTTCTTTGCTTTGATAATTGCATTTCTTCATTACCACATTAAATTTACCCCATAACATCATAACATTATTCAGATTTACATCAATATTCAACAACATATGCAACTATGTAGAAAGAACAATATCATCATCATCAATGCAGCGAAACAAAAAGGAACAATAGAAGAAAAGCATTCACACATAGAGACACTAGGATTGGTCGAAGACTAGGGCAAATCCACTATGGGGAAAACCCTTTCAAAATCCTCTTCTTATTAGATTATCATTGAATGATTCAGCAAAAGAGAGTACAATGATCCATATCTTTATCCATACAACTATCCAACGAAATCAACTAAACAACATCCATGAAATGACCCCAACAATGCTCATACTCAAAACCTTGATTCAAAACCCTGTAATGAATTGTTAGTATCTGCGGTCAACTGTCGAACACTGCGGTCAACTATCGAACACTGCGGTCAACAAGTGAAAACTTTGGACAACTGAAAAACCAAACCCTAGATGTCAGTTGCATGGAGGGCATGTTGTGCATGCGACTGAAAGGATTCAGTTGCACGGATGAGCATGGCATCGAGCAACTGTAGTTGAGATCTCTCTGTGGCATGCCTGCAACTAAGGCCCAAAACCCTAAAACAGAGATGCAAGTTTCAGACCCTGCAGTTTCACCTTCGTGCAAACCCATTCCTTTGCAAACCTACCTCATACCTGTGCAAGCCAAAAACAAAGTGATCAAAGATGATTGTCCAAATGAGGTTGAGGTCACTTGTATTTATAGCCTTCCAAGGGTGTCCAATTTGCTTTAGGGACGACTTGATCAAATATGCACATGTGGGCTTTTAATTCAAAAATATAGCTTCCCTCAAATAGAGGAATCTAGTCCTATGGTTGGAATTTGTCACTGAGTTGCCAAATTAACACTCCCTGTCAGCAAGGGAGAAATTCCAACCACATTGTGTAATCATCGCAAATATTTTGTCATCTCATCATATACAATCTCAGGTATCTCATCATCAAATGTCGTCACTGCTCATCTCTTGCTTATTTTTGCTTATCTCTTGATTGTCCCTGCTCTTATGTTTAACATTCTCAAATCTAAAAGAAGAAGAATTTGATATTGGAGCGGAGCTCATTCTACAACCCTCTATTCATCAGGGAGCCACTGCTACCACCCAGAATCACTGTCAATGGGGAGCCCAATGCTACCACTAGGGAAACATCAGTGGGGACCCAATTTTATGACCCACATCATCATCGAAGAGCATATCATTGGGGAGCGCATCTCAACCTGGAACCACATCAGGGAGCACATCTCAACCCGGAATCTCATGGGGGAGCTAAACATCTACAACACCATATCAAGCAACAGGTGATATAGGGGAGCACATCTCAACCCATCCTATTGCCTACCGATCTTCCCAGACATGACCCTCAAGAGTCATGTGGTAAAACATCTGCATCATAGTCCAAGCTTGGGCTAGATACCTGACTTACCAAAAGGTAAGGATCTCCTTAACCTGTTGGCGAGATGGGGAGGGACAATCCCAACAAGCCCAACTTGTGGGTATGATGCCAACTAGGGTATACTCTGCAAAGAACAAGATAGGGGAGAAACATCTCCAAGCCTATGGGTAACAGATAGGGGTGATACCCTATTGTCCAGAGATCCCTTAACCCTAAGAACCCTCCATCTCAATTCCACACCCTGAGAGCTCAAACAGGGGGGAAGAGTTGGCTCAATGTCCCCGATCAGCGATGCTCTCTATAGATCAGCAATCATATCATCGTGCTCATATCTGGTAATCATCATGTCTCAATGGCAGTTGTCTCCTGTTCATACAAGACTTCAAATCAAATATCATATCAAAACAAAAAATATATAAATCACCAAAAGAAAAGGATACCATAGTCATTCTCCCTTTCATGGAGATTCCAAGCACAAGCCTAAGCTTGTCTCATATAGCAGCATTGTCTCAATATATAAAGGTATCTCAGTCCCAGTTATATATGGGATTCTCTGTCAATCGGTTCCCACTCTTTGCCATCGCATTGTATCTGTGTCACATCCAGAACCTGCTCAAACATCTCTCCAAAGAGCTTCTTCATCCTACCTCACAACTAGCTATGCTAGCAACATCGTACTCAACCTCAGTCGTGCTTAAAGCTATGGAGTTCTCATCCAAAACATCATGGCAGATCTCATACCAAGGTAGCACCCAAGTGTGCTTATCTCATCAACAAAGATCCCAAACAACATCGGTACATCCATGCAGTCACATATCACAGGAAGAATGTCTCAGACCAAAAAATAAATCATCCCATGCAAATATCTCGAAGTGAGCTCAGTGGTAACTCAATGTGTATGAAGCGGTTGAATCATGCATTGACTCATAATATACGGACAAGTGTTCACATCGAACATCAATGCTTCAATCAACTATCGGTTTCCAAGATAGGTTCAACAATATATTTTCATAAATTCTTGAAATTTGGCCAGAGTGTCCAAGGATTTGCATTTCCACTTTCTTTAATAACTTCACTATAGATTTTCTTTTCCCAACTTCAAGACGTGATACATCATGTCATGATTCTTCATTTCGAACTTCAGAGGCCATCTCCCTCTTACTTTGATCATCAAAGGCTCACTTCCTATCAAGAATAGCCATAAGTATATAAAACCAAAATCAAAGCCATACCTTGGACCACTTTTGAAGTAGAGGTTTGGATCGACACATCATCCTGGATTCACTATCAATGCAGACAAATCAAGATTGGGGAGCTTGCTTCCTACAATGTTTTCTACAAACATAACACTTCACCAAACCAATATGCTCATCCTTACATAGATCAATATTGTGCAATTAAATCAACTAAGTCAGCTTATCAAACCTTTAGATCTCTGATCAAAAACTAATATGAAAATCATCAACATTATTGTAACAAGTTCTTTTGGACCAGGTGACAAGTAAAGCATACATCCAAATATCAAGTTATGGCTTTATCTATTGTCATGTCAACAAATTGTCATTTACCAAGCAATGTCAAACCAAACTTCATCAAGTCATCCTCATGATCATAATATAAATCATTACAAGATTCAAATGCATACACCAAGGATAAAGCATGTAGGTTGCATCCATTTATTGTGAGATTACTTCATATTGAATCACAATCGTTTATACTTCAACCAATGTGTCAAAGCTAATGATGTCAACACAAAACATCTATTGGGTACCAATATAAGTCGTTGAAAGTCACTATGCCCATATAGCATTGTTATCAAGACAAATCATCTGTCATCAAATCAAATCATTAGACATTGCGTTAGAACCCAAAATTTGTTATCACAGTGAGATCTATAGCCCAAAACACATATCAACATCAAGTCAAATCTCTAAATCATTATCAAGCATCATGTCAAAACTCCAATCACTACTTATTTATATCAATCAACCAAATCTAGTCAAACCCTTGCAACTGTTATTAAAACTGTCATACACAAGCCTTAATGACATATTGATATGCATATCCCAGTCTACTGCAAACACAAGTTTAGTCAACATATATACATTATAGTAAGTCAAATATTCAAACTTCCCTGCTCATAGAACTTTCTGTTGTCTACTCCATGTCTGTAGGACTAACATCCTTTAGGTGAATCTTGCACAAAACTTCACTTTTGTGTCCTACAGGCATAACCGCACCCATAGGCCTTCTTCCGTGCAGTTGATAGGCTACAGTCGCACCCTTAGGCTTGCTTCCATGTGACTGAGGCTTAGAGTAAGGAAAAATCTTTCTTCTTAGACCAGAACTTTTGCTGCAGACCAACAATATCAGATATTTGTCTATTCATGTCCATAAATCTTACTTCAACAATAAAGAATCTTCTATACATATAATACAAATGATAATAGGAGTAAGGATATTATGGAGAGATTCTCCCTCTGAATGGGAAGCCACTTCAGTCATCTTCATTCAAGTCATCAACCTATCTATAATATTGTCATGCATCAGCAGATCTGTTAGATCATAAAGTCAGATTATATCACATATTTATCATGGTCATATATGTTAGCATCAGTTACTTCACCATTACATCATGACATCAATCTTTCATCAAGGGTTAGTGTCAAATAGATAATAGGAGTATACTTCAAGAATCATGATCACAACATTACTTCTTTGTCACATAACTCAATCCATCAAGTCAGGGCATTCAATTTTACCATATGCCATAATTACTAAGCACATCAAAACATAACCATGGTCAACAAAAGATCATGAATATCAATCTCATTGTTACACTTTTATCATCATGGCTACCATGCTTTTCACAAACATTATCAATAGTATCAAGTTACCATCTATTAGAATCAAGGTGTTAGCCTTCTTTATGGGATCAAGATATCCAAAATGATAGGTGTTAGCCAAACATAAAGTATACCAATATATCAAAGATCAATATTAAGTAGCTTTATAGAATCAAGAAATTCATCATGTCTAAGAAGTAAGATACTTGTTCAATACCAAGTGCACCATTTCATCATAAGAACCATGAATCCAAATAGCTTTCATATGTATGTATGAGCCATTTGTAAAAGTGATGTACTCATCATATCTTAGGCTTACCTTGCCATCCAATATTGCGATTGAAACATAACATTGAAACAATACACCATACATACCTTGTAGTATTCAGATACCTATGCACCTTCTTATTTGATATTGGCAGCGGGAGCATTTTGTCAACTTCTTTGTACTAGACATCTTTTCCTGCATCTCAGATGATCCTCAAGAAGGATCCACTTGTCACATCTCATCAAGAAGTTGGAGGTGTCCAAATACTCACATATACATGCAGGAAGTATAAGTAATAATCAAAACAATAATCAGATCAATAAGTCTAAACAAAATTAAAGACATAAAAGAGCACCATAAATTGAAAAATTCTTATCTTCCATGAGAGGTGATCATCTCCCTCTTGAACCAACCTTCAAGAGCCATGATTGTCCATTGACCATATAACATTGTTGCCTTAACTTCATCAACAACCAGGCCTAATAGAGACTATCCCATCTAGGGCTTCATCAAATCTATCATCTTCACATTAACCATGCTACGATTTCTAGATTTCATATCTATCTTGGCCATAATCCAAGGTTTCTCTCAAAGCCTAACCTCACACTATCCATCAAAACCTAATAACCAAAATGCCTAGGGTTTCCTTCAAACCCTAGAATTCTTTTAGGTCTCCTCCATCCTCTCTTGCTTCCATCAATGGTGTCATGATAAGGGTGATCTTCAATGATTTTTCTTCAACCCACCTCTGATACCATGTTAATTTTTTCTTAGGGCTATATTGTTCTTTGCTTTGATAATTACATTTATTCATTAACACATTAAATTCACCCCATAACATCATAACATTATTCAGATTTACATCATTATTCAGCAACATAAGCAACTATGTACAAATAACAATATCGTCATCATCAATGCAGCGGAACATAAAGGAACAATACAAGAAAAGCGTTCACACATAAAGACACCAGGATTGGTCGGAGACTAATGAAAAACCCACTATGGGGAAAACCTTTTCAAATTCTTTTTCTTATTAGATTGTCATTGAATGATTCAACAAAAGAGAGTACAATGATCCATATCTTCATCCATACAACTATCCAGCAAAATCAACTAAACAACATCCATGAAATGAACCCAACAATGCTCATACTCAAAACCCTGATTCAGAAGCCTGTAATGAACTGTTACTATCTGCGGTCAACTGTCGAACACTGCAATCAACGAGCAAAAACTTCGAACAACTGAAAAACCCAACCCTAGATGTCGGTCGCATGGAGGATATGTTGTGCATGCAACTGAAAGGCTTCAGTCACACGGATGAGCCTGGCAGCGAGTGATTGTAGTCGAGATCTCTCTGTGGCTTGCCTGCAACTGAGGCCCAAAACCCTAAAACAAAGACGCAAGTTTCAAACCCTGTAGTTTCACCTTCGTGCGAACCCATTCCTTTGCGGACCTACCTTAGACATGTGCGAGCCAAAAACAAAATGATCATAGATGATTGCCCAAATGAGGTTGACCGTTGAGGTCACTCGTATTTATAGCCTTCCAAGGGTGTCCAATTTGCTATAGGGCCGACCTAATCAAATATGCACATTTGGGCTTTTAATTCAAAAATACAGTTTCCCTTATCCAAATTGAGCGCTTCAATAGTCAAAATGGGTTCTCTTGAAAAGAGGAATCAAGTCCCATGGTTGGAATTTGTCACTGAGATGCCAAATTAACATAGAGGGCTTTCTGCAACCTCCATACATGATACCTTCAATCATGTACTTCAAACCCCTGCAGTTGTTCCAAACAGACTTCCTCCTTAAGTGAGCCATGCAAGAAGGCAATCTTGACATCCATTTGATGTAGGTTGCATCCTTGATTGGCAACAAGAGCAATTATAGATCGAATAGTGGTATATCAAACAACTGGCGCAAATATTTCGTCATAGTCCACTCCTTCCTTTTGAGAGAAGCCATGAGCTACAAACCTTCCCTTATACTTTTCAGCACTTCCATCACCTCCATGTTTTATCTTGTAGATCCATTTAGAAGTGACCACAGACTTGTCCTTGGGTCTAGGCACCACTTCCCATACATCATTTTTCATGATTGATTCATATTCCTCATTTGTTGCATCTTCCCATACCTAGTGTTTTACAGGTTCTTCGAATGTGCAAGGTTCAGCTTGAATAATAGTACTCATGGTAGCCAAGTACTCTTAATACATGTTAGGCTTCTTACTTTTGCGAAATGTCTCTTTTGGAGCAATATGTTTTTCAGCATCTTGAAGCGTATCCTTAAGCCATAGTGGTCTTTTCCTTAAGGTAGAGGTATCACTAGGAGGTGGATCAAGAGAATCCTTTGGGCCATCAACATCGGGCATAGGCTCATCCATCGAAGGTTCTTCTTGATTTTCAGAAGCATCATCATCGTCCTTGTTAATTTTAGATAACAATGGTATGTTTTATGCTTGCAACAATTACTTCAATGTCCTTTTATTGAGATTGGGAGATATCTAGCTTTCCCAAGGGCAATGTCTTCATCAAAGGTAACAACTCTGCTTACTTCCACATCTCTTTGACTAGGTACATAAATTATATATGCCTTTAAATTTTCACTGTATACAATGAATATACCTTTCTTTCCAAAAGCTTCCAACTTATTCCTTTTCTCTTTAAGCATATGAAAATACACAGGACAACCAAAAATTCTAAAATGAGAAACATTAGGTTTCTTACCAGCGAAGACTTCATTGGGTGTCTTGAAATCGAAGGCTTGATGAGGGCTCTTATTTTGAACATGTACGGCAATGTTGGTAGCTTCTCCCCACAAGAATTTCGGTAGACTTTGATCATAGATCATGGCACGGGTGGTTTCCATAATCGTTCGATTCTTTCTTTCAACGACACCATTATGCTCTGGTGTGTATCGAACAATTGTCTCCCTCTTAATGCTAGCCTCTATGCAAAAGCCATTGGATTCATATTCAGTTCCATTGTCAGTCCTCAACGTCTTGATCTTCTTTACTGTTTAATTCTCCACCAATGCCTTGAAAGAAGAAAGCCACTTGAACACTTCATCCTTCTTCTTCAATAAATAAATCCATGTTTTGTGTGAAATGTCATCCACAAAATTGCATAGTATGAGTATCCTTCTAATGAAGTTATGGGCAAGATACCAGACATGTCATAATGGATCAACTGAAGAATATTAGTTGTCTTGCTTTCACTAGAAGGGAATGGTCCATTTATATGTTTCCCAGTTGCACATCAATGACAGACTCCTTCGTGGTTCATGTTAAATTCGGGCATCCCTGTGACCATATTCCTTACCCCAAGTAAGGCTTTGTAATGTAAGTGGGCAAATCTTTGGTGCCATAAATCAGATTTAAGAGAAGTATCACTTGCCAAACCTCCCAAAGGACTTCCACCAACTTGATAAAGAACATCAACCGTAAATCCAAGAGTAAAAGCATCTTTAAGGTGTTGAAGGAAATGTAACTAGGCTATGTCTTCATAAATGTAATTTTGATATTTGTACTTATTCAAGAAAAGAGAAATTATTTTTGTATTATTTTCAATGAGTTTCTTGCTCATTGAAAATAGGTCAAACACATTTTGAAGTGCTTCTAGAGAGTCAAAGTCAAAATGTAATTATGATAATACCCTTTGCGGGCATGTTACATCATGTAAGTCATCATACAAGATCATGGGAACACCTCCAAGCATGGTCAAATCCTCTCCTAGCACCAACGAAGTCTACAAGCAACAAAACGATGGGTAAAAATTGAATTATAGTGCAAACTATAAGTCGGCCTTAAAGACAGTCAAGTCGGCCTAAAGAGAAGGGACAAATCTCTATTTATAGAGGTTGTCCACTCCTCATTCAACATGGAAAACAAGCTCTAAAACCCGCAAGTAAGACGGAGATAAGCAGGACGAAGACAAGGAAAGAAGAAGGGTCTATTAGGGCAGCGAAGAAAGAAGGATAGTGAAGGTGCAGGGTTCTTTTCTAGGTTTTCTGCAGTCATACATGCGAAGAGATAAGGGACAGTCTGCGACCAGATCAGCAGTGAAGTAACAAGGGTATATTCTTCATGGTTTGGGCTAGTAATTAGGCCTACAAAGGCCTCCTACTCCGACAAAGAAGAAGAACTCTCAAGCGAAGTAAGGAAACAGAAAGTTGAAGTATGAAGGACTGTTTCTAGGGCTAATAGTCACACATGCGAGGTGCAGCAAGGGTATGACAGCAGACAGTCCTTTTGTTTGGGTAAGAGATCAAGCCTCCAAAGGCTCACAAGCCTAGTGAAGGAACCCGTCTCTCTAAGGTGAAAAAGACTCTAATTGAAAGGCAAAGTGCTGGAAGACAAAGTGCCGGAATAAGTGTCGGAAGTGACAGTGCAAAAAGAGGAAGTATTTGACTTATGCAAGGATATCCTAGTCAAGAATCTAGGGTTTGGCAGTTGTTCAAATAAGAAGCTTCAATAAGAGAAATCTTACAAAGGGTTTTCCTCTCAAGAGTGGATAGGGTTTGTCCCTCGCCGAGAGCCAAAATTTTGTGTTCTTGTTATTTTGTTTTGGTAGTAGTTTGATGAAGCACATACACATGCACTAATAAGAAGAAGAAGAAGTATAAGCTAACTAGAAAAAGGAAAACGGAAAAATACTTCACAAATTGTTATCAAGTCTCGAAGAATCATCACAACACTAGTTTGCCCTAGATTCTCTTACATGGTATCAAAGCTAAGGTGACACATCAAGAAAAGGGAAACTCAAGAACACTCTTCAAGAAGAAGCATCTACAAAGTTGAAGCACCAAGCCTAGAAGTCTCAATCACTTCAAGAACAAGAAGGGTCTACAATCCATCATTCATCAAGAAGGTCTACAAAGCTAGAAAAAGAGCCTTATATAAAGGCAACTACAAAGAAGAGCAGATTGAAGCAGGACCTACATCAAGCTACAAGTCTTCAAACAAACCTCATCACCAAGCAAGTCCACTTGGAGAAGGCATTGAAGAACATCAAAATCTAGGGAAGAAAACCCATTAAGCTTTCAAGGAGGAAGCAAATCCATTACATCTCAAAATCTATCAAGTAAGTACATGTTCCCTTCTGAATATATTTCAATGTCTTTTTGCAAGGAAAGGAATAAATTGGTAGGTACCAATAACTTTCTTGCATGGAAGAAGAGGACTGATATACTACTCAAGGAGAATGAACTCCTAGAGCATGTCAAAGGGAATATCACTATCCCTGCTAAGGAACAGACTCAAGCCTTAGCCAAGTACAATAAGGATGAGACAAGAGCTCAAAGGATTCTGATAGAATCAATCAAAGACTCTCTCATTCCCTATGTCTCCAAGTTTGAGACATCAAAAGAAATTTATGATAAGCTAGTAGAGCTATTCTCGGTATCCACAACCAGAGAAGTAATATCTCTGAGGAATGAATTGTACAAGATGAAGATAACAAAGGAAGGAATAGCTCCCTACTTCATGAAAATATCTTAAATGAGAGATCAACTTCAAGAGCTTGGGGAAGTCATGTCTGACAGAGAGATGACAACTGTAGTACTCAATGCTCTACCTGAGGAGTGGGGAAACTTCACATCTAGCATATATGCCAAGAAAGAAGCAACCACTCTCAGTGAAATGTGGTCTCTATGCAGAACAGAGGAAACCATACTTAAGGCAAAAGAAGATGTGGGATCAAAGGAGCAAGCATTTGCTACCATGGCCAAAAGAAAGGGTAAATTTGGCAAGTTTGGTCCACGAAGAACAAACAACAAAGACATGTCCAAGATCCAATGCTTTGGATGCCAAGAATATGGACACTACAAAAGGAATTGTCCTAAGCTTAAGAAGGACAACAATAACAAAAGGAAGAGGGAAGAAGCTCACATAACTCAAGAGATGAAAGAAGAAGGAAAGAAGCAAAAGAAGGAAGATCCTCCGAATCTCTACTATGACTAGGTCAAACTCTTTACTTCTAGACTTCTTTCAAAGTTTTGAGTAGAATAGGAGCATGTAGGAATAAATTAAATTGCATGGCTAGAATCACCCTCTAGAATCTAGCAGCATAATGTACATAGAGTCCTAGACACTCATGTAGATGTAGCATTTATGATAAGAACAAAAATGCATAAGTAGAAATATCTTCTAGAATATAGGAGCATGACAAATATAGCTCAAGATATTCGTGTAGAAGAAGCATACCTAGTATAGGACCTCATATATGATGAAAGAAAATTGATCATGATAAGAATCTTAGAAAACCTACATCATCAAAAAGAAAGGAAACATTTGTAAGGTAAGGATCTTTAAGATCCTATGATAGAATCTTCAAAAGAAGGTTCATGGACCAAAGCAGATGTCTCATTGGGAATACCATTCACGGGTTTCAAGAAAAGATTGATATGCAGGCAAACTAAGATAAAGCAAGAAGGGCCACAACAAAGGATGATCAAAGGAGAATCAAGATCAGGTATGTATGCATCAAAGTTTAAAGTCATGTTATCACTTGTATATTATTAAAGTCATGGGTATAGTTCTATAACATGATCAAGCATGAAAGAATCTCTTTCACCAAGAACATGTTGAGAAATTAAGGGCAAGACAAAATTTCGATTTCTCTTAACTATGACAACTGTTTGTGATATTGTCTTTATATTCAGCCTCTTATAGTTAGCATGTGTTATTATCATTAACCAGCTATCAAAAACGAGAAGATCAACAATGCATAAGTACACAAGATATTGGCACCAAGCCAGGGCAAAAACCTCTCCAAACCGTGAGAGGAAAAACCCTTTGAACTCTTTCTTATAGAATCTTTATTGATGAATTCCAAGACTGTTGACACAAGATTGCCTTCAACATCAAAATGACAAACCCTCCGAAATGTACCCAAGTAAGAAGTTTCCTTCTACTACTTCGCACTGCATAGTAGATCTGCAACAAGAGAATGACAATCCGCAATTATGATCTAGGATAGGCTCATCTAGCCTTCCCTTTTCTTCGCTCTTCTTGTAGGCTAACCATACATATTATAACCCTTTGATTTGAGCTTGATCTGAGATTCTTTGATGCCGAGATAGTGACTGTTCTAGGGCAGCGAGAACAGAACTGTCTACTTCAGAAAGTAGACATATGTGCGAGGAAGATTAGGGCTCTTCTAGCCCTTCTATTACTTCGATCTTCTTGGCTATGGATCCTATTAGCGCTTGAAATTTCACCTCAGGCTGAGAAAGGTAAACTCCAAGGCAACATCAAACCACTTAGCCTCGTAGCTAGCCCTACGGGGCAGGAGAGGGCTCTCTCCGGTCTATCTCGGTAGAGATCTTCAACGGGCGAGATAACCAATAAAGAACACTGATTTTAGGCTAGTAAACTGATAAAAGGTTTGATTTGAGATTTTTAGGATTTTGGTGGAAAATCGGGAAAAGGCAATTTTGGGTGCGGGGATTGGACACAGTTTTTGCAGGGGGTTCTTTGGGGCAAGGTAGGAGACTGTATTGATGCCTTTGAATTAAGTGAATGGATAGGAATGACCGGTGAGGAGCTAAAGAGAGCAAGAAACCTTCAAGAGTTCTCTTTAGACAGATGAAAACATAAATATTAAGCAAACTTAAAAGCAGAGCATGACAATCATGAATTCTACTTTAACACTTCATTTGCCTATTTGCAGAAGGAAAAGTAAGAAGATGATTCACATAACAAACTTACAAGTACAAAGAAAAACACACCATCAATACATGTAACCACAGGGATCCCAAAAAGGACTGCAAAACCCTGGTATTTCTTCCTTTGCCAAAATTGGAGAGATACAATGAGTAATACAATAGAGCTTTCTCCCTCAAGAGTCCAACCATGAAAATGACCAAGAAAGTACATAATATAGGCAATCTAACATCTTTCCTTGCCTCTAGGGGTCGAGCTCACTATCCTAGGAGTTGTTTCAACCAATTCTAAACTGAGCACTGAAAACTAGGCAGTCAAAACAACTTGCCTCTATAAGCTAGGAAACCAATTCATTCATTAAATTTTTGCCTATCTCATGAATGAATCTTCTAGAAGAGATAAATAAGTGTCAAAATATCATAAAATTACATCATTTACAACAAGAAAGATCAAAATCTACTCCAAAAAGTCAAATCCAGTCAAAACTGCGTTTTGCTGAGCTGTAGGTGAATTTCTGTGAAAACTGCCCAACACGTCGCGCCCTGACCCTGAACGCGTCGCGCACCTTTGGAGCTGCTTTTGAGGCACTTCCAGGTGTCCAAATGAGGCAAAAGTGGGCTTGTTGGAAAGGTCTGGATGTCTACTTTCCAACCTAAGTGGAATTTCTGAATTTGGTGGCCATTTGCCCCTCCAAAATTGCAATCTCCCAAGACTGCTTCCTGTGTGTCAAAAAGGTGGCAGAAAGTCATTTTTTGCTTGTTTTTTGACTTTCTGGAGGCCCAAAACTTGGTGAAATTTCTTGGCAATTGCTGAGCAAGTGTATCTTTGCATGACAAATCCAAAAATGTTGAGTTTTCCTGAAAAGGAGTTGCCCATCGAAAGGGTCGCGCGCGGCGCGCGACGTGTTGGTGGAGAAAACCTGTTTTTTGCCCAAAAATTCACAAGTGACCAAAAATGCTCAAAATTTTTTGAAATTTGTGCTGGAGTTAAGTCATTTAGCATCATGCTCCTTCAAGGAAGCCTCAGCCAAGATGTGGAGGGGATCGGGCCTTTTCCTTCGTTTTAGTGCCTTGGCCAACCTCCTTGGATCTAGCGATTGTATTTTTAACATTTCTTTAAAACCATGACACCTGTGCAAAAAGTGAAGGAGGTTTTTCTTCCTTGGCCTGTTGTGGACAAAAACCTCTCTCAGTTTTCCCAAATTCATTTTTGATTGCTCAGAAACATCTTTTGAGTGAAACTGATCCCGATGTGTGAAACAAGGGATTTTGTCGAAATGAAGCGAAATGAAAGGGATAAGAGGCTTCTAAATTCTTGGGGAAATTTTTGGGAGTGGGGAGGGATGCTAGGAAGCAGGGAAAAGTGGAATCTCAGAGATTGAGCGAGGGGAAGGGGTCCAAAAGGGCAAAACACAGGCCAAACCTAGAAAATTGCCAGGTTGTAGCTAGAAACTAGGGTTTGTGCGAAAATGAGGAATTTGGGGAATCTCAGTGATGGGAAGCATTTGGTAAGGTACTTTAAGGATAGGGGAAGGTGTATGAACATCAGGATACAAGTTTTGCCAATGATTTGACCGTCCAAGAGAAATTGGCTTCAAAACCCTAGGAGAGGAAAATGACCTTACCTAGGCGCAACTGAAGCATGGACAAGGTGTAAAAAGACTCATTAGACACTGAGATGATAATGAAAACCCTATGAATGATGATAGACTCAGCTGAATAGTGACATAGATTGGCATTTGGGCAACTTTGAAAAGAGTGAGAGCAAACCCTAGACCTAATGCCTAGTGACCAAATTTTGCTTGAAGACTCACTGAAATGACAAAATTTGACCTTGACACTTCAAAATCACTTTGTAAGAGCACGTTTGATCACTGGAGGAAGGCTGGAAAGACTGACACTAACAGATCCTTCCTTCAATCTTCTGCTAGATCGAACTTCTAAACCAACAATACATCAATATAGATCGATGCCCTAGCCCAGATCAAAAAGTCGCACGTGTGAACAGACTTGATGAAGAATTCGGATGAGGGAACAGACTTCCTCACTGACTGCGGCTATCTCTTCTTCGTCTCCTTTATCTTGACTTCTCTTCATAAATGCGTAAGAGTGATTGTGTTGTATGGAGGTATCATCGTTGCCTATGTATAGGCTTGTCTCCTCATCTTTAAGCTGAATTGATCCCTTGGTTAAGTCGACATCATCAGAGGCTTCTAGAATTGATCGAATACATTATTTGAAGCAGCTTCCTTGTATCAATTCGGTGGGTACATTTCGGTGGTTTTCATTGATGATCTAGAAGGACTTTTTGACTAATAATAATTACATTTACAAGTGTAATAATCCTTTTACATTACTCAACTTAAGGCTCTTAAATGGGAGCCATTACTAGACCAAGAAACTTCTTGAGCATGAAACCCATGACAAGCAATAATATAAAAATATTCTTGATACAAAATTACATCATTGACATTATGAAGACCGAACCTAGTTACACTATTTTCAACAGAACATGCTCGAAGGCATGTACCACAATGCGATGAAGGTCAACAAAAGAATATACTCACATAAGCAGCATAAGATTGCTGACTAAGAAGCAAGAAGAAATATTGACAAGTCCAGAAAGCAAGCAATGAAGGAATGCTCTCACAAGAAGCATTAGATGGTTGACCTATCTATCTAAGGAGAAGCAAATGAAGAAAGAGATCAAGCATGTGAAGAACACCATGATCACCAAGGATCACTATCTAACAAAATGCCTTGATAAGACATCTCCGAAAGAAGGCAGGACAAATCTGATAAAAGAAGAAAGGACCCTTGACACCTTTGAAGGCCTTGGAGATACAAAAGGTGCAGATAACTGATTCTACTCTACAGAGATGTTGTGATGAAGAAGTCATTCAACAAAAGAAAAAGCAATGTTGAAGCAATATCAAAATGAAATCATAATGGGCTACTAGGTCAAAGCATGTAACCTAGAAAGTACTATGAAGCATCCATGAGGAGAGTATTCTGAAGCATGGACAAGATGACAAACCTGATAGTCACTTTCCACGAAGCAATGACATGACAAACCAAGAAGGAAAGTGATCGATGGATGGTGCCCTACCAAAAAAAAGTTTGATCGAAGACTTCATGACATCAAGAAAGGAAGAAGATCAAGCAGCTGAAGGACCCACGAAAAGGAAGCTACTAATGAAGGAAAAAGTCCCCATTTAAGAGGGAGCTCTGACAGGTCTCTAGTCAAGAGGGAGTTTTTGGATCACCCTTGATTACAAAGGAGTGACAATTGTGTTTTCCATTTCATGGGTCATGCACTAGACCAGGACTAACAGTCGTAAGTCTAGACGAAGGCCATGAATGGAAATGTAGACACAAGATAGACACAACATTCTTGTCTTCACTTGGGAAGAAAGAATGGTAGGATTAGGTAATCATCTAGCATCCAATACTCTTTGAGGATGTCTAGGGCATCCAAGACAAGAGTAGGCAAGAGGACTGATATTCTTTGAGAGCTGGGAACCCAAGATAAGAATAGTCCTAGAAGGTCATACTCGGAGAACACCCGGTTGGGTATGTACCTTGAGAGACAATGATGAAGGTGTCTATAAATCATTGGTCTCACCAGCATTGTAGCTGATGGTTTCGAAAAGAGATGGAGTTGTTAGTCAAGGCCTTGCACTGTGACAATGCTGATGAATATGATGCTATAACACAATGAATTGCAAATCTGATTTCTCTTATGTGAATTCTTCAAGATTAAGAATTGCCAAACACCTTGTAATGTTGTATGAATACCTCCCTACTTAAGAGGGAGTGTTGAAGGAAATGTAACTAGGCTAGGTCTTCATAAATGTAGTTTTGATATTTGTACTTATTCAAGAAAAGAGAAATTATTTTGTATTATTTGTCAATGAGTTTCTTGCTCATTGAAAATAGGTCAAACACATTTTGAAGTGCTTCTAAAGAGTCAAAGTCAAAATGTAATTATGATAAGACCCTTTGAGGGCATGGTACATCATGTAAGTCATCATACAAGGTCATGGGAACACCTCCAAGCATGGTCAAATCCTCTCCTAGCACCAACGAAGTCTACAAGCAGCAAAACGATGGGTAAAATTTGGATTATAGTGCAAAATGTAAGTCGGCCTTAAAGACAGTCAAGTCGGCCTAAAGAGGAGGGACAAACCTCTATTTATAGAGGCTATCCACTCCTCATTCAACGTGGAAAACAAGCTCTGAAATCTGCAAGTAAGAAGGAGACAAGCAGGACGAAGATTAGGCAAGAAGAAGGGTCTGTTAGGGTAGCGAAGAAAGAAGGAAGGAGAGCGAAGGTGCGGGGCTGTTTTCTAGGGTCTCTGCAGCCACACGTGCGAAGAGATAAGGGACAGTCTGCGACTAGATCAACAGTGAAGTAATAGGGGTATATTCTTCATGGTTTGGGCTAGTAATTAGGCCTACAAAGGCCTCCTACTCCAACGAAGAAGAAGAACTCTCAAGCGAAGTAAGGAAGCAGAAAGTTGAAGTATGAAGGACTGTTTCTAGGGCCAACAGTCACACGTGCGAGGTGCAGCAAGGGTATGACAGCAGACAGTCCTTTTGTTTGGGTAAGAGATCAAGCCTCCAAAGGCTCACAAGCCTAGTGAAGGAGCCCATCTCTCTAAGGTGAAAAAGACTCTAATTGGAAGACAAAGTGTTGGAAGACAAAGTACCGGAAGAAGTGCCGAAAGATGTCCTAGAAGTGACAATGCAGAAAGAGTTAGAATTTGACTTACTCTTGGAGGATATCTTAGTCGAGGGTCTAGGGTTTAGCAGTTCTTCAAATAAGAAGCTTCAATAAGAGAAATCTTACAAAGGGTTTTCCTCTCAAGAGTGGAGAGGGTTTGTCCCTGGCAGAGAGCCAAAATTTTGTGTTCTTGTTATTTTGTTTTGGTAGCAGTTTGATGAAGCGCACACACATGCACTAATAAGAAGAATAAGAAGTATATACTAACTAGAAAAAGGAAAAAGACTTCACAAATTGTTATCAAGTCTCGGAGAATCATCACAACACTACTTTGCCCTAGATTCTCTAACGTAGGGTTTGTATGCCATATACGTACCTTTCCATCAATGAATGCTACCTTGAAGCCTTTGTCTTCAACCACAAAAATAGACACCAAGTTCATCTTCAAATCAAGCACATACAACACTTCCTGTAGATGTATGGTTTGACCATAATTCAAGTGAAGAGTGACAGTTCCTATCCCTTTCACGAGGTAGGTGGCATTATCTCCAAGTATAATCTTTAGATTAGTTTTCTTCTCAACTAAATTTGAGAGGGCCTCCTTGTATCCAGTGAAATGCCTTGAGGCTCCACTATCAATTAACCAATGATCCAAAGTATCTAGAGGAGAGGCAGTAGATAGAGCAGAAATAAGATAAAACTCATCTTGTTTTTCTACAACATTACTTTCATCATACCTGGCATTTCTTGTCCTCTTGGGAGGTCAATATTTCCTTCTCGAGCAGCGGGAGCATTCCTCTTTCCTTTGTTATTATACCTATTGTTCCTTTGTTTGCCATTGCCTTGGAATTGTTGTTGTTGTTATTGTCATCCCTTGTTTCCTCTTGAGTGCATCTAGCCCATAACTCATCAAAACCAGGTATCATGTCATTGTTAAGAATGGTGGTGGTAAATATATCCCATGGTCTTGAAAGACCTCCGAGAGAAACACGAGTGAGCTCCCTGTCAGCAATAACTTCTCCAATAGATAGCGGGTCATTCTTGAATTGAGTTATTCTCATGAAGTAGGACTGAATAGACTCCCCTTTGTCCATCTTGATATCCTTCAAGTTGTTCTTAAGAAACAGAATTTGACGTGCATTGTTCACTTTGCACATCCCAACCAACTTATCATACATTTCCTTAGAAGTTCCCAAATTAGAAATATAGGCAAGCAAATGCTTTTGAATGGAGTCAATCAAAATTTTCTTAGCTTTGACCTCACCTTTTCTATACTTTGTTCTAGCAGTAGTAGGTGCATTTGAAGGAGGCTCCAGCACTTTTCCTTGTGCATAGTCTAATACTTCATGTTGTTCCAAAGTCATCTTCCATGCATGATAGTCAAATTTGTCTTTGAGCGTGTCCTCAATCTTGAAGTAAAATGTAGAGGCCATGGAGACTTGTCAAATAATCTTTGTCCAACAGATATCTTAGTGATTGCTTTTCTCTCTTGCTTGGGCTTGTCCTCACCTGGGCTCTGATACCATGTTAATTTTAGATAACAATGGTATGTTCTGTGCTTGCAACAATTACTTCAATGTCCTTTTATTAGCCCAATGATAATTTTCACTTTAATTTCCAATAGCAAACACATTAACCATTAATTCGTATTGACAGTCATTATAGATAGAACATAAACAATAAACATCAAAAGATAAGCTAAGACATGAACACGAGAATTTGGCTCAAGCCAGGGAAAAACCCCAAGTTGGGGAAACCCCTTAATCAATCCTTCTTATTATCCAATATCAAATGTTCAGCATAGAGAGAGACAAAGTCCAATAATGTACAATGGTAGATGATCCAATACCACTGCCCTTAGTAAAATAAGTAGCCCAATCAAAATCTGGAATTCTGCTCTCAATCAGCACCAGTCAGATAGCCCTAACTGGAGAGTCAACAATGGTCAATGCAGTAGTAAAAGTGTCCTCCTTGAACTTGGTCAAGGTCAAAGCAATTTGGCATTCCTTGGAGGTCAACGAGTAGCAAAAACATTCAACAAAGGAGCAGCCAGACATGGTCAACCAAAAAGTCAACATTGCAGTCAAAACAGTCAACACATGCTTGTGGTCAACGCAGGTCAACCTGCCCAAAAAATATCAGTACTTGTGCCAAAATATGTGGCCTACCCAGACAGAGATTCTCCCAAAAAATCACAGTCAAACTGTCCCTTAAATCCCTCGGTCAACGTTGGTCAAAGTCTCCTTGAAACAAAAAGTCAACGCAGGTCAAATCAGCGCCAAAACTCACACTTGTGGAAGAAGAATAGGATGCCTCAGACTTGTACGACCCAATCAATAAAGGAGAGAGAAGAATATGTTGTGTGAGGAATGTGTTAAATGAGGTTGAAGGTCTCTTCTATTTATATGTGATGGAGGAGGGTCAATTTGACTAACGAGACCCCCAGCCAACCTTGACCAATTGCACACGTGTGGGCTGACCTTCAAAATCATATTTCTCCTTGTCCAAATTTAGTGATCCTTAGATCAATTTTGGACCTCTCGAAAAAAGGAATTCAATCCAATAATCACCTTCTGCAAATGAGTTGTCCAAAGTGGAATTTGGCCCTAGTTGCATATTTTAACAAATGATGTTATGATGCTATGGGGTGAATTAAATATGTGAATGATGAAATGTAATTATCTAAAGCAAGGAACAATATAGCCCTAAGAAAAATTAACATGGTATCAGAGTTGGGCTGAAGAAAAGTCATTGAGATCACCCCTAAGAAGGCACCTTTGATGGAAGCAAGAGAAGATGGAGGAGACCTAAAAGAATGCTAGGGTTTGAAGGAAACCCTGAGCAATTTGGTTATTTGGGTTTGATGGATATCATGAGGTTAAGGTTTTGAAGAAACCCTAGGATAAGATAAAGGCTTGAGTTTTGCAGTTTTGAAACCGTAGCATGATCAATGAGAAGTTGTTCTAGCATATTTAAGCATAACCCTAGTTGCGCTAACTTCCATTAGGCCTAGTTACTGATGAAATCAATGGAAATATTGAAGGCAACATTGTTACATGGATAATGGACGATACTGACTCTTGAAGGTTGGTTCAAGAGTGAGATGATCACCTCTCGTCAAAAGATAAGTACCCTTTAGATTTATGTAATTTCTTTGTGATACTAGACTTATTGTTTTGATTATTGCTTATACTTCTTGCATGAATATTTGAGTATGTGAATACTTCTAACCTCTAGATGAGATGTGAAAAGCAAATCCTTCTTAAGGATCATCTAAGGTGCGGGAAAAGAGAGCTAGTGCAGGAAGAGAAGAGCTGGCGTTGGAAAAGGAAAAGAAGTACTTGAGGAAATTTTTTGAAAGTTTTCAAAATTGCATCCGGAAATTACAATATGCAAATACTACAGTTGCCAATGACAAATAAGTGTTACAAGTTGCAAAGGTATATCAATACTACAAGGTATGTGTGGTACATTGTTTTAGTGTTATGATTTAGCTACAAGATTGGATGGCAAATTAAGTCCTAAGGTATGTTGAATATCACCTTCATGAATGACTCATGCATGCATATGAAAGTAAGTTTGATTTCTGGTACATGTGATATATTGGTGCTCTTGATATTTGGCAAGACATGGTGGATTTCCTGATTTTATAAAGTTGGCTAGAAACATTGATTTTGATAACTTGATATTATTATTAATTCTTGTGATAATCATGGTAACCCTGATGATAAAAGTGTGACAATAAAACTGCTACTCTTGTTGATCTTGGTTAGGTTTTGTTAAGCTTAGTAAATCTGACATGTGGTAAAATTAGATGCCCTAACTTGATGGTTGAGCAACGTGATAAAGAAGTGATGTTGTTATTATAATCCTTGAAGTATGAAGATTCATTTGCCCCATTTATGTGACACTAACCTTTGATGAATATTTGATGACATGTCCATATGTGACAATGAAACAATTGATGACGATTTGTTGTGACTATGATGAATATATGTCTTCGAACCTGATATAGTTTGACTCCATGATCTAACAGTTTTGTTGATGCATAACAGTATTATGATAGACAAGTTGATGCCTTGATTAATGTTTATTGAAGTGGCTTCCCATACAGAGAGAGAAACTCTCCATAAGATCCAAACATTTGCAGATGACTCTTGATTGTTGAAGCAAGGTTTCTAAACATGAATAACCATCTGATGTTGTTAAAGAGTTTTGACAAGTTCTTATCTGTTCTGAGCAGAGAAGGTTTCTCCTAGTTCAAGCCCCAACCGTTGGGAGAAAAGCTTAAGAGTGTAGCTATATGCCTCCCAACGGCACAGAAGAAGGCCTATGGGTGTGGTTGAGCCTGTAAGATACAAAAACTGAAATCTTATGCATGAAAGCAGGAGCGCATTAGAAGTATGACAAACCTACAGTGATGGAGAGCATGATAGAAAGTTCTATGGACAGAAAATGAACATTAAGATCTACATAATGTTTGACTTGTTGCAGGGATCAAAATGAAGGTTGTTTAATAGCAAGACCTTTCTAGAAAATGTGAAGTGACCTACTTTTGGAATCTACTCTTACTCATGCTGCAGGGCTAGAAAATCATTGCTAATAGAACCTTGAGGAGAATTTCATAATTGGCATGATTACTATCTTATGCAGAGATCTTTCTATTGCAAAGAATGTGAATGGCTTAACTCATCTTGTGTTTACAGGGGTTTGCATATCCGAATGTTCTTTGTTCTAAGTTGATCATTAGAGCTAGTATGACAATAAAGGATTGCTCCTCAATATGCAATAATTTTGTTCTAGAATCTCACAATGAATGGATGGTAGAAACTTATATGACTTGTCCTTTATGTATGCACTTACATTTAGTGATAGAAATGATTCACATTATGATCATGTGGTTCGTTTGATGAAGTTTGGCCTGATATTGCTTGATAAATGACAATTGTTGTCATGACAATAGACAAGGTTGTAACCCGATACTTGAGAACTTGGATTGAAAAGTTTAACAGTGATATTGGCAGAAACTTTCATAGCTTTGACATTAGTTTTAGGACTTCATAAGCAAACTTGGTTGATTTGATTGCAAAGTATTGACTTGTTTGAAGCTTGGTATGTTGGTTTGGTCAGTGTTATGTCTGCAGAAAGCATTGCATGGTTTGAAGCAAGCTCCCCAAGCCTAGTATGTCCACATTGACAACTACCTGGTAAAGCTTGGAAGTCATGTTGATCCGAACCTCTACTTCAAAGTGGTCCAAGGTATGCCTTTGATTTTGGTTTTATATGTTGACGATCTATTCTTGACAGGTAATGAGCCTTTGATGATCAAAGTAAGAGGGAGTTGGCCTCGAAGTTCGAGATAAAGGATCTTGGCATGATGCATTACTTTCTGGGATTAGAAGTTTGGCAAAAACCTGGCGAAGTCTTCATTTAAGGAAAATATGACATGAAGCTATTGGAGAGATTTGGAAAGACGAAATGCAAATCCTTGGACACTCCAATGGAATTGAATTATGTAGAGATATTGTTGGACCTAACTTGGCAGACTCCTCTGAGCACCGATAGTTGATTGAGGCATTGATGTTCCTTGAGAATACCCATTTGGATATATGCTTTGTAGTACAATTTGAAATAATCTGCACGGGACAATCAATCTTGGTCTAAGATATACTATAGGAGATGTACGATTGCATGGATACACTAATGTTGACTGAGCTAGATACGTTATTGCTAAAAAAGAGCACATTTGGGCGTTTCTTTAGTTTGGGATCTGCCATGACATCTTGGATGAGAAAGAAATAGAATTTCATAGCTTCAAGCATGGTCGAGGTTGAGTTCATTGTTGCTAACATTGCTACCTGCGAGACAGTTTGGTTAAGGAAGCTCTTTAGAGGGTTGTTTGAGAAGGTTCTGGATAACACAGTGATATATTGCGACAGCAAGAGGTGGATCCGATTGGGAAAGAATCCCATATATATAGTTGGGATAGAGATATCTTCATAGATTGAGATAGTGTTGTTGTATGAGACAAACTTAGGCTTTTGGTTGCTGCCTCCATGAGATGAAAGATGAAAAAGGTATCCTTTTATGACATGTATTTTCTCTAGCATAATATTTGATTTGATCATCTGTACAAACAGCAAAACAGAGGATTGTTGCTCGAAAGAACTGCATAAAGCAGTATGGTAAAACCCTTCTGTGAATTATTTGAGTCGGTACCAGATATGAGCACGTTGATATGTTTTTGATCTACAAAGAGAAACATGGATTGATGGATGTGACCCTCTTGAGTAAGGATTCGAGCTAATCGAGGACATTGAGCTAGCTCTTCCTCCCTGTCTGAGTTCCCAGCGTAAGGAATTGAGACGAAGAGCTCCTAGGGTTGAGGGATCTCTGGACAATAGGGCATTGCCCCTATCTGTCACCCATAAGGTGGAAGACGTATGCTCCCCTACCTTGGTCTAGCAAAGTATACCCCAGTTGGCATCAAACCACAAGTCGGGCGTGTTGGGATTGTCGCTCCCCATCTAGCCAACGGGTTGAGAAGGCTTGGGGGTGTGTGATCCTTACCTATGGTAAGTCGGGTATCTCACCCAAGCTCGATTATGTTGCAGGTGTTCTACCACATGACTCTTAAGAGTCAATGTTGTAAGATCAGTAGGAAATAGGATGGATGAGATATCATATCTTGCCTATTACTCGACATAGGGTGGAAGATGTATGCTCCCCTATGAGATGACTTGGGGTGACAGTGTCCCATAGGACCTCCCCCACTATCATAGACATGAGATGAAAATGTCCCATAGGACCTTCCTCATTGTCAGTGGATTCTAGGTTGAGATGGGCTCCTCGATGTGGTTCCAAGTTGAGCAGGGCTCCCTAATGTTGTTCCAGATTGAGCTAAGCTCTCCGATGTTATTAAGGGTGGTAGCTTGGGCTCCCCTCAGATGTCAAATTCTTCTTCTTTTCGATTCGAAAGTGTTCAGCATATGAGCAGAAGACAAGCAGAGATGAGCAGATATGAGCAAGGATGAGCAGATATGAGCAAAGATGAGCAACGATATGTAGTGACAACATTTGTTGATGAGATACATGGATAGGACATATGTTGCAGTTGGTAATTTCTCCCTAGATGAGAGAGAGTATTAATTTTGGCAGTTTGGGGACAAATTCCCTCTGGACAATCTTCCTCATCAAGGAAGACCCCTACTAGCCCTTCGAAGAATTTAATTTGGTTAAGGAAAAATATATTTTAATATGGTAACCCACATGTGCACAAAAAGGGCAGATCGGCCCAAAAGAGAAATCGAACACCCTTGGATGTCTATAAATACAAGTCAAGTGATCCTCATTTGGTGATAATGATCAAGCATCTTTTTCTTCTCTCTTCTTCGGTTTGGCTCGAGCAAGTCTGAAGTTGGTTCGCGGTAAATTGGTTCGCACATGTCTAAAATTGCAAGGTCTGAAGGTCGCACAGTGATTACGGATTTTGGTTCGCAGTCGCAGGGTTCCCACAGGAAAATTTCCGTTGCAACCGCACGCATATCTCTCTCTCCGTGTGGCTGGGATCTAGGGTTTCATGTGATATTTTTGGTTGTAGCTGCACGCACAGAAGTCTCTTAGTGCAGTTGGAATGCTTCAACTGCATGTGGGGTCACTTGCTTCATGTGGTTGGGACTTAGGATTTCATTTGACAGTTGACCACAGATGTTGACAGTTGACAGCAGGCTTTTGAATCACGATTTTGATTAGTATTGTTGTTGGGTTCATCTCTGGGATATTGTTTGGTTGGTTTTACTGAATACTCTTATGAATGAAGAAATGGATCATTGTACTCTCTTTGTTGAAACATTCAATGACAATCTAATAAGAAAAATAATTTGAAAGGGTTTCCCCCCTTGTGGGGTTTTGCCCTAGTCTCCAACTAATTCCGATGTCTCTGTGTGAATGCTTTTCTTCTATTGTTTCTTTATGTTTTGTTGCATTGATGATTATATTGTTTTTTCTTTATAATTACATATGTTGTTAATGATGTTATGATGTTGTGGGGTGAATTAAATATGTAAATGATGAAATGCAATTATCTAAAGCAAAGAACAATATAGCTCTAAGAAAAATTAACATGCCTTAGATATGGTGCCACCTATTTCACAGAAAATGCTAGGGTTATCGCAGAATTCATGCCACTGATCTTTGTAATGATTTCCTCCAAGTGCCAACAGAAAGTGATCTTTTGGCCTCCCATTCATTTTCAAACCTCGCTCTAATACCATGTTGGAGAAATGGGAGGTTTGCAAGTTAAATTCAATTTCTCCTTGATAATTACTTGTGAATTTGTTGGCATTATCTTATTATGTTTTTCTTCTTTCATCAAGCAATTACCAAATGTAAAAACATGAAGATCACAAGAACACAGAGAACACAAGATATAGGCTCCAAGCCAGGGCAAAACCCCTCTAAGGGGAAAACCCAGAAAAATTCTCTTCTTATAGAATCAGATCAAAAATGAGATATCCAAGACCCGTGACCACAGAAAACTTCAACCTCTAGATGCCAAGTCAAACTCTCCTTTCTACACAACAAATCCATCATCAAGAGACCAACAACAAGAGATGTACCAAGGCAAAACTGCCACAAATTCCAACTCAAGAGGAACAAAATTACAGCACTCAGGAAGAATGATGCGGCCAAGTATGGCACCAGAAAGTGTTTTTTTTAAATGTAGTTTATTGTACCAATTTTTTTACATGATTTGTTTTGAGGCAAAGTAGCCACGAAAGGTATGGGCTTAGGTATCGACTCAGGTGCCACTTGGTTGGCCACTCACTCAACCCGACGAAGAATGGCCATGCACCTGAACGTGATTCATATGCTTAAATTTTATCCATGAACTTCTCAAGCAAGCGAGGTTTTACTTCATGGGCACGTTGAATAGTGTGAATTCTCTTATAATACGTGGCTACTGTTGGTGGCTATGGGTCTTGAATGATGTGGCGTCAATAACCCTGGGCAACGAATAGCGATTAATTCCTTTTATATGAGTGTTGCCAATTTGAGCTAACCAACCCGCACTCCTGGTGCTACCCACTCCCACAACAGCATCCATGCTCCTGGCTATATCTCGGCCCACTTCAAACCTGAGTTTAACCGTTGAGCGCTATTGATGTGCCCAGGTTTGTGCGTCCCCCATTAATTTCATTTCAAGTAAATCCACAAACCCAACGATGTGCACAGTGAATGCTCTTCTTCACTCGACATTCCATGGCATTCCATGTGTGAGCTCTCTCGGCGCTTGCATTGGTTATTTTGATCATATATATGTTCGCTGGCAGAGGTATCGGCGGCAGATTTCAGGATGGCAGTTGAAGGAGATAAGGCACGAGGAAATGGATGATGAAGATGATAGCATGCCTATGTTGGTCTAGGAATTGAAGGTACCAACAGAGTGCAGTGGTTCAAAATAAATTCTACATATATTCGACCTAATGCAAGTGGCATGGAAGCCATAAGTACATCAAAAGTTGCAAAGGCATTTCGTATTCCACTTGGGGTTGTTGGCCACTATCTAGCAACAAAGTACACTCCCGTGGCTTCAGATGGTGAAAGTGGTGAAGTGGCATTTGTCATTTCTGACAAGCAAGTGGAAACATTACCACCAAGTTTGAACTTTCTTTCTATTACTAGTGATTTCACTCAAGGGGAAACGTTGACAGCCTCTTATGGTTACATTGGAGGTCATGAAGGGAATAGTGATTACAGTTGGTATCTGCATGAGTACGAGAATGACCTAGGTACTTTCATACCTGAAGCAAAAGGACATCTCTAGTATCAATAATAAAAGGTGCTGCCCATAAATATGTATCTTTCAGTTGCATAGCAATTCGGGATGATGGCGTCACTGGGGAAGGACGGACTACCATTAGCCATGACCGTGTCCGACCAAGTTCTCCCAGGATACTATCCTTGAAGATACTAGAAGAATCAGTTTAAGGAGCAGAGTTACGGGCAGAGAAGAAATACTAGGGAGATGATGAGAGGTCGTCAAAGCTACAATGGCAGTAGAGGTTCAACGAAGATGCAAGGGAAGCGGAAGATCTGAAGGTCGCGTGTTTCAAGAATTGCCAACTCAAAACCGATGGTATAAAATATACTCTTTCAAGGCGGTTAGACAAAGACACAGCAGTCACATGTAATGCTCCCAAGCCCTCATGAGGGGAATTCCCACCCTCTGATCAGGTTGATCTTCTCCACAATGAACACAAGGTTGAAATACAGCCGTAAGAAAAAAAATTGTAACATATGTGCGAAGTGGAAACAAAACAGAACCAAAAAGCGAGGAAAACACGAATTATATATTATGGGGAAGACAATATGGTAAAATATTTATAAAATTTTACAAGTGTTTTCATGAGCGGTGGAGGCAATACAAACCCAAAAAATCACAAAATAAGTAAAGAGAAACCTGTCAGGTCTAGTAGAGTTTAAGCTCTGATACCAGAATGTGAAAGAAAGAAAGAAAATTATTTTAACGTCCATGAGGCTAACGATAACCTATGGGACAGATTGCTTCTTCATCTGCTTGATGTATTCGGCCCTTTTTCTGTGAAGCCTCACAATAAATGCTCCCAACTTCTTGACAAAGCCCTCGCTAAATAGATTATCCCAAGAGCTAGCTGCCAGCATATCTGCATAACTTTTCCTGTTTTCTTTGATGGCCTCCCATTCTAAAATGAAATGCTTTGCTGTTTCCACTTTTTTGGAAGAACAAAAAATGCATACTCTTTCCTCCCACACTTCTTTTGGCCTTTTCCAACACCCTGTTTCACAACAGAGTTGATGAGAATTAGTCCTTAATTGAGCAATAAGAATTTTGGCTCTCCAAGAGATATTGGCCTCTATGTATGCTTTTGGTTGATGACTATGAGTGGGATTAAACACTTCAATATAGTACTTTTTCTTTCTTCCTAGCTCCTTATCCCAAGTACGCTTGTGGAACTTATCCATAACAAAAGCTTTTATCTCTTTGTTGTTTATGGGACATGTGTTCAAGCAAATACCCCATTTACTAAACCATTTGTTATTTTGTTGCATCCAAGTCTTTTTTCTGTTGCACAATATGTCATTAAAGACAACCTTAGGCCATCTACCCTCTTCCATTTGCTCAATTTTTTTAAATACCTTATGACTCGCACCATAGCAATTGCTTCAATAGGAGCAGCCCCTGTTTCACTTAACAAGATAGCATAAGGAACTGCACTTTTAATCTTGAATTTGTTTGTAATCAAACGCTTCTGAATTTTCTCAATTTGTTTCCACTGCATGTCAGATGTACTGTTGGCCCATAGTTCACAACCATAGAGAATCACCAAAATCGCTAGAAACCCAAAAAGAGTTTGAGTGATTCTCTAGTCCCATAACTCTACCTCTCTACACCTATTTTGAAAAGTATAAAATGCTTTCCAACCCCCCAAAGTTCTTTTCTTTCTACAACCATCCCAAAGATTTTTGTTGAAGTTAATTCTGAGGTATTTGTAATCTGCAACTTCTTCCAAAATGTTGCCTTAAAAGTAGAACTTATGCTGGTTATATTTTCTTTTTTTAGAGAAAACCACTACTTTCATTTTGCTGGTATTTGTGAAAATTCCTGTACTCAAGGAACCTCTACTGCAGTAAAGCTGAATTTACTACTCCTAGTTGATTTTAATATACATTATCAAGTTATTTTCTGAAAAATACTGAAGTAAATTAGTTCTGCAGCCTACACCAATTTAATTTGATTACATGAAACAAAAAACTGAGCAAAGAACAAGATACATAGGACACCGTTATTTTTGGACAAAATAGTCCCCAGAAAAACCCAATGCGGGAAAACCGGTGCAACAGCTCTGAGGGTTTTATATTATTAAGCAGTAGTTCTGAATACAATGTTGGATGCCCTCCCAGCAATCTAGTTACAAAGAAAAATATAATGGCAGAAAACTGAGTGAGATTACCTCACTTCACCCGACAGTTTCCGGTTGATCCGACACCAGAACTGGCAAACCCAGGACTATCTTTGCGTTGGTCCTACGTGGGTCCTGTGTCAGCCTCAGAGGCTCTACGCTAGCCCTGCACTGTCTCTTCTGCCTCTTGGAGCTTCTGAGACAACCTCTCCCAGCTGTTCTGGCAACTCCCCGACAGTTCTGGATTTCTGTGTGAACGCAGCTTCCCTTTTGCGCTAGCCTCTTGGCTCTGCGTCAAGCCTGCGTGGGCCCAGATTGGCCCAACCTCTCCCGACTGTTCTGGCAACTCCCCAACAATTCCGGATTTCTGCGTGAAGGCAGCTTCCCTTTTGCGCTAGCCCTCCTGGCTCTGTGTCAAGCCTGCGTGGGCCCAGATTGGCCCATTGTCACTCCCTTTAGGTGTTGTGTTGCCTCCACTGGTGGCTCTCCACCTCTCTACCCAGTATTCTCGAACTATCCCTGCCCCTCTACTGCAGAATGATCACTTAGTTCGAATTTCTCAGCTTCCAAGCCCCAGAAATTTCGAACTCTAGAACAATTCGTTCTCTCGGTGTGTCCCTGAATGAACCCCAAGCCTCCTTCTTATATTTTTCTCGTTGAGACTTCAACACTCGAGATTATGTCACTAATCAATGGCTAAGATTAAAAACTTAACTTGATCTGCTTTCTAGAACATTCTTACCCATATTTTGATTAATATCCATTAATACTTTAATTTTCCTAAGTTTAGACTTAGGAACACCATTAAAAATATTAATTATTTTAATAAAATACAATCCGCGTGGAATTAAACCAAATGGTTTCTGGGTTCTTTAGAACTCATGTGCCTTAGCCTCTCCACCAATTTTCCTGGCAAGAGCACATTTGATGCTACCAAAAACTAACACTCCCTCTAGCAAGGATTGTGCTCTAGCAACACTGTCCAACTGCATGTTGCTTTGTCTCTAAAGCATCTCCTTTCCTCATTGTTAGTGCCATCAACACTGTGTTATTGTTGCTACTATACTGCTGTCCATTGTGAAAATTTCCGAATCTAACACATCAGAAATCCCTTACTGTTATTTCTGATTTATTATCTCCTACTTGTTCTTTACATTAACAAGTTATTTATATGCATAAATATCGAACTAAACATGTTGAAATTTCTAAGTCTAACACGTCAGAAATCCCTACTACATTATCTAGTTTATTTTCTCCTACTTGTTCTTTTCATTAACAAGTTATTTATAAATATAAATACTGAAAATAAACACAAATGCAACCTTAACACATATACAGATCAACAACTGAAATAACTAAGACAAACACACAAGGGACACCATTTTTTTGGACAATCGTCCCCGGAAAAACCCAATGCAGGAAAATCGGTGCAACAGATGTGAGGGTTTTATTATTATGCAGTTTTTGAATACAACTAGGGTGCTAGAAATGGCTCACCCAAAGGAGAATTCCCTCGGCAGAAGTACCTCTCCTTAGAGACAGATATTTCGACTAATCAGTCACGGGATGAATGATCCCACAACAACTATGACAACACCTTAGCTGGACAACGAAAGTCTCTCCAAGCTTCTCTACTGCTCTGCTTCACTCTGCAGGGACTGCGTCACCCTTCCCAACTCACCAGCACTCAGTCTGCCCCACGAAAAATTTCATGGTGCTGCCTCTTGGCCCTGCGTCAGCTCTGCGCAGCTACTAAAGCCTCTGCATCAGCCCCTTCACTCTCTACGTCAGCTCTCAGACCCTTTACGTCAGCCACGCTGGCCTCTTCAACCTCTGCATAGCTCCCAGCTGCCTCTATGTCAGCCCCTCCAACCTCTGCGCTGTCTCTATAGCACTATCTCTGCCTCTCTACTATGTATTCTCAGCCTCGTGCCGAACTGCCCCTCACTACAACAGATCACTAGCTCGATTCTCTCAGCAAAACCTCGCTCCAGAAAATCAAACTGATTGATCAATTTGGTGTATCTCCAACTGACCCTCAAGCCTCCTCTTATATTTTTCCTGTTGAGTCTTCAACGGCCGAGATTAAGTCCCTAATCAACGGCTAAGATTAGATTTGGCTTGATCCATGTCATTTAGAACATTCCCACCTAGTCTTATATTACTACCCATTAATATTTTAATTTTCCTAAGTTTAGAGTTAGGAACCCCATTAAAAATATTAATTATTTTAATATCTCTCCAACCCAATGGAATTCCCCAAACCATTTCTAGGTCTTGAAGATCTTATGTACCTTAGCCTCTCCACCAATTTTCATGGCTAAAGCACATCCGATGCTGCCACAAATCAACACTCCCTCTTAGTGAGGAATGTGCTTTATTAATGTTTCACCATGGAAGCATCACACTGATCCTCCGCACTGGTACCTATGTTGATGCTTGGCCTGCTACCTCACAACAAATGCATTGTTGCTTCCTGTACTGCTGCCCATGACACTCCCACTGCCACTGCCACATCTGTACTGCAGCTCCCTCTCAATATGTTGTCCATGCTGCCCCTAGCACTGCCACTGCTAACTGTTGCACTGCAACTCAGTTACCGAGAAGTAGGTAACTGACTTCTCCCAAATACTGACATCCCAGTCAGTCTAGAAGCCATGTAAAACTGAAGCTGCCTCTGTTGCTATCTTGTGCTCCGTCTGCTGCCACTGCGCTGCTGCATACAACTTTGTGTCTCTTGCATTGCTACATCCTACACTGCGTTGCCTCAAATTTCTGCACCCAAGCACTGCCTTGCTACTCCACTACACTTTGCTCCACTCGACATTTATCATTCTGCTACTGTCGTTAAGGGCTCTCGTAGCCAGATATGATCCAAGAGTTTGGGCACCTCAAGAATCCTACCCCTAGTTTGTAGTCATCTTGACTACAACTCGATGTCTCCCCATCTCTTCTCTAGAGGTGCATGAGCGCTCATGGCACAGTCGTCATTAGTCTCGACCTCTTTCTCCACCTTAGCTGGAGCTGCCTTGGAGTCGGAAGCATCTCCCTTGTTTTTCTTCCTGGGACACTGGGATGCATAATGTCCCAGCGCCCCACAATGGAAGCACTTCACCTTGGAGATGTCCTTCTTCTTCCTCTTCCCTTGTTGTCCCGTAGATGCTAGAGCCACATCCTCCTCCTCCTCTTTCTTGATTCGACTTCCCTTGCCACTGCTCCCCGCCTTGGTCAATCCCCTGATCTCTTCTTGGCGAAGAGCTGCCCACATCTCCTCCCAACCTGGAAGAATAGCCCTGCCCAAAATACTTTGAACAAATGTCTCCCACTCCTCGAAGACTTCATTCAGGGCAGTCCTCACCATGAACTCCGGATCCGGTGTAGACCCTACGGAAGTAAGTTGGTCACGAATCTCCTGCAATCTGAGAAGGAACAGATCTATCTGCTCTCCCTTCTGCATCTGATACGACCGCAGGTGATTCTCTAATAGCATCTTTCACTACACGAAAGTGCCCTGATACAAGGTCATCATAGTATCCCACATTTCCTTTACTGTGTTCTTTTTAGCAATGTGGTAATGACATGATCTTTGACCTTGTCTAGGATCATGCACTTCGCCCTCGCCATTGCATCGTCATACTTCTCATTCTCAACTGGTTCAACTGGGATAGCCACAGTTCTCAAGGCAAATTCCTTGAAGCGATGCCGATCCAGGACTGACAGGATCCTAGCCTTCCAGATGACAAAGTTGGAAGCCTCGTCCAACCTATCCTGATCCCTCAGTCCATTCACTGCCATTTCATCTCCTCTTCTGGACACCCTCTAAATCCTGATTTCTGTGCTGGAAATCTTCCCGCCAAATGTCGAACCGCTCCTCTCCAATCCTTCTTGCAACTGCAACCCGGATCTGGATTTCTTGGCTAGAAATCCGTCAAGGTAGTGACTCCCTCTACCTTGGTTCTGTCCCCTTAGGTATTGTTCTGCACCGACAGAAACAACACCCCACCAACTTCTCAATCACAATTTGCCCACAGCGCCCCAAGCTCCGACAACTGAAGAAACTGAGCCTTTCAGGCTCTGCGCAATCCTGGCAACAATAGAATCTACTCCTCTTGGCCACAACGTCAACCCTTCTTCGCTGAGAAAGATGATCGGGCACTGCGTAGGTCTGATCTGCCCCCATCTGCCTTTGCGCTAACCCTCATCCTCGCTCGAAGTGATGACGTAGGCCCTCTGCGTCACTTCTTCTCTGTTGCTTCTGCTCTAGAACAGTGTTGTCACTCGGGGCAGCTGCTATTGCTGCAAATTCTTCAAATTATTGCTGGTAACTTTATTCCTCCTGTGATCTGCAATGCTCTAATACCATGTTGAAATTTCTAAGTCTGGCACGTCAAAAATGCCTACTACATTATCTTGTTTCTTTTCTCCTACTTGTTATTTTCATTAAAAAGTTATTTAAAAATATAAATACCAAAAATAAACACAAATGTAGCTTTAACACATATACAGATCAGCAACTGAAATAACTGAGACAAACACACAAGGGACACCGTTATTTTTGGACAATCGTCCCCAAAAAAACCCAATGCGGGAAAACCGGTGCAACGAATATGAAGGTTTTATTATTATGCAGTTTTTGAATAAAACTAGGTTGCCAGAAATGGCTCACCCAACAGTGAATGCCCTCGGCAGAAGTACCTCTCCTCGGAGACAGATATTTTGGCTAATCAGTCACAGGATGAACGATCCCACAGCAACTACGGCAGCACCTTAGCTGGACAGCAAAAGTTGTTCCAAGCTTCTCTACTACTCTGTGTCACTCTGTACGGACTGCGTCACCCTTCCCAACTCACCAGCACTCAGTCTACCCCACGAAAAATTTCCCGGCACTGCCTCTTGGCCCTGCGTCAGCTCTGCTAGCCTCTGCATCAACCCCTTCGCTCTCTGCGTCAACTCTTAGACCCTCTGTGTCACCCACATTGGCCTCTTCAACCTCTGTGTAGCTCCTAGCTGCCTCTGCGTTGGCCTCTCCAGCCTCTACGCTGTCTCTCTGGCACTATCTCTGCCTCTCTGTTATGTATTCTCGGCCTCGTTCCGAACTGCCCCTCGCTACAACAGATCACTAGCTCGATTCTCTCAACAAAACCCCGTTCCAGAAAATCGAACTGATTGATCAATTTGGTGTATCTCCAACTGACCCTCAAGCCTCCTCTTATATTTTTCCTGTTGAGTCTTCAATGTCCGAGCTTAAGTCCCTAATCAATGGCTAAGATTAGATTTGGCTTGATCCATGTCATTTAGAACATTCTCACCCAGTTTTATATTAATACCCATTAATGTTTTAATTTTTCTAAGTTTAGACTTAGGAACCCCATTAAAAATATTAATTATTTCAATATCTCTCCAAGCGGGTGGAATTTCTCCAAACCATTTCTAGGCCTTGGAGATCTTATGTGCCTTAGCCTCTCCACCAAATTTCATGGCTAGAGCACATCCGATGCTACCACAAATCAACAAAACACAATAGCAGCGTTCACAAATATGCAAATCAGCAACTGAAATAAACTGAGACAACACAAGGAACATCGTTATTTTTGGACAATCATCCCCGGAAAAACCCAATGCAGGAAAACACAGCAAATATGAGGGTTTTATTATTATGCAGTTTTCTGAATACAACTAGGGTGCTAGAAATGGCTCACCCTTCAGAGGTTTTCCTTGGCAAGAGCACCTTTCTTTGGAGACAGATATTTTGGCTAATGAGCAACCAGATGAATACCCTCACATTGACTTCGACTGATCCCTTAGCTGGACAGCGAAAGTTGTTCCAAGCTATCCTCAGGAACTGCATCACCCTCCAAAGACTGCATCACCCTCTACGGGTCTGCGTCAACTATGTTGACATAGATTGTCATTGATGTCAATATGGCAATATTCTAGGAGCCAGAGGAAGTCAAGCAAAGCTATCGGAGCTACAGGAGGAGCAATATATATATGTCATACATATATGCCTAAGAAGAACCTATCGGAGGAGCAAAACAGAGCTATTGGAGCTCAGGAGGAGCCATATCGGGAGCAAGGTATGCCAAAGAATACACTATCGGGAGCAATATATGCCATAAAAGAGTTAAAGGAGGTAGAAGAGTTAAAAGAGGCCGAAAACACACACACACATATATATATATGCAATATCACTATCGGAGGCGGAAAAGAGTGTATATTTCGGAATACAATATAGGAGGCAAAAAAACATATATATATATATGCTAAGTCACATGACACGAGGACACGAGACATGGAGGACACGTAAATAAGAGTATTCAATACGAAACGCAGCGACCTGGAAACAGGACACGGGGAACACGTTTTATATATATTTAATAAAAATATATATATATATCGAAATATAGTTTTTTATCCATATTAAATTGCAGGTTGCAGCTTATCTAATCAAATTAAAATATAATTACTTCTCAAAGTTCATAGTTCACTTTAAAAAAATAAATAGAATCACAATTTACAACTTACAAGCACATAAGAAACTAAGTAGTAAGTACTTACTACTAATTATAAATTTAGAACTTAGATATTAAAACCATAAAATGCAGATTTTCCATTAAGTCATCAAAATCAAAATGTATCACTGTTTAGTGTTTACAATGTACATAGATAGATCATAGTAGACACTGACTCCTGAGAGAATGCCAATGTAAAATACAAAAGAGTAGATACTAGATACAAAATAAGTCTTGTTGTTTCTTACTGTTTGTCACAAACCGCAATAATTATGCACTGTCAAAGGTCACAATAATCTATCACTGTCACATTACAGTTACAGTCATCACTATCATGTCAAGGATTACTGTCAACAATTTTGTATTGATTACAAAGATGATGATCTTTTTGGATGTCAAAAATGGATGGTCTCCAAATGAGTCGAGTTGCCTTATAAAGTTTCAGATAGACCTCATAGAAGTGCCACAGAACCTCTGAACTTGAACAATAATAGATGTCAGCTACAATACTTTGGTTACTTAGATATCATGAATGTTCTTGGTCTTTTGATCTTTATGAGTGCTAGCAGAGATCAATTGTAACTTCTAATTTCATCCTTCAATAGTCCTTCTTCGACTTGGATGTAATATGGAGTGCTTCAAATGTGTAAATAGAGCTTTGATGCAGACTTGGCATTGTCCACAAGACTGTCCATAAAAGCCAAATATTTGTCCTCAACAAAAGCTTAAACTTTGTTCATTATTTCAGCCTAGTACAAAAATAATGCCACGGGATCTTTGCACGAACAATTCCTCAAAATCTCGTTCAAGAATTTCAGATGTAGGTGTTTTCATAACTTTGGATATGTGTGTTCCAAAACTCGAATATGTGTGTACCTCAAAACTCAGACTTTGTGTGCTACAAAACTCAAATAGGTATGCCTTGAATTCGTATGATACAGTGTCACCATAGGTTTTGATCTTCAAGTTTCAATCTCAGTTTCTTCGCATATCACAGTGCTATGTATATCACATGATGTCGTTTCAAATATTTGGCCTTGCCTGAGCAAGTGCACCTGGTCTTGAACTATAATTCAGATAGCCATTCGTTTGACAAAAAAAAAGAAATGCACAGATCATAAAACACGGGTTTAGGGGTTCCGGCTTACTGGTTTACGGGCCGGTCTTGAATGCTGCACACTGCACAACAATCGGCACAGGCACCAGCCGCACCACAATCTGCTCCAAACTCCAAATTCAATGATAACTTCAAACATCCTGCTCCAGACGACAGCTCCAGACGACAGCAGGATGAAAATAACTGGGAAAAATCCATCGCGTAGGCTTTAAATTACATTTTTTGCGGGGTACGTATTCAACCTGTCGAAATACGTTAGGGCCACGTTTTCTACCAACCAAATACGCGTTTTCTAAATTCAGGACACGACACAAAACGGAGAATACGTATTCAATTTTTCAGGACACGTTGAAAATCGTATTCGACACGTATTAGGGCCGTTTTCGTGTCCAATACGTAAAATACGGGACACGGGACCCTGGGGGACGTGTCCTGTGACTTAGTATATATGCAATATCACTATCGGAGTCGGAAAAGAGTGCATATTTCGGAATACACTATCGAAGGTGGCAAATACATAGATATTGGCGGATCAGCATCGGCGATGCCACGAGGCAAGAGAAAGACCCCCCGGGCCATGTGACATGCGATTGCGATGATCGGCGATTGCAATATTGCATCGTCGCGATGCAAAGGAGTGGAGCCAATAACACATGATACTGTCGATTGCGATTACACAAGCGGACCCAATGGGTTTTATAAACCCGACTTTATAAATGTTAAGTTCCACGCATAAAGGGTTTTTCTGTGTATTGGCAGGTTTCGGTGTAAAAACCAAAATACAAAGGAAAAGCCCTGAAGCGATAAAGACCGGACCCGAAAGGATTTTTAGAAGTGGCCTTATAGCACTTAAGTTTCGTAAGCAGGATTTCGAGCGAGCCTTAGGAGGTAAATCGTATTGGGTTGGCTTCACCCGATCCCATACAATGGGCGACGCGTGGCTGGCGGAGGAAAGAGAGAAACCGCTTTCTTCGGGCAGGTAACCTCCGTACTTTTGGGCCACCCGAAAATGAATATCGACCGCTGGATTGAGGATCCCGCAGATCGACGGTGGGCTCACGATAGCGACCAAAGGTGGACCCGAAGCAGTTACAGATGTGGGTGTAAAGTTCTCTGAAGTCCTCCCTTAAGCGTTTTGGTCAGGATTTTCATATATTTCCTGTGTATTTCAGTGTTTGTGTTGCCCGGGGTTTTTAGGCCAAAAAGCTTATAATTGGGGTTCCGATAGTTCAGTAGACCTGAACAAAGCCGATTGCGATTGCGATGGTGATGTGGTAGGTGGCGCCTCCTTGTTGGTACTATCCCTCCAATAAAATCTCTCCGTAAAAAATAAAGTCCGTTGGATGCACATTATTGTTAAAAAAGGCCTCTGTTACAGATTTTTAACGTGCAACAGTCTTCTCTGATTATTTTCGATCCTCGTTGTTGAATCAACGTGTCCCTAAAGTGTTGGTGAACACAAAGAGACAGAGGAAGCCAAAAAGCCGGGAAGTCGAAAGACAAGCCAACGCAGAAGAAACCGAAAAGTCGAGAAGCTGAAGGACCAACCAGCGCAGAGGAAGCCAAATCAATGAAGAAGAGGGAAGCCAAAGGACAATCCAGCACAGAGGAAGCTGAAGCGAGCGTTGAGGAAGCCGAAGAGCCAGTGGAACACAAAAACCAACAGTGAGAGGCATCAAGAACATATAAAACAGGAAAAACAAGGAAAGGGTTTTTTGGAGTGTGCGTGAATAATCAGAGCAAGAGAAAGCCGAAGTTCAGGGAAAGGCAGGAGAAGTAGGAGAACAGAAGTGAAGCATAAGCTCAGCAGGCTTGGGAGCAGAGAACTACAGCAAAACAGTTTATAACAGTTGATCATAAAGGGTTGGAGCCCGCAGGGTTGGAGCCTCAAAATTGAAAGGATTGGAATCCTTGGGAGTTGGTGCTCCTATGTCTAGGATTGTTGCCTTGGCAAAACAAAGTTGGTGCTCTGGAGGTTGGAGCCTCACAAAAGTCCAAGTTGGTGCTTGGCAACTAATTGCAACCATTTATATATTGTATCTATTTCATTGCACTGTTTGTGTTAATAAAAGCATTTATTCCAGCTATCTATTATGTGTTCCATATATAAATGTCTTGGTGATAAAAAGAACAATTAAAAAGAAATATTGATTCACCCCCCCTCAGTATTTCCAACAAGCTAACCAGCTCTCAGTATGCCCCACGAAAATTCCTCAGCACTGCCTCTTCAGCCCAGCATCAACTCTGCAACCCTCTGTGTTGCCTGCGCCAACTTCTACTGCCTCTGCATCAGCCTCTTCGTTCTTTGCGCTGGCCTCCTCAGCCTCCGCGTCAGCCTTCCAAGGCTCTGTGTTGTCACTGTGGCACTCTCTCTGCCTCTCTGCTACATATTCTCTGCCTTCTGCTGAACTGCCCCTCGCTGCAACATATCAATAACTCGATTTCTCAACAAACCCTGCCCCAGAAAATCGAATTCTTGATCAACTTGGTGTATTTCCAACTAACCCTCAAGCCTCCTCTTATACTTTTCCTGTTGACGATTCAACGGTCGAGATTAAGTCCCTAATCAACGACTAAGATTAGATCTGGCTTGATCCTCGTTATTTAGAACTTTCTCACCCATATTATATTAATACACATTAATATTTTAATTTTCCTAAGTTTAGACTTAGGGTCTCATTAAAAATATTAATTATTTTAATATCTCTCCATCCAGGTGGAATTTTCTCAAAACAATTTTTGGATCTTGGAGATCTCATGTGCCTTAGCCTCTCCACCAATTTTCATGGCTAGAGCACATTCAATGCTACCAAAAATCAACACTCCCTATTAGCGAGGAATGTCCTCTATTAATGCTTCCCCATAGAAACATCACACTGATCCTCCACATCGGTACCTGTGCTGATGCTTGGCCTGCTGCCTCACATCCCCTACACTGTTGCTTCTTTTACTGCTGCCCATGACACTGCCACTGCCATATCTGTACTGCAGCTCCCTCTCAACACCCTGCATCATGCTGCCCATAGCACTGCCACTGCTAACTGCTGCATTGCAACTCAGTTACCGAGAAGTAAGTAACTGACTTCCCCCAAATACTAACATCCTGGTCAGTCTGGAAGCCTCGTGATGTTGAAGTTGCCTGTATTGCTATATTGTGCTCCTTCTACTGCCATTGCATTGCTGCAAACACCTTTGTGCCTCTCACACTGCTGCAACCTCTATTGTGCTACCATAGACTTCTGCACTCTAGCCCTGCCTTGTTGCTCCACCACACTTTGCTCCACCCGACACCTGTCATCATGCTACTGTCGTTAAGGGCTCCCGTAGCCGGATGTGATCCAAGAGTTTGGGTACCTCAAGGATCTTGCCCCTAGTATGTAGTCCTCTTGACTACAACTCGATGTCTCCCCACCTCTTCTCTAGAGGCGCATGAGCACTCATGGCACAATCGTCATCAGTCTCGACATCTTTCTCCGCCTTTGCTGGAGCTGCCTTTGAATCGGAAACTTCTCCCTTGCCCTTCTTCCTGGGGCACTGAGATGCATAATGTCCCAGCGCCCCAGTTGAAGCACTTGACCTTGGAGATGTCCTTCTTCTTCCCCTTCCCTTGTTGTCCCGCAGATGCTAGAGCCACATCCTCCTCCTCTTCTTTCTTGACTCGAACTCCCTTACCACTACTCCCGGCCTTAGTCAACCTCCTGATCTCTCCATGTCAAAGAGTTGCCGACATCTCCTCCCAACTGGGGAGAGTTGCTCTGCCCAAAATGCTTTGGACAAATGTCTCCCAGTCCTCAGAGACTACATTCAGAGCAGTCCTGACCATAAACTCTGGATCTGGTATAGACCCAACGGAAGTAAGTTGGTCGCAAATTCCTTCCAACCTGAGGAGGGAGTGATCTATCTCCTCTCCTTTTTGCATCTGATATGTCCTCAGTTGATTTTCCAATAGCATCTTCTGCTGCACGGAAGAGCCCTGGTATAAGGTGGTCAGCACCTCCCACATCTCCCTTGTGTTCTTCTCAGCAATATGTTGTATGACATGATCTTTGACCCCATATAGGATCATGCATTTCGCCTTCGCCTCGGCCTCCTCATACTTTTCATTAGCATTCGGGTCAACTGTCATGCGATGTTTATCCAAGATTGCCAAGATCCTGGCCTTCCAAATTACAAAATTGGAAGCCCCGTCCAATCTGTCCTGATCCCTTAATCCGTTCACTGCCATCTCTTCTCCTCTTTTAAACACCCTCTGAGTCTCGACTTCCCTCCTGGAAATCCTCTTGCCATCTATCGAATCACTTCTCTCAAATCCTCCTTTGCCACTACAACTCAGATCTGGATTTCTTGGCTAGAAATCCGTCAAGGTAGTGCTTCCCTCTACCTTGGTTCCATCTCCTTAGACATTGTTCTGTACTGACAGAAATAGTGTCCCACCAGCTCCTCAAATCACAATCTGCACAACTCCCTTAGCCCCGGCAACTGAAGAATTTGAGCCCTTCAGGCTCTGCGCAATCATGGCTTGAGCTGAATCTGCTCCTCCTGGCCACAGCATCGATCTTTCTTGGCTGAGAAAGATGACCAGGCACTGCATAGGTCTAATATGCCCCTCTTTTCCTCTGCATTAACCCCTCTCCTGGCTCGAAACGCTGACACAGGTTTTGCGTGAGCCTCTGCGTCACCTTCTAAGCATTGCATTACCTCTCCTCTTGTCGCTTCAGCTTTGGAATAGCGCTGTCTCTCGAGACAGCAACTTCTGCTGCAACTTTTTCGGATTTCTCCTGTTGGCGTCTTCAGTCCTCCTGTGATCTGCAATCCCTTTGATACCATGTGAAAATTTCTGAATCTAACACATCATAAATCCCTTACTGCTATTTTTGGTTTATTATCTCCTACTTGTTCTTTACATTAACAAGTTATTTATATGCATAAATATCGAAATAAACACAATAGCAGCCTTCACAAATATGCGGATCAGCAACTGAAATAAATTGGGACAACACAAGGGACACCGTTATTTTTGGACAATCATCCCCGAAAAAAACCCAATGCAAGAAAACCGGTGCAGCAAATATGAGGTTTTTATTATTATGCAGTTTTCTGAATACAACTAGGGTGCCAGAAATGGCTCACCCTTCAGAGATTTTCCTTGGCAGGAGTACCTTTCTTCGGAGACAAATATTCTATCTAATCAGTGACCAGATGAATAGCCTCACAGTGACTTCAATTGATCCCTTAGCTGGACAATGAAAGCTTTTCCAAGCTATCCTCAGGAACTGCGTCACCCTCCAGACACTGCGTCACCCTCTATGGCTCTGCATCAGCTAACCAGCGCTCAGTCTGCCCCACGAAAATTCCTCAGCGCTGCCTCTTCAGCCCAGCGTTAGCTCTGCGACCCTCTATGCTGCCAGCGTCAGCTTCTGCCACCTCTACGTCAGCCTCTTGGCCCTCTATGTCAACCTCTTGGCACACTATGTCCTTTGCGCTAGCCTCCTCAGCCTCTGTATCAATACTAGTTGCCTCTGCGTCAGCCTTCCAAGGCTCTACGCTGTCTCCCTAGCACTCCCTCTGCCTCTCTGTTATGTATTCTCAACCTTCTGCCGCACTGCCCCTCGCCGCAACAAATCACTAACTCGATTTCTTAGCAAACCCTGCCCAAGAAAATCGAATTCTTGATCAACTTGGTGTATTTCCAACTGACCCTCAAGCCTCCTCTTATACTTTTCCTGTAGTCAATTCAACGGTCGAGATTAAGTCCCTAATCAACAGCTAAGATTAGATCTAGCTTGATCCTTGTTATTTAGAACTTTCTCACCCATATTATATTAATACACATTAATATTTTAATTTTTCTAAGTTTAGACTTAGGGTCTCATTAAAAATATTAATTATTTTAATATCTCTCCATCCAGGTGGAATTTCCCCAAACGATTTCTGGGTTTTGGAGATCTCATGTGCCTTAGCCTCTCCAACAATTTTCATGGCTAGACCACATCCGATGCTACCAAAAATCAACACCCATGACACTACCACTGCCACTGTTGTATTTGTACTACAACTCCCTCTCAAATGTTGCATCTGCTATGCTGCCAGCACTGCCACCGCTAACAATGCATTCGTACTACAACTCAGTTGTTGAGAGAAGCAACTGAAAAACACCCAAAATTACTGAATTAACTGTGTTCAGCATAATACCATGTGAACGTTGGAATTTGACTGCTACTAGTCTCTGACCCTCTGAATCTTCTGCGTTGTTGTTGACTTCTGCACTGCTACCAACCTTGCTCTATGCTGATCAGTCTCTGGTCTCAAGCTACTGCATCTATCTCTCCAACCAACCCATTGCATCATCTAACACTAAGTCTGTCTTGCTATTGTTGAATCTCGGGCTCCTGTAGCAAGGAATTCATCCAAGAGGTGGGTTCCTCAAGGATCCTGCCTACATGTAGTCCTCTCGACTACAGTTCTATATTGCCCCATTTCCCTCCTGGAGATGCGTGGGCACTCATGGCAAACTCATCTTTGTCATTTTTTGTTGGAGCAGCCTTAGGATCATGTTTCTCATCCTTATCCTTTTGCTTCAAAGGACACTGGGATTCAAAGTGGCCCATCTCACTACATCTGAAACATTTCACCTTCGAAATATCCTTCTTCTGCTTCTACTTTTGTTGTTCCTTTGATGCTAGAGTTGCGTTCTCCTCCTCCTCCTTGGTCTTCGTGCCACTCCCACTACTGCCATTGAGGTTGACCATAACCAAATCCCTCCTTAATTCTTCCTGTTGAAGGGCTGCCCACATCTCCTCCCATGAAGGTAGTCTTTCTCTGCACAATATACTTTGGACGAAGACTTGCCATTCATCCGAGACTCCATTCAGGGTCATCCTTACCCTTGCAGTAGACTGGGGAATGGACCCCACTATAGCAAGCTGGTCTCTAGTGCCCTAAAGACGTTGAAGATAGGAGTTAACCCCTTCTCCCTTCTACATCAATGTCCGCTGCAACTTTTGTTCTAAGTACATCTTCCATTGTTCAAAAGAACCTTCATATAGTGAAGACAAAGCTTCCCACATTTCTCGGGCTGTATCTTTGCCCTACAAGTGTGAGACCACATGATCTCGAACTCCATCGAGTATTTACCTCTTCGCCTTTGCCTACTTGGCCTTGTACTTCTTCTTCTTATCATTTTCCGCAGGAACAGCCACAACACTCTTAACGTCAGCTTTGAGATTGTACTCCTTCAGAATAGCTAAGATTTTGGTCTTCCATATGACATAGTTGGAAGCTCCTTCCAACCTGTCTTGATCTCTGAACCGATGTGATGCCATCTCACCCAAACTGTCGAATTGACTCCTCTAGTCATTGCGCAGCACTGGTTTGTTGCCGACAAAGTGAAAAATTCGAACTTTTGGTGAGAAAAGTCCTCTGAGGAGAAAATTTCCCTTCTATGTGTCTTCACTCTTTTCTGACAGATTTTTGCCCCGATAGAAATTGCGCCCTTCAAGCACTGCACTGAGGCTCTAAGTCACTCCCTCTACCTCTGTAAACTCACAAACCAAAAATCGTACCTCTGTTGACTCTCTGAGAGAGAGATTTCCTCATAATCTCTGCTTTCTCAGCAAGGACTGCTCAATCCCTTCAAGGGGATTCGAATCGCTGAAAAATGCAGCTATTGGCCTCTCTGCTTAGCGCTGGATCTGCTTTTCCTGTTTCAAAATCAATGCTCTGATACCATGTAAAAATTCCTATACTCAAGGAACCCCTACTGCAGCAAAACTGAATTTACTTCTCCTACTTGATTTTAATATACATTATCAAGTTATTTTCTAAAAAAAACTGAAGTAAATTGTTTCTGCAACCTACACCAATTTAATTTGATTACATGAAACAAGAAACTGAGCAAAGAACAAGATACATAGGACACCGTTATTTTTGGACAAAATAGTCCCAGAAAAAACCCTATGCGAGAAAATCAGTGCAATAGCTTTGAGGGTTTTATATTATTAAGCAATAGTTCTGAATACAATGTTGGATGCCCTCCCAGCAATCCAGTTACAGAGAAAAATATAATGGCAGAACACTGAGTGAGATTACGTCACTTCACTCGGCAATTTCTCACTGATACGGCAGCAGAACTGGCAAACCCCTGGTTATCTCTGCACTGGCCCTGCGTAGGTCCTACGTTAGCCTCAAAGGCTCTGCGTCAGCCCTGCGTTGTCTCTTCTGCCTCTTGGAGTTTCTACATCAACCTCTCCTGGTTGTTCTGGTAGCTCCCTGGCAGTTCCGAATTTCTGCGTGAAGTCAGCTTCCCTTCTGCGCTAGCCCTTTTGGCTCTATGTCAAGCCTGCGTGGGCCTAGACAAGCCGAGCGTCAGTCCCTCTAGGTGTTGCGCTACCTTCACTGGTGGCACTCCACCTCTCTGCCTGGTATTCCCAAACTATCTCTGCCCCTCTGCTCCAGAATGATCACTTAGTTCGAATTTCTCAACTTCCAAGCCCCAGAAATTTCAAACTCTAGATCAATTCGTTCTCTTGGTGTGTTCCTCAATGAACCCCAAGCCTCCTTCTTATACTTTTCTAGTTGAGACTTCAACGACCGAGATTAAGTCTCTAATCAATAGCTAAGATCAAAAACTTGACTTGATCTGCTTTCTCGAACATTCTCACCCATATTTTGATTAATACCCATTAATACTTTAATTTTCCTAAGTTTAGACTAAGGAACCCCATTAAAAGTATTAATTATTTTAATAAAATACAATCCGGGTGGAATTTCACCAAACGGTTTCTGGGTTCTTTAGAACTCAAGTGCCTTAGCCTCTCCACATATTTTTATGGCTAGAGCACATCCAATGCTACCAAAAACTAACAATATTGACTTGCATCCCCACACTTCTACAAAAATGCTCAAGGGATAGTAAGTGCTCTTGCAAACCAAGAGCTGATTTAGCAATCAGAATAAGGTCATCTGCATACAAAAGAAGCCTTGTAACAGACTTACCCAAATAGATACCATCACCCCCTTGCAAATTTAACCACTCTTCAAGTTTGTCGATATATAAACCAAAAACGGTAGGAAACAGTGGGCAACCTTGCTTGACCTTGATATCGCTTCTAAAACTTTCAGAAATGCCTGTTGAAGTTCTAATTTTGACTTTCACCTCTTCATACAGCCTATGCACAACTTCTCTCAAATGTTTAATAACCCCAAGTTCCTCCATTCTGTGCTAAAGCTTATCCCTAGGAACCGTGTCAAACGCTGTTCTGAAATCAACAAAGCAACAAAAGACTTCTTCCTTTTTCTCCCGAACTTTTTCAATGATGTGCCTTAAAGTTATACAATGATCAACTGTGGAATGTTTAAGTCTAAAACCTGCTTGCCCTTTAACACGCTTATCTCTTTCTTCTGCCCACTTGCTAATTTTATTTTCTAACATGCTTCCTGATAGCTTTGCAAACAAAGGGATTATCATTATGGTCCTATAATTGGAGGGATTATTGATGTCACCGCTCTAGAAAAGAGACATTGCCAGACTAGTTGTCCAATCTGTGGAGAGCCCTTGTTGTATGTGTTGACCACTACGTGTCAACGACTCATAATAGTACACCTCCTTTTTCGCAAAATCAATAGCGCTTAATCGACGTATCCGTGTCATTCAACTATCATCATCAGCCTAAGAATCATCTTCGAATGTAAACCCAGTCTGCATGTGTATAATGTAAACAATCTTAGCAGATCCGTGTCGTGTATGTAATCACCTAGGTGAACCTACTTTTCTGGTGACGATCTACATTCCAGGAGGTTTTTTGTCTTACCGATCCATTCTCGGATGGTTGGCAGAGTTTTCCTTCAGCCTACCCCAAAGCCAAAATGGATTTTGACACTGGAATCTTAGGGCATCCTAGTGTTCTAGATCGAGTCTATGTAAAAGTGATTTGGGAATATTCCTAACTATTTGGTTAGGTTATTTTATCACAAATTGCTTGATCTGCTAGATTATATTTGTGTCGCAGAACTGGGTAGTCTGTGAGGGTCTTTTGCAAATGGGTTTTTGTAAAAAATCATGATGTAAAGTGTCTTGAGGGTTAGAAAAATAATTTATCCCCTCAGAGGTCCTAGGTCCTAGGTAAATTTAAGTTTTCCAGAGGCAAAATTCGTGGATCCTTTAAAAAATTAAATCTTAACAGGTCCAGGGACTAAGGTTAATTGATTATTTTACTAAATTTTATGCCTTGGATCCCTAGGGTTAAGTCAAAGTCAAAATTTGGAGGAAATAAATGCAAAATTTTAATTTTTGAATTTATTAAAATGCATTTAATTGAAAAATTCAAAATTTCCTCAATATTTAAAATTTTGATGGATGACATTAAAAGAAATTTTGATCCTCATCAACGGTCGAGATCACTTTGACAAGGATCACTCAAATTAGCCGTTGGAGGATTTATCTTTAAATAGGAGGTCATTTGTGAGTCTGTAGAATCCGATTTTTTGAACGTGTACTAAGAGAAAAGCTCTCTCTTGTAATCTTTTTATGAGCAATAAAGGAACACTTTGGGGTTAAATTTCTACTGTTGTTACTCTTCATGGAAATGTTGTAAGATGTATTATTTTCGTGTGTAATTTCTTTTTCTACCATTAATAATAACTTCTGAAGAGCGATTTGAGTACAAGTATCTTGCTCAGTCGCTAGGGTTTGAATGATAATTTAAGTTTTGAATATAATAGCAAGTATCTCTATTAGATCTGAATTTTATTATTGTTTTCTCGCTCTATGTTGACGGCTGAATTGAGTTTTGCAGGAAAATCCTTGATTATTATATCATCGGGCGTTCGGGAAAGTTCTCGGTTGAACTAGCCAATTCCCAATCCGTGTTTTCTGAAGAGCCCAGTTTGAATTTGATCCTAGGCTTATCATAAGATATTATTTTTATGGGTGATGCATGAAGGGTTTTGAGCTTAGTACCTACTCTAAAAATCCAAAAAAAAAAAAAAAAAAATCAGTGCTAAATCATTAGATCTCACTGTTGAGAGCCACAGATCATCAAATCTGGGAGCAGAGTCGGACTCACACTCCCTAGATCTGATAGATCTGCCATTTATGTACATAGATTTGTAATTAATTTTAGTTTTCTGACTTTGGTTTTCAGGGTTTTAGTGTTTTTTGGGTCATTCTGTATATCGTTTGGGTGTTTCTGGTTGTATTGCAGCTATAGATCTGAAGCCGAAGGTTGTTCAGAGTCCAGATCTAGGCCCCGGAGGGTAAGATCTGGATCTCTGGAAGTCCATCAGCATCATTTTAGTAGGGTTTCTGTCCAGAGATTTTGTAATCCAAGCGTTTTAAAGTTTTAAAATATGGAATTTTTAAGGGTTTCAAAGAAATCTGAAGCAAAGAAAGTTAAAAATTTTATTAGGATTTCTGGAAAATATTTAGAGGTTCTGGTGGAAGTTCTCCTGTCTGCTGCTTGGGTTTTTAGTCTTTCTGTTGCCTGAGGTCATTTTTCTAGCAGAAAATTCTGATTTGTTTATGCTGTCCTGGGGTTTTCTGGAAATTTCAGCTCCTCTCGCCCTGCTGCAAATCAAATCCCCTTCTCCCGCAGCTGTCCAAACCCTCATCGCTACTCCTCTCTCCCTGCATATTTTCCTCATAGCTCTTCTCTCATCATCCACCTACTCGCTCGACGCTATCCCTCCAGCTCCATTCGCACACCCCTCTCAAACGTTGCACCCTCGGCCTCACTTCCACGCATTTCTATTGCTGCGTGTGAATTCACTCCTAACCTTCCTAAATTCTTTTCCCATCGAACTGTTCTTCCAACCTACACGCAGTCTTCTCCCGCAGCCTCTCACTCTGCCCTCATCGTGTTGCCTCCTCCTAGACCTGTGTTATCTCCCTAACCCTCTAACCTGCTCCACGCATAGCAAACCCATTGTCAACTCATCCCATGCAGCTGCCTATTCCACGTTCCTCTACACGCAGCGTCCATCCTACCCTCATCTCTCCGTCTGCGTGATCTCCTTGCTGCATCTGCATTCTTCTTCATCGTTGCCATACCCGTCCCATGACTGTGAGCCCTCTTAGTCTTCCTCTGGCGCTGTTGTCCAAACCTCCCGTAAATCTGCAAAGCACAAGCGCAAAGCAGCGTTTCGATGTTTCTTTCTTTTTTATATTGTATAGTCATATGATCAAAATTAGTTTCCTTACGGTGTTAGTGTTTGTGTATAATTAGACTTAGGGTTAGGTTGGGTTTAGATAGATTTCGATTTTGGCTTGTATGGTTAGTTTGGTCAGCTCATTCGATTTTGTTTTATTTTGTGTATATATTTAGGTTAGCCGCATTTTCCTTTTTCTTTTTTATTTCACTCATATATTCGTTAGTTCTTATTTTTATTTAGTTAGCATATGATTTTTTCTCTTTTAGTTTCATTTGATTTACTTTCTTTTTTATTTCATTTAAAAATGAAAATCTAAAACATTGAAAAAAAAAAAAACTTAAAAAATTCTAAAATCCTAAAAACATTAAAAAAATTTAAATCTAAAAAATATAAAATTTTAAAAGTCTAAAAACATCTAAAATATTTAAAATCCAAAAACATTTAAAAGATATAAAATTAAAAAACTTCAAATCATAAATCTAAATTTGGTGACTAAGGATTTAAAATAAAATAAATTAAGGGGTTTTTCACTTAAACGTTAAATACTTTAATGTGGCCTATGGCCCATTAAAAATTTCAATTTTTTTTTTAACTTGTTGATTTGTTTTACTTCATCAATGTGTATTGCCTAAATTAAAGTCCTTTGGTGTTAAATGCTAAATCTTAAATGTTATGGTCAAGGTGCGATAAATCATAATATTGGCTTTTGGAAAAGGTTAATTAATCCTACATCTGGGCAGTTGATGAAAATCATTTTAGGTCTGGAATCTTTTGCATGTTACAGTGTTGGGCACTTCTTGATTATTCATGATTGTCACTTTTCGTCACATATTGAAAATCGTTCTGGATAGCTTGTTTTATTGATGGATAATTCAAATATCGAAGGCACTGGTCCATGATTGTTTCTATCTTGTGATTGTGTCTTGTTTACATTGGCGTTTAATCGAACAATCTGATTTAATCGTTTAGATTCATCAAGTTGTCCATCATTAAAATCTCTTAGAGTCTGTTTTTCAAAGGCTATCTTCATCCATTTACCTAGGGACCACCCCCCTTGACTTTCCTAGGAGAGAGTCTAAGACTCTAAACAGAGTGAGTAAGGATCAAGAGTGACAACCCTTACTCTGAGCGTTGTCGCAATGTCTAGACACTCTGCGCGACAACATTTTCTGGCGCCGCTGCCGGGGACATTTTATTCTCAGCGTTTCAACGGCATTTCTTCGACATTCATCTTTCATCTTTCTCATCTTTCATTCGAGCCGACAAAGTCAACACTCCTTGCCACATCTCAAATTTTCCGCCATTCATTAGCTGGCAAAAAGGCACAACATTTCCTAGCGTCATTTGATCCTTTCATCGCCATATCTTTCGTCATCTCATTAATCGTTTCATCTACACCTTTAGCACCTGGAAATTTCGGTTCATTTCTTGTTTGGGTGGCGACTCCACTTCTTCCATTTATGATTTTTCAGACAAGAAGCCCTCCCTTATATTCAGTTGTTTGTTGACTTTTGGATCCTAGAGTTAGATTCATGTTCAAGTGGCGACTCCACTTCTTTCATTTCTACTAGAAGCTCCCTCTTGTGGATCTCTTGATTTTCTTGCGCAGAGGTCTCTCTCTATCATCCATTTGGTCCCTCATTATTCATCATGGATTATTTGTTTACCCCGTGTCATTTTACTGATATTCTCCATGATATTCAAGAAGTGGCCATTCATAAATTGTCTTTGTTCTCGGGTGGTGATTTAGTCGCTGTTAGAAAGCATCTATGCAGGTTTTCTCGTATAATGCTCATGTATTGTAGTTCTCCCCAGTATGATCATGAAGATGTCAAAATGCGTTTATTTGCCTTTTCTTTAGAGAGTGATGCTTTGAATTGGTTTAATAATTGTCCTGAATATTCTTTCGCTTCCTTACAAGATATCGTCAATGCTTTTAAAGATAGATATGGTTATCAAGATAGCTCGCCTTGTGCCCCTAAAATTATGCAACAAAATGAAAGTGATCTTGTGAAGGATCGAGCTGTCGATGAAAGATTTCAAGACAATTCTCCATATTAAAATGTGCCATCCACCTGTACTGTTGCAGATCAAATCCATGATAGTAGAAAAGCAGGAACAAGTTATCAAATCAGTGTCGACAACAAAAGGGAAAATGATAAGCAAATTATAGAAGAACTAAAGCAATTGGTTAAAGAAATGCAGTTCAGTCAAACACAGCTGGTAAAGAGTATGGAGCTTAATCAAGAAAAATTTGTAACTGATTATGTCAAGGATATGAGAACTTTATACACCCACATGCAGAGTCAGCATGCTAAGGAAATGGAAACAATGAAAGTTAATCATGACAGGGAAATTAGTTCTATGCAAAACAAGTTATTGGCCCTCGAGGAAAATATGGCGACCATGGAATTTGATCATTCAAATCACGTGATTGCCATGGAAACAAGTTATCAAGAAGAAATAAGCTCGATTCAGAACAGATTGTCAAATATGGATGAAGGAATGACCATCATGAGATTCGATTATAATAATCAGTTAGCTATCATACAAGCAAATCATGAGAAAGAGATAAACTCTATGCAACATTGCTTGATGACCATAAAAGCAGATAATGACAAAGTAATAAAAGATATGGAAGCTAGTCAAATATGTCTTCAGAATAAGTTATTGAGCATGGAGGAAAACCATGCCAAGTAGGTCAGCGCTATGAAGGTTGAATGCTCTAACCAGATGGATGCCATAATAATACAGGTACAGAAACTTCAGCATCAGTCAAAGGATGAAAGAAACAAGGAAACATCAACAGATCATAAGTCTCCCTCTCTGCTACAGCAAGCTCCATCTTATTATGAGGTCCTTTGTTCCATTGAAAAGTGGCTAATTGAAGGTGACCCAGATAAAATTGAAATTGATAAGAATCAGGTTGACACTCACATGGTTAATCCACCATTCATAGAAAATCAAGTTACAACTCATGACACCTGTGAGACTAATCCATCATTCTTGACAAAGCAGATGCAAAATGAAGAGAGACATGTCATGCATATCTTACATACTTCATATGAGAGTTTTGAAGCAGAATGTTCCATGTCATCAGTGATACACCCTGCCACAAAGAAAAAGTGCAAGAGAAAGAGAATGAGAAAGAGATTTGATGCATCAGATGGCCGCGAACAGCTTGATTTTCGGATAGGAAAAAGTCCTATCGTATGCAGAATTGGACATGGCACATTCGAGAAACAACAGACAGATTTGCCTGAAAGTAGGCAAAGGCTCAGTATGCATTATATTGAAAACATCTGATGCCATGGGACATGTTTGTATTGTATTTCTAACCTTATGCCCTGTTATTTCAGTGTTTCATTTTGTAGTTAGATTTGGTTTTTCATGTTGTTAGACTAGTTAATAAATGAAGAGCTTATATCTTTCCTGTGCTTAACGTTATATGATGATTTTTGGATGGACGCTACTTATGTTTTGTTGTGTGTTGCTTGAATGAAGATTCTAGATTCTCACATTCCTCCAGTGCTGCAACGTGTCCCCAAGTAGAGCCAGATGTTGACCACTACGTGTCAACGACCCATAGCAGTACACCCCCTTTTTCGTAAAAGGGATAGCGCCTAATCGACGTATCCGTGCCGTTCAACTATCATCATCAGTCTGAGGATCATCTTATAATGTAAACCCAGTCTGCATGTGTATAATGTAAATAATCTCAGCAAATCCGTGTCGTGTATGTAATCACCTAGGTGAACCTACTTTTCAGGTGGCGATCTACATTCCGAGAGGTTTTTTGTCTCATTGATCCATTCTCGGATGGTCAGCAGAGTTTTTCTTCAGCCTACCCCAAAGCCGAAATGGATTTTGACACTGGAATCTTAGGGGAGTCCTAGTGTTCTAGATCGAGTCTATGTAAAAGTGATTTGGGAATATTTCTAACTATTTGGTTAGGTTATTTTATCACAAATTGCTTGATCTGCTAGATTATATTTGTGTCGCAGAACTGGGTAGTCTGTGAGGGTCTTTTGCTAATGGGTTTTTGTAAAAAATCATGATGTAAAGTGTCTTGAGGGTTAGAAAAATAATTTATCCCCTCATAGGTCCTAAGTCCTATGTAACTTTAAGTTTTCCAGAGGTAAAATTCGTGGATCCTTTAAAAAATTAAATCTTAACAGGTCCAGGGACTAAGGTTAATTGATTATTTTGCTAAATTTTATGCCTTGAGTCCCTGGGGTTAAGTCAAAGTCAAAATTTTGAAGAAATAAATGCAAAATTTTAATTTTTGAATTTATTAAAATGCATTTAATTGGAAAATTCGAAATTTCCTCAATATTTAAAATTTCAACGGATGAGATTAAAATAAATTTTGATCCTCATCAACGGTCGAGATCACTTTGACAAGGATCACTTGAACTAGCCGTTGGAGGATTTATCTTTAAATAGGAGGTCATTTGTCAATCAGTAGGATCTGATCTTTTGATTGTGTACTAAGCGAAAAGCTCTCTCTTGTAATCTTTTTATGAGCAATAAAGGAAGACTTTGGGGTTAAATTTCTGTTGGTGTTACGCTTCATGGAAATGCTATAAGATGTATTATTTTCGTGCGTAATTTCTTGTTTTGCCATTAATAATAGCTTTTGAAGAGCGATTTGAGTACAGGTATCTTGCTCAGTCGCTGGGGTTTGAATGATAATTTAAGTTTTGAATATAATAGCAGGTATCTCTATTAGATCTGAATTTTATTATTGTTTTCTTGCTCTCTGTTGACGGCTGAATTGAGTTTTGCAGGAAAATCCTTGATTATTAGATCATCAGGCATTCGGGGAAGTTCTCGGTTGAACCAGCGAACTCCTGATCCGTGTTTTCTAAAGAGCCCAGTTTGAATTTGATCCCGGGCTTATCATAAGATATTATTTTTATGGGTGATGCATGAAGGGTTTTGAGCTTAGTACCTCCTCTAAAAATCGAAAAAAAAAAATAATTTTTCTGTGCTAAATCGTTAGATCTGGCTGTTGAGAGCCACAGATCATCAGAGCTGGGAGCAGAGTCGGACTCACACTCCCTAGATCTGATAGATTTGCCATTTATGTACATATATCTGTAATTAATTTTAGTTTTCTGACTTTGGTTTTCACGGTTTTAGTGTTTTTTGGGTCATTGAGTATATTGTTTGGGTGTTTCTGGTTGTATTGCAGCTACAGATCTGAAGCTGAAGGTTGTGCAGAGTCCAGATCTAGGCCTCGGAGGGTAAGATTTGGATCTCTGGAAGTCCATCAGCATCATTTTAGTAGGGTTTCTGTCCAGAGATTTTGCAATCCAAGAGTTTTAAATTTTAGAATATGGAATTTTTAAGGGTTTCAAAGAAATCTGACGTAGAGCGAATTAAAAATTTTATTAAGATTTCTGGAAAATATTTAGAGGTTCTGGTGGAAGTTCTCCTGTCTGCTGCCTGGGTTTTCAGTCTTTCTGTTGCCTGAGGTCATTTTTCTAGCAGAAAATTCTGATTTGTTTATGCTGCCCTGGGGTTTTCTGGAAATTTTAGCTCCTCTCGCCCTGCTACAAATCAAATCCCCTTATCCCGTAGCTGTCCAAACCCTCATCGTTGCTCCTCTCTCCCTGCGTATTTTCCTCACAACTCTTCTCTCATCATCCACCTACTCGCTCCATGCTATCCCTCTAGCTCCACTCGCACACCCCTCTCAAACGCTGCACCCTCGGCCTCACTTCCATGCATTTCTATTGTTGTGTGTGACTTCACTCCTAACCTTCCTCAAGTTTTTTCCCAGCAAACTGTTCTTCCAACCTACACGCAGTCTTCTCCCGCAGCCTCTCACTTTGCACTCATCGTGTTGCCTCCTCCTGGACCTGCGTTATCTCCCTAACCCTCTAACCTACTCCACGAATAGCAAACCCGCTGTCAGTTCATCCCACGCAGCTGCCTATTCCACGTTCCTCTACACGCAGCGTCCATCCTACCCTCATCTCTCCGTTTGTGTGATCTCCTTGCTGCACCCACATTCTTCTTCATCGCTGCCATACCCATCCCCTAACTGCAAGCCCTCTCAGTCTTCCTCTGGCGCTGCTATCCGAACCTCCCGTAAACCTGTAAAGCACAAGCGCAAAGCAGCATTTCGATGTTTCTTTTTTTTTATATTGTATAGTCATATGATCAAAATTAGTTTCCTTACGGTGTTAGTGTTTGTGTATAGTTAGACTTAGGGTTAGGTTGGGTTTAGACAGATTTCGATTTTGGCTTGTATGGTTAGTTTGGTCAGCTCATTCGATTTTGTTTTATTTTGTGTATATATTTAGGTTAGACGCATTTTCCTTCTTCTTTTTTTATTTCACTCATATATTCATTAGCTCTCATTTTTATTTAGTTAGCATATGATTTTTTCTCTTTTAGTTTCATTTGATTTACTTTCTTTTTTATTAAATTTAAAAATGAAAACCGAAAACATTAAAAAAAAAAAAACTTAAAAAATTCTAAAATCCTAAAAATTTTAAAATTTTAAAAATCCTAAAAACATTAAAAAAAATTAAATCTAAAAAATATAAAATTTTAAAAGTCTAAAAACATCTAAAATATTTAAAATCCAAAAACATTTAAAAGATATAAAATTAAAAAACTTCAAATCATAAATCTAAATTTGTTGACTAAGGATTTAAAATAAAATAAATTAAGGGGTTTTTCACTTAAACGTTAAAAATTTTAATGTGGCCTATGGCCCATTAAAAATTTCGATTTTTTTTTAACCCGTTGATTTGTTTTACTTCATCAATGTGTATTGCCTAAATTAAAGTCCTTTGGTGTTAAATGCTAAATCTTAAATTTTATGGTCAAGGTGCGATAAATCATATTGGCTTTTGGAAAAGGTTAGTTAATCCTAGATCTGGGCAGTTGATGAAAATCATTTTAGATCTGGAATCTTTTGCATGTTATAGTGTCGGGCATTTATTGATTATTCATGATTGTCACTTTTCGTCACATATTGAAAATCATTCTGGATAGCTTGTTTTATTGATGGATAATTCAAATATCGAAGGCACTGGTCTATGATTGTTTCTATCTTGTGATCGTGTCTTGTTTACATTGGCGTTTAATCGAACAATCTGATTTAATCGTTTAGATTCATCAAGTTGTCCATCATTAAAATCTCCTAAAGTCTGTTTGTCACAGGCTATCTTCATCCATTTACCTAGGGACTACCCCCCTTGACTTGCCTAAGAGAGAGTCTAAACGGAGTAAGGATCAAGAGTGACAACCCTTACTCTGAGCGTTGTCGCGGTGTCTAGACACTCTGCGCGACAACATTTTTTGGCGTCGCTTCCTGAGACATTTTATTCTCAGCGTTTCAACGACATTTCTTCGACATTCATCTTTCATCTTTCTCATCTTTCATTCAAGCCGGCAAAGTCAACACTCCTTGGAACATCTCAAATTTTTCACTATTCATTAGCTGGCCAAGAGGCACAACATTTCCTGGCGTCATTTGATCTTTTCATCGTCGTATCTTTCATCATCTCGTTAATCGTTTCATCTACACCTTTAGCACTTGGACATTTCGGTTTGTTTCTTGTTTGGGTGGCGACTCCACTTCTTCCATTTATCATTTCTCAGACAAGAAGCCCTCCCTTATATCCGGTTGTTTGTTGCCTTTTGGATCCTAGAGTTAGATTCATGTTCAAGTGGTGACTCCACTTCTTTCATTTCTACTAGAAGCTCCCTTCTTGTGGATCTCTTGATTTTCTTGAACAGAGGTCTCTCTCTATCATCCATTTGGTCCCTCATTATTCATCATGGATTATTCGTTTACCCCGTGTCATTTTACTGATGTTCTCCATGATATTCCGGAAGTGGCCATTCATAAATTGTCTTTGTTCTCGGGTGGTGATTCAGTCGCTGTTAGAAAGCATCTATGCAGGTTTTCTCGTATAATGCTCCCAGTATGATCATGAAGATGTCAAAATGCGTCTATTTGCCTTTTCTTTAGAGGGTGATGCTTTGAATTGGTTTAATAATTGTCTTGAAGATTCTTTCGCTTCTTTACAAGACATCATCAATGCTTTTAAAGATAGATATGGTTATCAAGATAGCTCGCCTTGTGCCCCTAAAATTATGCAACAGAATGAAAGTGATCTTGTGAAGGATCGAGCTGTCGATGAAAGATTTCAAGACAATTCTCCATATCAGAATGTGCCATCCACCTATACCGTTGTAGATCAAATCCATGATAGTGGAAAAGCAGGAACAAGTTATCAAATCAGTGTCGACCATGAAAGGGAAAATGATAAGCAAATTATAGAAGAAATAAAGCAGTTGGTTAAAGACATGCAATTCAGTCAAACGCAGCTGGTAAAAAATATGGAGCTTAATCAAGAAACATTTGTAACTGATTACGTCAAGGATATGAGAACTTTATACACCCACATGCAGAGTCAGCTTGCTAAGGAAATGGAAACCATGAAAGTTAATCATGACAGGGAAATTAGTTCTATGCAAAACAAGTTATTGGCCCTCAAGCAAAATATGGCGATCATGGAATTTAATCATTCAAATCACGTGATTGCCATGGAAACAAGTTATCAAGAAGAAATAAGCTCAATCCAGAACAGATTGTCAACTATGGATGAAGAAATGACCATCATGAAATTCGATTATAATAATCAGTTAGCTATCATACAAGCAAATCATGAGAAAGAGATAAACTCTATGCAACATTGCTTGATGACCATAAAAGCAGATAATGACAAAGTTATAAAAGATATGGAAGCTAGTCAAATATGTCTTCAGAATAAGTTATTTAGCATGGAGGAAAACCATGCCAGGGAGGTCAGCGCTATGAAGGTTGAATGCTCTAACCAGATGGATGCCATAATAACACAGGTACAGAAACTTCAGCATCAATCAGAGGATGAAAGAAACAAGGAAACATCAACAGATCATAAGCCTCCCTCTCTGCTGCAGCAAGCTCCATCTTATTATGAGGTCCTTTGTTCCATTGAAAAGTGGCTAATTGAAGGTGACCTGGATAAAATTGAAATTGATAAGAATCAGGTTGACGCTCACACGGCTAATCCACCAATCATAGAAGATCAAGTTACAACTCATGACACCTATGAGACTGATCCATCATTCTTGACAGTGCAGATGCAGAATGAAGAGAGACATGTCATGCATATCTTATATACTTCATATGAGAGTTTTGAAGCAGAATGTTCCATGTCATCAGTGATACACCCTGCCACAAAGAACAAGCGCAAGAGAAAGAGAATGAGAAAGCGATTTGATGCATCAGATGGCCGCGAACAGCTTGATTTTCGGATAGGAAAAATTCCTATTGTGTGCAGAATTTGTAATATTCCTAATTAGCCATGGCTAATTGGAATATTCAATTTTGCTTATTTTTGCCTTCTATAGTTCTTTATGAATAAAAAAGTGAGGAAAAAGGGGACATGACTCACTTTTAGAATAAAAGTCACTTCCTAGTAGCACAACATTGTGACTTAAAGGGGAGCCAAGCGAGCGAAAGGGGGACGCAGAGATGGAGCCCACACAGACACTTGGAGGGACTGCGCAGAAGGTAAGAAACACGTGGCATGAGGGGAATTACGCTGGAGATGGTGGGCCTTGGGATTGAGAGAGGCAAAGGCTATAAAGGAGAGATGAGCTTCCTCATTTTGGCACCCGATTATGTGCATTTGAGCTAGTCACTTCGACTTAGAGCACGCTAATTGTTTAGCTAGTCTGCAGCACTGTTTAGTGCATCGAGTGTCTCCGTTCAGAGATCTCACCCTTAGCCCCGGGGGACTTCGAGTGCCTGCTCGAGCAAGGTATTTCCATCAGTATTTTTGCAGTAGTTTCAACAACATTTTGGGCAGGAGGATTGAGCATCTTGGATGACTGCGCAGCACTGAGAGGGATGACGCAGTTCTTTCTAGCAAAAGTTTTGGATTGGGGTTTTGCAGGAGGATTTGTGTTGGGTGATTGAGCAGGGGACCAGCCCTTGCATATTGGAGGATTTTGGGCAAAGTTTCAGGCAGAGTTCTGGAGGGGTTTCTTCAGTGGCAGCGCAGAGCATTGAGGAACTGCGTAGATCCCCAAGGGGGTGATTTTTGGAGGTCGACCATTTCAGAAAAGCTTTCTGGGTTTTTCTGGGTTTCTTGAGTAGAGTCTGATTCCAGAGTTTCAGCCTTTTCTGAGGAGGGGAACAACCCCAAACCTTCATTTGATTTTCAGCAGCAGCAGCAGCACGGCAGTTTTCCAGCAGCTGGGACGCAGTTCAGAGAGAAGCCATTCTTTTGCTATTCTGAGTGTATTTCTTCACTTGCCTTGTGCAAGTTGAGGTGCCATCTTCCTGATCACCTCCTGTACTCATTCTTCTACTCAGTATAATAAAATGGCTTAGTATTTCTCGCTGCATTTCTTGAGTATCTGTTTATATTTCATTATTGTTGTTGTACTGCTGTTATTATATCTCTGTGATTTTCTCGACTACTATAGCACTTGTATGTTTTGCTGGTTGAGATTTTGCTGGGGTTTGAGGAATATTCCGAGTTAGGGATATTACAGAATTGGACATGGCACTTCCGAGAAACAGCCGACAGATTTGCCTGAAAGCAGGGAAATGCTCACTATGCACTATATTGAACACATCTGATGCCATGGGGCATGTTTGTATTGTATTTCTAACCTTATGCCCTGTTATTTCAGTGTTTCATTTTGTAGTTAGATTTGGTTTTTCATGTTGTTAGACTAGTTAATAAATGAAGAACTTATATCTTTCCTGTGCTTAACATTATACGATGATTTTTGGATGGACGCTACTTATATTTTGTTGTGTGTTGCTTGGATGCAGATTCTGGATTCTCACATTCCTCCAGTGCAGCAACGTGTCCCCAAGTAGAGCCAGATGTTGACCATTACGTGTCAACGACCCATAGTAGTACACCCCCTTTTTCGCAAAAGGGATAGCGCCTAATCGATGTATCCGTGCCGTTCAACTATCATCATCAGTCTGAGGATCATCTTATAATGTAAACCCAGTCTGCATGTGTATAATGTAAATAATTCAGAAGATCCGTGTCGTGTATGTAATCACCTGGGTGAACCTACTTTTCTGGTGACGATCTACATTCCAGGAGGTTTTTTGTCTCACCGATCCATTCTCGGATAGTCGGCAGAGTTTTCTTTCAGCTTACCCCAAAGCCGGAATGGATTTTGACACTGGAATCTTAGGGGAGTCCTAGTGTTCTAGATCGAGTCTATGTAAAAGTGATTTGGGAATATTCCTAACTATTTGGTTAGGTTATTTTATCACAAATTGCTTAATCTGCTAGGTTATATTTGTATCGCAGAATTGGGTAGTCTGTGAGGGTCTTTTGCAAATGGGTTTTTGTAAAAAATCATGATGTAAAGTGTCTTGAGGGTTACAAAAATAATTTATCCCCTCATAGGTCCTAGGTCCTAGGTAAATTTAAGTTTTCCAGAGGTAAAATTCGTGGATCCTTTAAAAAATTAAAGCTTAACAGGTCTAGGGACTAAGGTTAATTGATTATTTTTCTAGATTTTATGCCTTGGGTCCTTGGGGTTAAGTCAAAGTCAAAATTTTGAGGAAATAAATCCAAAATTTTAATTTTTGAATTTATTAAAATGCATTTAATTGAAAAATTCGAAATTTCCTCAATATTTAAAATTTCGACGGATGAGATTAAAAGAAATTTTAATCCTCATCAACGGTCAAGATCACTTTGACAAAGATCACTCGAACTAGCCGTTGGAGGATTTATATTTAAATAGGAGGTCATTTGTCAATCAATAGGATCCAATCTTTTAATCGTGTACTAAGTGAAAAGCTCTCTCTTGTAATCTTTTTATGAGTAATAAAGGAAGACTTTGGAGTTAAATTTCCGCTGGTGTTACTCTTCATGGAAATGCTGTAAGATGTATTATTTTCATGTGTAATTTCTTTTTTTGCCATTAATAATAGCTTCTGAAGAGCGATTTTAGTATAGGTATCTTGCTCAGTCACTGGGGTTTGAATGATAATTTAAGTTTTGAATATAATAGCAGGTATCTCTATTAGATCTTAATTTTATTATTGTTTTCTTGCACTGTGTTGACGGCTGAATTTTGTTTTGCAGGAAAATCCTTGATTATTAGATCATCGGGCGTTCGAGGAAGTTCTCGGCTGAACCAGCCAACTCCCGATCCATGTTTTCTGAAGAGCCCAATATGAATTTGATCCCAGGCTTATCATAAGATATTATTTTTATGGGTGATGCATGAAGGGTTTTGAGCTTAATACCTCCTCTAAAAGTCCAAAAAAAAAAAATTTCTCTATGCTAAATCGTTAGATCTCGCTGTTGAAAGCCACAAATCATCAGATCTGGGAGCAGAATCGGACTCACACTCCCTAGATCTAATAGATCTGCCATTTATGTACATAGATCTGTAATTAATTTTAGTTTTCTAACTTTGGTTTTCAGCGTTTTAGTGTTTTTTGGGTCATTATGTATATCGTTTGGTTGTTTCTGGTTGTATTGCAGCTATAGATCTGAAGCTGAAGGTTGTGCAGAGTCCAGATCTAGGCCCCGGAGGGTAAGATTTGGATCTCTGGAAGTCCATCATCATCATTTTAGTAGGGTTTTTGAGCAGAGATTTTGCAATCCAAGAGTTTTAAATTTTTAAAATCTGGAATTTTTAAGGGTTTCAAAGAAATCTGAAGCAAAGCGAGTTAAAATTTTTATTAAGATTTCTATAAAATATTTAGAGGTTCTGGTGGAAATTTTCCTGTCTGCTCCCTGGGTTTTCAGTCTTTCTGTTGCCTGAGGTCATTTTTCTAGCAAAAAATTCTGATTTGTTTATGTTGTCCTGGGGTTTTCTGGAAATTTCAGCTCCTCTCGCCTTGTCGCAAATCAAATCCCCTTCTCCCGCAGCTATCCAAACCCTCATTGCTGCTCCTCTCTCCCCGCATATTTTCCTCATAGCTCTTCTCTCATCATCCACCTACTCACTCCACGCTATCCCTCCACCTCCATTTGCACACCCCTCTCAAACGCTGCACCCTCGGCCTCACTTCCACGCATTTCTATTACTGCGCGTGACTTCACTCCTAACCTTTCTCAAGTTTTTTCCCATCGAACTGTTCTTCCAACCTACACGCAGTCTTCTCCCACAGCCTCTCACTCTGCCCTCATCGTGATGCCTCCTCCTGGACCTACATTATCTCCCTAACCCTCTAACCTACTCCACGCATAGCAAACCCGCTGTCAGCTCATCCCACGCAGTTGCCTATTCCACGTTCCTCTACACGCAGCATCCATCCTACCCTCATCTCTCCGTCTGCGTGATCTCCTTGCTGCACCCACCTTCTTCTTCATTGTTGCCATACCCGTCCCTTGGCTGCAAGCCCTCTCAGTCTTCCTCTGGCGCCGCCGTCCAAACCTCCCGTACACCTGCAAAGCACAATCGCAAAGCAGCATTTTGATGTTTCTTTTTTTTTATATTGTATAGTCATATGATCAAAATTAGTTTCCTTACGGTGTTAGTGTTTGTGTATAGTTAGACTTAGGGTTAGGTTGGGTTTAGATAGATTTAGATTTTGGCTTGTATGGTTAGTTTGGTCAGCTCATTCGATTTTGTTTTATTTTGTGTATATATTTAGGTTAGCACATTTCCTTTTTTTTTTCACTCATATATTCATTAGCTCTCATTTTTATTTAGTTAGCATATGATTTTTTCTCTTTTAGTTTCATTCGATTTACGTTCTTTTTTATTTCATTTAAAAATAAAAATCTAAAACATTAAAAAAAAACGACTAAAAAAATTCTAAAATCCTAAAAATTAAAAATTTTAAAAATCCTAAAAACATTAAAAAAAAATTAAATATAAAAAATATAAAATTTTAAAAGTCTAGAAACATCTAAAATATTTAAAATCCAAAAACATTTAAAAGATATAAAATTAAAAAACTTCAAATCATAAATCTAAATTTGGTGACTAAGGATTTAGAATAAAATAAATTAAGGGGTTTTTCAGTTAAACATTAAAAAATTTAATGTGGCCTATGGCCCATTAAAAATTTCAATTTTTTTTTAACCCATTGATTTGTTTTACTTCATCAATGTGTATTGCCTAAATTAAAGTCCTTTGGTGTTAAATGCTAAATCTTAAATTTTATGGTCAAGGTGTGATAAATCATATTGGCTTTTGGAAAAGGTTAATTAATCCTAAATCTGGGCAGTTGATGAAAATCATTTTAGATCTAGAACCTTTTGCATGTTACAGTGTTGGGCATTTATTGATTATTCATGATTATCACTTTTCATCACATATTGAAAATCGTTCTTGATAGCTTGTTTTATTGATGGATAATTCAAATATCGAAGGCACTAGTCTATGATTGTTTCTATCTTGTCATCGTGTTTTGTTTACATTGGCGTTTAATCTATCAATCTGATTTAATCGTTTAGATTCATCAAGTTGTCCATCATTAAAATCTCCTAGAGTCTATTTTTCACAAGCTATCTTCATCCATTTACCTAGGGACTACCCCCCTTGACTTGCTTAGTTGAGAGTCTAAACAGAGTAAGGATCAAGAGTGACAGCCCTTACTCTGAGCATTGTCGCGGTGTCTAGACACTCTGCGCGACAACAGTATGATGCTGTTGAAAATTTTGTAATGTGAGGTGCAAGAATCTTTGAGCCCCACTTTAGCTCACCTTATCCAAACTAAATGACTAAATTCTGACAGTTGTAAATTAAACAGGAATCTACCAATTAAATAACACAGCTACATACATGGCTTCTGCGTTTGAAGTCAATCCCGAGTTGTCGTAGCTCCAAATTTTTCCCTGTTACCAAAATGACCAAATCCTTCCTGCCAACTAAGAACAATCTTGGTACCCAACTCCAGAATACTTCAAAATTGAAGCACTCTGGCCCTCATGCCCAAAAGCTTCAAGAATAATCAAGGCTTCACTCTCTATCTGTGGCTCTCTGTTGTAAATTCCTCCTCTGTCTCTTCGAAAAAAATCTCCATAATGATTTCCCACACCCCTTTCCTTTCCTAAATAGCAGAGGTTCCTTCACCTCTACGTATTCGTTCACTGCCTTATAGAAAAATATTAATTTCTGTCAAACGATGGCCGTCTTTTTAGTGTTATAGTATTAATATTGGGGTTTTTGTAAGATCCACCGCCTCATCATGTTTCTTGCATTCAATTGTGTCGGATGACATTATAATATAAGGTTAAGTCACTTTTAATTTTTACGGTTGGTGTTTTGATTTGATATAATAGTGTATAGTCATATAGTGTTTTAACATTATGATTTGAATATAATGTTTTAAATAATGTTTATTTTTATAACATATAAGATTTAATAATACAATTTTGGATTTAGCTTATGTAATCATTTAAAATATATTTTGAGTTATAAGTGTATTTGTGTAATGCAGTATAGTTATATATACTAGGTGGTAAACCTATGAATAAACTCAATATATTCATTATATATCTTACTTAATATATTCATTCTATTTATGAGAGTTGAGCATTTAATTAGCACCTTAGATAATTAATTCATTTATCCTATATTTAGACATTCTTCATGAGTAATTAGTATATATATTAGTGCAATGTATGTGATGCATGCATATGTAGCTATCATATGCATGCCTCACATGCATGCTAATATTGCTATGCTACCCATGATTTGAGATGGGTCGTTATAGTCTAGGTGGTTACATAGAAAACATAATGTGTGGCGCTTCCACATTTCCTACAAACCACAGTCGTTTGCTTTGCTGCTCATCTATTAGGGGTTGCCAATAAAGTCTCATGTGTTGTCTTGTTTGGCAAAAAGTGGTTTCACAAATGCCCGATGCCCAGTCTGCAGTAAAACTAAGCCTTTGAAGAACATTTCGTGGGAACGTTGGATTGCCAAAGGTTGTTGCCAACAGGTATAGATGCAGGTTTCTTTTCTTCTTCGGGGTGTTATCCACTAGAGGGATATCGTGCTGGGTGACTTTAAACATTTAATGATTTCAGCATTTATGGGATTATGGAAATGCCTCTGAAATTCTGAATAACTACTTTGTTCACCATCTGGAAACTAATGTGTAAGTGTCTTTTTTCCAATAAGGTTAGTTATGTGTCCACTCATTGTTTATAATCTTAATGAGTCTTCTCTCTATAAATATTCAAGTATAATATAATAAGTATATTAAAAAAAGGAAACAAAATATACTATACACAATACAAAAAACAACAATCTTTACAACAAATGTCATTTGGATAGATTGGAAGGAAATGATAGCTCCAAGCAAGCGAGTCAAAAGAAATAAATAAATATATATATATATATATATATGTTACGTTCCATTTCCTTCAATAAGAATGGAGCCACAATTGGACAATTGGAACTAGTGTTCATGAAATCCGAAAAATCCAAAGAAGCCGCATAATGCCAGTACTGAATCAAGTGTCTACACTACTCTGACAATATGTGCAGAATAAGCCTCAACCAAATTGGCCAGCGAATATCAAATCTCCACTACAAAGTTTTTATTGTTGATGTCAATCTGATAATTTGTGCAGACTTGCTAATCATGTGATACAGATTTGCCTAATATTGTTAGTGACAGTTAAAAATGTTGACATGATTGCAATGACAGCAAAAACTTCCCAAGTCGAAATGTGGAAAACAGAGTGCATCCAAAGGATTGCCTCATAAAGTTATCAAAGACCCATCAATATGTTGTACATGAAAAGCAAAAGTGAATCTTACAAATGTATCTTGTTTAATTGGATCTAAAGCAAGGAGACAAGAAAAACATAAAGATGGAATTCACATTGAGTTTAGAAAGCAATATGTGAAAATTCCAGTGCAAGAAAAATTGCATTGTCCCTACCAGGGGTTGTTGTCACTAATAACTAGTTTGCACCACATAAAAAGGTACAAACTAGCAAGCAGAGTTATTCTTATGTGCAAGCATATAAATTGAATCCAGCCTCCTATCAATCATCTATTTTCAAAGGAATTGGATAAAAGCTTAGTTTTAAGTTTGAACGATACTTTTCAGATAAGCACAACAAAACGAATGACAGTTTCATTTAATCTTCAAAATTTTCCTATAAAAAAAACTGACATGCAGTTTTCTGAACTGCATCTTTTCGAATAAGGAGATTTAGAATGTTGGGGATTTGATATAGAAATTGCCCAAGGACATAAATAGGACACTATTAAATATACATATGTCCACGTCATTCACCTATCGCCACAAGCAATCAATACCCCGCCAGGCTTGATTTGCATCACAAACCTCTTAAAAGCCTCTTGTACTGAAGCCTGTTTCAAAACCAAAAAACAATTTTAATAAAAATAAGAAATTAAAAATATAGTATATCCTTGAAGATATATCAGCAATGTGATAATAGATTATAACACTTCACCTCATCTTGAAAAATGTCTACATGTTCCCATTCAACATTAGTGATTATTGCGAACGATGGAGAAATTCCTAAAAAGCATTCATCGTATTCGTCGGCCTACAAAACAAAAGTGGCAAGAACTTGTAACCACAAATGTAAGTGGGAAAATCAAATTAATTATTTTTATATACAAACAAATCCAGTTTCCTTTAGTGCCTCGTGATTACCTGATAGCCAAATCCAAAATGAGAATAATGTTTAAAACATAGAAAAAAGAAAAATGTCCAAGGTGACCAGAAAAGTTCAACATGTCTAATTAGCACATGGGGGCAATGCCCGAGGAACTAATGTCCTGTGCCTATATCGTAATTTAACAAAAAGTGTCATGCAAATTTTGTAATTGCAATGAAACTAAAATCAAATATCCAATGTCTACCAATCTCCCATGTGTACAGAAACACCCAAGGAAAATTGAATGATACCATCTCCTAAGGAATAACCCAAGTTTAAGCACCTAAATGAAAAATACAATATAACATCTCCTATGGGATAATCTTTGGTTGTAGCTAATTGCATGATTATATCACGCTTCCTTTCACATTATCTCTTAGTGCCATCCCTCCTCATAAAGTCACTAATTACTACCTATAGAATCCACCAATCAATAAGCACTTGTTAGGTCGTTAACTTAAAGGAAACATAGAGATAAATGCCTCTAACTCAGTGGTTTCAGCCTAACTTGTAGGAGATGAGGAAACTAGAATAGTTTCTAAAGTAGTGCAAGTTTCAAAAATGCCACTTAACGAGATTTTAAGAAACAAGCAAATGATAGTATTATAATATATATGTATTTGTAGAGTTAAAAACATAAAACATAAAAATATTGTAGCATTTTAATGATTATAGATAAGGGCATGTTGTCCACAAATTTACACACCTATGAATGTGGGAAAAATCCTCAACCCCGAAAGATGTGTTTTGTGGCAACGCTAAGAGAAGGGGTTGTCACCTATTCCCAACTCTTTGCATTTAGGTTCTCTCCTAGCTAAGCCAAGGGGGGAGGGGGGCGTCGCTAAAGATGATTCTAAGAGGAAAACTTGCTAAGGATAACAAGCTCTAGGAGATTATGATGTTAATTAGATTAGTTAAGGCTTCACCAATTTAACAACTTGAATTATATCTTGAAATGAGATTAATTAGCAAGTATGAATAATTAAGAGCATATAACAATCAATAATGAAGATAAATCAGTTATATTCAACAAGATATCCTGCAAGACAAATATAATCAAACCAATGTCGAACATACTTTCAAGAAATATATGCTCACAAATAAATCCACAATACTTGCAAATATGGTATATCAAGAAGATCAACAAGTTGCACAATTAGAAAAGTTGCAAAGCAAGAGGTTAGTGAACCACAAACAAACAAAAAAACACAAGATCCACAAGAAATCTACTCTCAAGCTCCCTATCAAGTCTAACAAAACCACTGCCTCCAGGTGAGGGAATAGTAGCATAAGACAGATCCATCTGAATATCCCCTCCTAGGTCAGTAGCCCATTTCCTTGATAGTAACATAACCCAAGCATCAGGTACATCAATCACAACAATGTCCATAACAATAATAATATCTAGATAAGTAGACAAATGATCTTGTAAATCCTTAATCAAACCATGAACCTCAATCCTCTTGGAATTCGTGGCACAAATGTTGTGATATGACCTAGATATTCTTAATTTAAGTTGTTCCATGTGTTGAGAAATCAATGCTAGTAGGATTAGTGTTAGATTTCTCTTTCTTGATAATTAATTGTGAATTATGTTGGCTTCTTTTACTTATTTGTTATATTATCTTTTAGCAAGCAATTACCAAATTATGTGTGCATGAAGATCACAAAAACATAAGACACAAGATGTAGGCACTATGCCAAGGCAAAACCCCTATCTAAGGGAAAGCCAATCAAAATCTCTTCCTTCAATAGTTTTCCTTGAGACTCTTCAACCTAGACAAAGGCCTCCTCCACACCAAGCCAGCCTCTCCTTCATCGATCCAACCTCTGACCTAGTGGCAGCAGCACTTCGACCCTGGCAACTTCGACTTGCCAGATTCCGGCATCCGCAGCAGCGTCGACTTGGCAGTTTCTGGCATCAGCAGCAACTTCGACTTGGCAGTTTCTGGCATCAACAGCAACTTCGACTTGGCAGTTTCTGGCATCAGCAGTAGCTTCGACTTTGACAAGGAGACTTCGATCTCCTAACCTAACCCACACGAGAAAGAGAGAGAGAGAGATACAAAAAACTTTGATTTTGACCTTTCCTTCCTTCTTGACCAAATTTGCACTCCTTTTAGCCTCCTTCTTCACCTTCCCACTTTTCCCAGCTTCCAACTTCCAACTTCAGATATCGAACTATATGAGAGAGAGTGAGATGCTCCATATGAAGTTGAACTGCCTTGTATCTATAGCCTTCCAATGAGGTCGAATTGCCTTTCTTGAGGCCGACTTGATCTTCTTGAGGCCAACTTGATGTGAAGGTTACATAATTCATGTTTGACTAAAAAATAATTCTTTTTACATCGTTCGAAAGCCCAAGAAGGGTCTCATAAAATATACAATGACTCTAATGACTCCTTATTAATCCTAGGAGTCCACAATGGGGACTTTGACTAATAAAATGATGACCCAAGCATAAAACCCATGCTTTAATAAGCCATTGAAACAATAATAAAAATTCTTTTGACAAATACATTTTATGAAGACTGAACCTAGTTACATTTTTCAACACTCCCTCTTAACTAGGGAGGTATTCATACTAAAGATCTCAAACTATATGAACTATGAGGAGTTTAGGCACCGCAACACCATGGACTAGATTCCTGACCAAGGCAATCTATCCAAGGTCTCTCAATAGTTTACGCACCACAATGCTGTGAAAATTTCTAAATATAAATCCTACTGCAATGATTAATATTATTTCTTCTAATTATTACCTCATAAATAAGTTATCTACAGTATTCCTACGGCAAATATCAAAATATATTCTACTGCAGCCTTCATAATTAAAACATTGTAGAAAGTAAATGTAAGGAAATATACTAGCACAAATACAATCACAATGACACAGTTATTTTTGGACAATCGTCCCCAGAAAAACCCAATGTGGGAAAACCAGTGCAGCAGATGAGGGTTTTTATTATTCTTCAACAAGTTCTCTTGTACAAATTACAGCCAGCAAAATAGGAATGAGAAATTTTATAGACACTTCTTGACCAACTTCTACCCCAGATGAAGCACTTCTTCTTCCCCGGAATCCTTCTGATCCTCTTTGTGTCAAACTGCATTCCCAGGCTCAGCGTCAAGCTGCCCACGCAGGCTCTACATCAAACTGCCTCTGCGCTACCTCTTTCTGTGTCACCCTATTCCTGCTCTGCGTCTTGCTGCCTTGCACTCTTTGAATGTGTTGATGCCCTCTCTCTTTGTCTCACCTGCAACTCTCCCTCTGAATCGATTTTCTCTTGCCGAACTTCGACCAGTGAGAAAATCGATCTTACTCGGGTAACTGAGTATCTGCCTCTAGTGTGTTTTCCAAATGACCCTCAAGCCCCTTCTTATATCTTCTTGTTGGACAACCAATGGCCTAGATTAACTCCTAATCAAAGGCTCAAATCGTTTTGACTTGATCTCCATCTTTTTCTAGAATATTCACCCACAATTAGATTAATACCCATTAATATTTTAATTTTCCTAAGTTTAGACTTAGGAACCCCATTAAAAATATTAATTATTTTAATAAAATCGTCTCTAGGTGGAATTTTACAAAACGGTTTTTGAGTTCTTTGGAATGCATGTGCCCAAGCCTCCCTGCAAAATTTGAGGCCTAGAGCACATCTTATGCTACCCCAAATCAACAAATTCCATGAACTAGATTCCTGACCAGGAATCTATCCAAGTGAGACTAAGATGGACTAAAGCTTTTAGCCTCTCTAGGTACCATCAGGCTTACTTACTAACTATCAACTCAGGGATCTAGGTATCCGAGGTCAGAGCTCTACGACCAATGCTACTGTCCCTACTTTGGGAACTAGACATCAACACATAGTGTCAGCCAAATGTCCTCCCAGGCAATGTCTCACACACAAAGCCTCAACTTCCCGATTATTCCAATCGGTAACAAATCCTCCCCAATCAAACAAACTGGCACCAAATCTCTCCCAATCAAACTGATCAACAACTCTAGGCATGTAAAACATGTTATCAAACTTCCCAGAGATTTACCTGTACAAACAAAACCCCAATTAGTAACAAACTTTCAAATGTATATAAATAGATACAAACCTCTGGGGTCTTTCAGACAACTTGATGTTGCTTCTCAACTTTTCATAGTAGGACTTAAAGCTTTCCCAGTGAATCTTGACAGAAGATTCCTCAACCATATAGCTTCCTTTCCTACTACTTATGCAGCAACATATTCCACAAATCAATCTGGTTTTTCTTATCTCAGCAGTCCTTCAAAATACATTCTCCAATTTTCTTCTCTCACTCATGACCTTCACTAAAACTTACGACTGTTAGTCCTGGTCTAGTGCATGACACATGAAGTAGAGAACCATATCCATCACTCCCTCTTAACCAGAGAGGATCTAATCATTCGTATACAAGGAATATACCCAAGCTCCCTCTTAACTTAGGAGGCTCAACTTCTTTTCTACGACATTGGAGAATCTTTCATGGCTTCCATCCTTCTTATCAAAGTTATTATGATCATCATTATTCACATCATGCTTATCATATCAACTTTACTTTAGAAACATCTTCACCATCTTGAAGATTGTGTGCCTGCACAACTTAGATAGCAAGTACAACCAAATCTATAGAAGCATGAAGTTAACCATATCAAAATCACAAAAGCATTCAACTTTATATATCAGATGCCCAAACTTAATTACAAACAAGAGACACATACACTCAAACTTCTTGCTAGGGCTTTTGTCATAAACCCTAAACTATTTCATCAAGACTTTGGGCATTTCATAATAACTTTCATTACATCTAGGGTTTCAATGTTTCTTTCCACATCATATTGCAAACCCTAGAAACAATTCAGACAAATATAGATCTACAATGTATCTAACAACTTCTGAATTCATATGTTAGACTTCTCACTAGGATTTAGTGCGAGATCCTAGATTTCATACAGGAGCTTTTAACAACCAAAACCAATCACAACTCAATTCAAAGTAACAATATGACTAGCTTCCATTAGGGTTTGTTGCAAACCCTATATTTTCTCAAACAATCAAACATCAATCATAACTAAAACTCAGATTTCAACAATCTTACACAAATCTTAAATTATCGCATAGTCAACATATATCAGAGATTTGGACTTCTACTAAGGTTTGTTTACAAAACCCTAGAATTCACAAATATTATCATCCTAGAGAATCAAATTTCGACTAGGGCTTAGTTCCAAACCCTAGGACTCATGACCATCAACAATAAGGTCAACTCACATCTAGGATTCCATCATCATGCATAGGCATCTCATAACATGTGTTAGTCAAACCCAACTACACAAATATCAATGAGAGATAGACATATAGCAAACTTGATCAGACTAGGGTTTGATCGGACAAACACACACATGCCAAGGATTTCATTTCTAGGACGTTATAAGGGTCTTGCTTGTACACCCTACCAAACCCTAATGGTCTATGGTTTCAATACAAAACATAGCAAACACTAAATTACTAATACTTCAAAGGTTCGAGATTTCAGATATTACCATTCAACCCTAACAAGTTAGAGTTTCCATAACCATACTAAAACCCCAAACATGACTTCATCAACACATCAGACATTTTCTTTCCACAATAACCCTAAGTAGGTTAGGGTTTCACACATAATCATCGGCATACCCTTAAGTTAGGGCTTTCACAATGAACCTTTGTAAGGTTCTGCAAGAGTAACCAAAGATATGAAGAGGGTAGATTTATCTAATGATGAATCACCCAATCAATAATCTTTCAAGAAAGCTAGACAAAAAGATGTTAGTAATGGTTTATCAAGAATGAATATGAAGAGAGCAAAACTTGTAATTCAAAACATACCTCTTATTTCTTAATAAACCTTGTAATTCCAATGCTTTGTCTTGTGAAACCTTCTTCCATGTTCCTTGAGAATTCAGCAAGTCTTCTCTAAACAAAAATGACTTTGTATTTAATATAAACAAACTTAGATAAGTAAGGGAAACCAAATATAAAAGACAATACAAGGAGTAAGATACATATCTTTGGAAGTTGGTAAGGGCTCCTTCCAAGCTTGAGGAATGCAAGGGATAGAGTCCCTAAGAGTTCCTAGTAAATAGGTCTTTGACTTTGGGTCCTTCCATCATGTTCTTCTTTGGTGAAACTCTTTGGCAAAGATTGCTTGATTCCTGTCCCTTCTTTCTTGGCCCTTTAGACTTCTTTATTTCTTTGTAGACTTCTTCACTTTTCCTTCTACTAGATCCAAGACTTTATTCTTTTCCAGAATGCGATCTATCCTCTTCTTCCAAGCATTGTAATTGAATGATTCTTCTAATTTGTTCTCTTCCTTTATTGTGTTAGACATTGTCCTTGAAGATAGTAAGCTTCTTTCCTTATAAGGTCTCCTTATATGATCCTTTAATCAACTTCTTGAGGTTCCTTAGATTACTTTCAATAGATCCTTAAATTGTCTTTTTCCTCCTCCTTCATCTTAGCTCCATTCTCCAGCTTTAATGATGTTGATCCCAAGCCTCTAATAGCTTTTGTTATCTCCCAATTCCATTGTATGAGAAGATGATTCCTTTGATAAAGTGTGAGGTTGTTTACTCTTTCTTGTCATATGCCTAGATGCTTCACTGTCAATAATCCATGCATTATCATTATTAAGTGAACCTGTAAGTGCAGCCAAGAACCCTTGACTTTTGACTTTGTTGAATAAGTAGTAGAAGATCTTTTTGATACAGCTTCCTGCAGTATTGAATCCCATTCTTATCATAGAGGGAGTAATCATTTCCTTCAAGCCAATGAAGTGATCTTCAATCTTCTTTGACCTTAGCTCTGAAACCATGTTGAGAAATCAATGCTAGTAGGATTAGGGTTAGATTTCTCTTTCTTGATAATTACTTGTGAATTATGTTGGCTTCTTTTACTTATTTGTTATATTATCTTTCATCAAGCAATTACCAAATTATGTGTGCATGAAGATCACAAAAACACAAGACACGAGATATAGGCACTATGCTAGGGAAAAACCCCTATCTAGGGGAAAACCCAGTCAAAATCTCTTCCTTCAATAGTTTTCCTTGAGACTCTTCAACCTAGACAAAGACCTCCTCCACACCAAGCCAGCCTCTCCTTCTTCGATCCAACCTTCGACCTAGTAGCAACAGCACTTCGACCCTAGCAACTTCGACTTGGCAGCTTCCGGCATCAGCAACAGCTTTGACTTGGCAGCTTCCGATATCAGCAGCAACTTCGACTTGGCAATTTCTGGCATCAGCAGTAGCTTCGACTTTGACAAGGAGACTTCGATCTCCTAAAGTAGCCCACACGAGAGGGAGAGAGAGAGAGATACCAAAATTTCGATTTTGTCCTTTCCTTCCTTCTTGACCAAACTCGCACTCCTTTTAGCCTCCTTCTTCACCTTCGCACTTTTCCTAGCTTCAAGCTTCAGATATCGAACTATATGAGAGAGAATGAGATGCTCCAAATGAAGTCGAATTGCCTTGTATATATAGCCTTCCAATGAGGTCGAATTGCCTTCCTTGAGGCCGAATTGATCTTCTTGAGGTCGACTTGATGTGGAGGTTACATAATTCATTTTTGACTCAAAAATAATTCTTTTTACATCGTTCGAAAGCCCAAGAAGGGTCTCATAAAATATACAATGACTCTAATGACTCTTTATTAATCCTAGGAGTCCACAATGGGGACTTTGACTAATAAAATGATGACCCAAGCATGAAACCCGTGCTTTAATAAGTCATTAAAACAATAATAAAAATTCTTTTGACAAATACATTTTATGAAGACCGAACCTAGTAAAATTTTTCAACACCATGACCCTCTTGGTCATGGCACTAGCTGATGCACCTGAATCCAACATGCAATTATATAGCCGAAAACCATTGACAAGCAAGGTAATGAAAAATGGTTGATGACCTTTATTTCCTTTACCTCTATCCATACTTCGCAAAATCACCAAAGCATCATGATGGGGATCTTCAGGCTCCTTTCCACGAGGGACATCAATGGCTTTCAATAACTTAGACTTCTAAGAGGGGATCTTTAAAATCCTCATCACAGGAACTAATATCTCTGCATTATTAATCCAACCTCCCAAGTCAATATTTAAACCAAAATTAAAGGGCTTGTTGCACCCATTTTTTCAACATTCCAAGGAAGCAGGATCCAGGAGCTTGCAGATTTTTTCAAAGTCAGAATCATCAGCCAACTGTTTATTATGCCATTGTAAACCCATTCTGCAAATTTGTAATGCAAATGTTGCTAGTAAGACCATTTATTTATGTAACAACCTGGGTAAGCCTATCATTTTGGCGACGAATTTCATCCTAGGAGGTTTTTCGTCTAACTAATTATCTATACTTCTAAACACGGATGATCGGCAGAGTTTTTCCCTCCAGCCTCACCCCAAAGCTAGGGTCGAATTTATCGTCAAGGTCTTAGATGAGTCCTAGTGTTTTAGTCGAGTCTATTGTAAAAGTGATTTGGGAATAATTTAAGCTAATTGGCTAAATTATTTTATTACAGATCACTTGGTCTACTAGATCATATTGTGTCACAAAATTGGGTAAATATTTTGAGGGTCTATAACGAACAGGTATTCCCCCTTTGAGGGTTGAATTTGTAAAATCTTATGTAAAAAATATTTTAGTGCATGGTCCCTCATACTTAAACACCATGGCTAAAATATTTGAGGGTGGAAAAATTAATTAATCCCCTCAAGTGTCAATTAATTAATTTTTCTAGAAAAAATAGAATTAGATTGTATGCTAGAAAATTAATTAATTAGAGTTAAAAATTAAATTCTCCAAGCGGAAAAATTCGTGGATCTAAAAAAAGTTAAGTTTTGGAGGTCCCCCACCAAGGGAATATTGGAAATTTCAAGGAAATTTGGACCCTTGGACCTTGGTGGTTAAGTCAAAGTCAATTTTTTGAGGAAATTAGCTCAAAATAATTATTTTTGAGCTAATAAAAAATAGTTTTTAAGGAGAAATATGAAAATTCCTCAAAAATAAACGGCAGAGATTAAAAGTTGAACAAGGATTTATCAACAGTCGAGATTATTTTGACGGGGATCAAGCCAACTAGCCGTTCTTTTCCACTTGGAGGAATTTCTCTATAAACAGAAGGCTTTTTGCTTCTATTTTCATCTTATGATGAGCTGAGCTCTAATGTTATTTTGTAAACGTTGGTGTGAAGCCATTGTTCTGCTCGGAATGTTTGAACTTCACAATAAAAGACTTTGGGGTACAGTTCATGGTGTCTTTGTCTCATTGATTTGTGGCATGTGCTATGTATGTGCCTTCCTATATTGTGTTTAAAATATTATCTTAATCGTTATTGCATTTGTAGATGATAAGAACATTTTATTAGTAAGTTGTGGGCTTATCTTAGGTGATTCAATTCATTGTACGTTTTAATGATTTTTTTTGAGAAAATATATAGAGTTTGCAGGCACTCGGTCCTTGGGCTCCAAGTTCACATACTATGGGCACAGGCCAACCTTGTTTGGACTTCGAATATTTTATGGAACATTCCTACTTAGCTAAGGCTGTGGTTGAATATCTATCTTTCGAAATTCATCTAGTTGTCATCATATAAAAATTTTAATTCTCCAAATAAATTATGTATAAAAAAAATTGTAAATAAATTTTTAGTTTATAACCCTTGTTTTGCCGCTAGGGTTTGGGCTTTTGGGATTTAGAATTTTTTGTATATATTGGGGTTTTGGGCACTTGTAAATTTATTTGTGCAGGTGAGATCCAAGAAAATATGTTGGATTAGAGCTAGATCTAGGCCTTTGAGGGTAAGATCTAGTCTCTACAAATTTTGCGGGGCCAGTAACTAAATATTTTGCAATGATTTGGGCACTCATTGAAGATTTGAAGCAATTTTTCGAACTTTGTGAGGATTTCAAGAAATTTTAGGGCCTCTAGGCCCACCGTGGCTCCTTTTTCCTTGCCATCTACCTTCCCGATAAACTGCAAGCTTAGAAAAGGCCTCTAAGCCCTAGTCGTAATTCTATCTCTCCTCACCGTGAGCGAGGCCTCAAACCCTAGCTGCAACCTATTTTAGGACTTTCTCTTCCGTCAACCCTCTTTCAGGCTTGCCACAGCCCCTCTGGGCCTCTTCCTGCCCTCCTCTCTCCCTATCCTCCTCGCTGGCCCTTCCATCCTCCTCCATGTGCCTTGGCCAACCCTTTCTAACCTTGCCACAAGCCTTCTTAGGCTCTTTCCTCCTCACCGTAGACTTTGAGGCCTTCTCCTTTGCCTCGCTAGGTTTCATAGCCTAGGCTATAGGCCTTCTCTTCCCTGTCGTGGCCTACCTAAGGCCTTTGTTCCTTGTTGCCTCCCTTTCAACCCTCTCCCTTGCCTTTTTTCCTCTGTAATGTTCCAAACTAGGGAAAATAGTGCTATGCAAAGCAGACAAATAAATAACGCCATAAAATTAAATCAGACCATCAAACCACAAAATTGGCAACCAAACTGCGTTGAATACTCATTTTATTAAATGGGAAGAGTTGTACAACAAGGTGTTGGAATGTGTGCACCTGGGCTTGCTCTAGGTAAGCTAGCAAAAGCCCAAAATGAACAATGGAACACCCTCCTCAAATCTGCTGGTAATCCGGCCGAAGAGCTACGCTATTACTGCCTAGAAAGGTGTTGCTCCCTCAAATGATCAGTGGTTAGAGCCTTCCCTGTCACTCAAAAAATTCCGGGAAATTAGTCCCAGCCTCTACACACAAAACCCAGAATAACCCATGAAGGAATTGCCGAAATGTTGACCTCAGAATTTTGGCCCAAATTCCCCTTATCTCCTCTAGCTGTTGTCTAAGTTGGGAACCCTTTTTGACCCCTCAAATCTGCCCAAAAAATTCTATAAAAGTAGCAATGTGATCCTTGCCCAAAACCCAGAATAACCCAAAGGGTTTCCCTTGGTTCCAACCTTCAAAAATTGACCCTTCATGGCTTAGCCCTCCTCCAATTTCGAATTTTGTTGGTGTGACTGATCCTGTCAATCTCTGCTCTCCCAACTCCAGCAAGCCTCCTCAAATGGCCCTCCAAATGATCTCCCAGCTCCAAACTCCCCTGGATGGTGTTGCCCCAAAGAGTCTCACTCCGATCACTGCGCAGTCATGGAGGAGATGACACAGTCTTATGTGTGATGAAATGAGAGTTGCGTGTAGGATGGCCCTCTTGTATGTAGCTGCCCTCTATACTCCTGAAAATGATGAAATGATGCTCCTGTCTCCCCAACTTCCCAGAGTGCCCCACATTGTGACTGCGCAATCCCCGCCCTGTTGTAACTCCCCCTCCTGCTGGTACTTGACTTACAGCTGTTGTAACTCATGTCCCTGTTGTTGCTACAAACTGAGATGAAAAAGAACTCCCTCCTAGGGCTGGCATTCGAAGTCCACCAAAGCAAGGGTTGAGATCTCCGCTCAGAGACACTCGTGTGTTAAACAACACAGTAACCCGACTAAGCAGCTTGAGCAACTAAGATTGAGTTCAATATGTCAAAAGATAAGATGCTGAAATGAGGAGAGTTGCCTTCCTTATAGAGATTTCGTGGAGCAATTTTCCCTCCATCGTGGGTCCGTCACTTAACCATCAATTTCCCCTCCACGCAAATCGAACTAGGGAATGCATATTCTCCGAGCGTGGGTGGCCCCCACGTACAAATGAACCACATCGAAATAACTTCTACTAAGTCTAGCCTCCTAATAAAATCAAATGGGCCCCATCACCTCCAAAATCGACCGCAAAATATAGAAATTAATCTTGTTCCAAAATAATTTAGGAAGGAACATTACAGTCCTTCCCTCCCAAATGTTGCATGTCCCCAAGCAACTTCAGTGTTGGATGCTCAAGTATGCGCTCGCCCTCCCAAGTAGCATCCTCATCTGGAAAGCTCCTCCAATGCACCAAAAATCGCTTGTCCTCAAGCAATGTCTGAGCAAGCATCCTCTCTAACAGCTGCTCCCCACTATCACAGCGAAATGTGTTGTTGATTTGTGGTAGCATCGGATGTGCTCTAGCCATGAAAATTGGTGGAGAGGCTAAAGCACATGAGATCTCCGAGACCCAGAAATGGTTTAGGCAGATTGTACCCAATTTGGGAGATATTAAAATAATTAATATTTTTAATGGAGTTCGTAAGTCTAAACTTAGGAAAAATAAAATATTAATGGCTATTAATATAAAACTGGGTTAGAAGGTTCCAAAAGTCATGGATCAAGCCAAATCTAATCTTAGCCGTTGATTAGAGATTTAATCTCGGTCATTGAAGGACCAACAGGAAAAGTATAAGAGAAGGCTTGAGGGTCAGTTGGAAAACACACCAAAGTGATCAGTCATTCGATTTGCTAGAGCGGAGTTACTAAGCAAAGTCGAATCAGTGATCAGCAGCGAGGGGTAGTGAGTACTGGACAGAGAGGCAGAGATAGTGCCGCGAGACCAAAGCAGAAGCAGAGAGGCAGACGCAAAAGCCAGAGCAGGCCACGCATAGCCCATCAGAGACAGCACAGAGGCCAAAGGGCCTGCGTCATCCACGCAGAGGGTCCCAGAGGCTACACAATGCCTCAAAGGGCTGACGCAGAGGGTTCTAAGGCTGACGCAGAGGCCAGAAGGGAGGCCATAAGGGCCAGCGCAGTGCTTCAGAGTTGCTGGAGAGGGTTTCGTGAGACAGGTTTTCTGAATACTTGTTTCCGAATAGAGAGGTATTACTGCCGGTTATTTTTCTCTATGGGGTGAGCCAGTTTGGCACCCAGTTGTACTCAAAGATATACTGCATAATAATAAACCCTCTAAATTGCTGCACCGGTTTCCCACATTGGGCTTTTCTAAGGATGAGTTGTCCAAAAATAACGGTGTCACTTGTGTGTTTATTTTCTTTCAGTTGTTGATCTGTAGATGTTGAGACTGTATTGTGTTTATTTTGTTATTTATATGTTTTAAATAGCTTGTTCAGAATTAACAAGTAGAAGAAATAAACCAGAAGAATACAGATTAAATTTCTAACGGATAGACTTAGAAATTTCAACATGGTATCAGAGCGTGGTTTCAGATCACAGGAGAGTTGAAAGCATCAGCTAAGCAGAGCATTTGTAGCAGAATCAGCTGTCCCGAGTGACAGAAGTTGATCCTTGCAAAAAGCAACAGAAGAAGGGTTGATGCAGAGGGACTGCGTCATCAGTCCGAGCCAGAGAGAGGTCAGCGTAGACGCTGAGGAGGGTAGAAAAGGCTCACGCAGAGACCAAGAGGGTTGATTCAATTGGTTGAGGGAGCAATTTTGCCAGTGTCAGGATTGCGCAGAGCCTAGAGGCTCAGTCCTTCAGTTGTTGGGGCATAGGAAGTTGTGGGAAGTTTGCGAGAGTGAAGCTGGTGGGATACTGTGGGCAGAACAGTACCTAACAGGTCAAAACCAAGGTAGAGAGAGTTGTTACCGAGGCGGATTTCTAGCCAAGGAATCTGGATCAATGTTGAAAGTGCACAGAAGATTGGGGAGGTGCAACTTGACAATTGGCAGGAGGAATTCCAGAAGGGAAATCGAGACTCAGAGGGAGTCTAGCAGAGAACTTACAGGCGGGCAGTAGAGAGACTCAGCAGGAGTTGAAGAGAGAACTTCCAGAGGGAAGTAGAGAGACTCGGAGGAGTCGACGAGAAGAGCATAGAGATGGACATGAATGGGCTGAGGGATCAAGACAGGCTGGACGAGGCATCCAACTTTGTGGTTTGGAAGGCCAAGATCCTGTCCATTCTAGATAGACATCACAACAAGGCCTTCACCTTGAGAACAGTGGCGATCCCAGTTGACTCGGCTAAAAATGAGAAGTACGAGGAGGCAATGGCCAAGGCGAAATGCATCATCCTTGATGGGGTCAAGGATCATGTGGTCCAACATATTGCCGAGAAGGAAACAACAAATGAAATGTGGACACCTTGAAGAAATTGTACTAGCATACTTCCGTGCAGAGGAAGATGCTACTTGAGAATCAATTGCAGTCATACCAAATGCAGAAGGGGGAGCACATAGATCACTTCCTCAGTCGGCTGAAGGAGATCTGGGACCAACTAACTTCCATAGTGGCCACGCCGGATGAGGAGATGTTGGTGAGGACCACACTTAACGCAGTCTCCGAGGAGTGGGAGACATTTGTCCAGAGCATATTGGGCAGGGCGGATCTTCCAGATTGGGAAGAATTGTGGGCGGCTCTTTGCCAAGAAGAGATTAGATGGCTGAGCAAGATGGGAAGTGGCAACAAAGGAGTTCGGATCAAGAAGGAAGAGGAAGAGGATGCAACTCTGGCATCTGCGGGAAAGCAGGAGAAGAGGGAGAAAAAGGGCCTCTCCAAGGTCAAGTGCTTCAACTGTGGGGAACTGGGTCATTATGCGAACCAGTGTCCCAAGAAGAAGAGTAAGGGAGAGGCGCCTGACTCAAAGGCAATGCCAGCAAAGGCGGAGAAGGAAGTCGAGGAGGATGACGATTGTGCCATAAGTGCTCATGTACCTCTACAGAAGAGGTGGGGAGACATCGAGCTGTAGTCAGGAGGACTACAAGCGATGTGGGGTAGGATCCTTGAGGAACCCAACCTCTTGGATTATACCTTGCTACAGGAGCCTCGAAGAGAGTAGCAGGACTAGTGGATGTTGGTAGAGACGGATGCGGATGAAGCGGCAGAGAGTGCTACAGTGCAGGAGTCCCATGGCAACGCGAGGCTAGCAGGCTACAGCAGTGCGAAAGGCACGGAGAGTGTTAAAACAGTGCAGGATGGCACAGAGAGGTTTGAAGCGGTGCGAGATGCAGGGAGTTGTTGTAGCAGCGTAGAGGCCATAGAGGGAGCACCTGATAGCAGCAGAGAGAGCTTACGCATCGGGAGTGTTTCTAGCCTGACAGGATGTCAATAGTTGGGTGGATCAGTTACTTACTTCTCAGTAACTAAGTTGCAATGCAGTAGCACGATGCAACATGATGAGAGGGGGTTGCAGTGCATAATAACATATGCAATGTTGGGAGAAAGGACCAGCAACAGCACGGATGCAGAGGGAGCTATCGTACGGATGCAGCACTAGCAGTGGCAGGGCCATGGACAACAGTACAGGATGCAGCAGTGCAGAGGATGTTGGGCAGGGAGGCCCAGCATCAGCACAGGTACCAGTGTCATATAATTAGAGTGATGCTCAGTGAGGAGTATTACTAGAGCACAATCCTCGCTAAGAGGGACTGTTGATTTGTGGTAACATCGGATTTTCTCTAGCCATGAATTGGTGGAGAGGCTAAAGCACATGAGATCTCCAAGACCCAGAAATTGTTTGGGCAGATTATACCCGATTTGGGAGATATTAAAATAATTAATATTTTTAATGGAGTTCCTAAGTCTAAACTTAGGAAAAATAAAATATTAATGGGTATTAATATAAAACCGGGTTAGAAGGTTCCAAAAGTCACGGATCAAGCCAAATCTAATCTTAGTCGTTGATTAGAGATTTAATCTCGACCATTGAAGGACCAAGAGGAAAAGTATAAGAGGAGGCTTGAGGGTCAATTGGAGAACACGCCAGAGTGATCAGTCATTCGATTTGCTAGAGTAGGGTTGCTAAGCAAAGCTGAATCAGTGATCAGCAGTGAGGGGCAATGAGTACTGGACAGAGAGGCAGAGATAGTGCCGAGAGACTAGAGCAGAAGCAGAGAGGCAGACGCAGAAGCTAAAGCAAGCCACGCAAAGCCCAGCAAAGACAGCGCAGAGGCCAAAGGGCCTGCGTCATCCACGCAAAGGGCAACAGGAGTGACGCAAAGGGTCCCAAAGGTTGCGCAGTGCCTAAGAGGGCTGACGCAGAGGCCAAAAGGGCCAGTGCAGTGCTTCAGAGTTGCTGGAGAGGTTTCATGGGAAAAGTTTTCTGAATACCTGTTTCAGAATAGAGAGGTATTACTGTCGGTTATTTTTCTCTGTCGGGTGAGCCAGTTTGGCACCCAGTTGTACTCAAGAATATATTGCATAATAATAAACCCTCAGAATTGCTGCCCCGGTTTTCCCGCATTGGGTCTTTCCGGGGACGAGTTGTCCAAAAATAATAATGTCACTTGTGTGTTTCTTTTCTTTCAGTTGTTGATCTGTAGATGTTAAGACTGTATTGTGTTTATTTCGTTATTTATATGTTTAAAATAACTTGTTTAGAATTAACAAGTAGAAGAAATAAACCAAAAGAATACAGATTAAATTTCTAATAGATAGAATTAGAAATTTCAACATGTGCCAGGGCCCCAGATGTGCCACTGGATTGTGACTGACCTTTGCGTTGTCTTGATATGAAAGAATCCTTCAATACCAGGATCCTAGGCCATCCTGTCCAACATGAAGCTCCCCTCGCTCCACTCATTATCTTGCCCGGTGCAAGTACCAGAAGTCCCTTGCTCCATCAGTGACTCGCTAAAGCCCAATGGAAGATCTATATGATCTCCCCCTGTAGTAGCCAGCACATCCCTAAAGGTTATTGAGTTGTGAAGAGTTGTGATGCCCCAATTCCTTGCTAGTCCCAGAGTGGTGCCACCATGCTGACACTGCGCTACTCTAACTATGACATACTCCCCATCATGCGTAGACAGTATCCTCCTCTCCTGAGGCCTAGTGGCAAAAAATTAGTGAAAGTCAAGATCATCCTGCCCGGGCATCTCCATGAAACCAATATCTACCCCTCCACTGCCAATCTCAACTCTGAGCCATAACAGGACAAGTCTGCCTCGCCATGCAGTGGAGGTTTCAATGATCCCCCATGTGTCAAACCCAAAGTGAACTGGATCATCCTCTGCCATGACCCTTCTCATCACAAAGTGGAGTGATCTGCCCGCCAACCAGATCCCCGGATTCCCCAAACATACGGGGAGCTCATAACTCCCACTCCTCACAGGATGTCATTGCGTAACGTCATTACCAACTAGAACCCATCTGACCCTCATCTCTGATCCCTGTATGTATTCCCTGGGTGGACCCCAAGTATAAGGAGTAGGTCTCATGGCAGTGAACCTGCCTTGCTCTTGCCAGACCACGCAGTTAAATCCGCTATCCCAACTACTGATGATACACCTCGACACTGCTCGGAGTCTGGGTACCCTCCTGTAGACAATGTCTACCATCCACCGTCCCTCAAGTGTGAGCTCAGGGGTGGAATATATGCTACCTCGACTATCAACCACGTCCTCCCTAAGCCTGTATCCGATAGCTCATGCACCTACCAAGGGTTTCAACTGAAGAGTCTCCTCCCGGCTCATGGCACGCAGTGTCTCATTCAACTGTCTAGGGTGAGCGTCTCATACCCTGCTGCTTGAATGAAGAGTGTCAAGGGGAAACAACCAAACACTCTGTGACTGTAAGGAACACTGGAGGATGATGGGCCGGTATGTGCCAAAGAGTATGATCAAAATTCTGCCGGAATGCCCAAGAATGATCCTATAGACAACACTCTCTCTGCCTCGGATCTGTACTCCATCGAAGCCATGTCTCCGCTAAGCATGGTGTCCCCAAATGCTCAACAATGTCCTCATCGATCCTAGGTGAGCTGCATCTAATGGTACACCTAATGCCCTGTCCATATGCCTCCTTGGAGACAACGCTCCAAGAGCCTGCTGCGCTGCACCATGCGTCACTACACACCACCAAGCAACACCGCATTCCTTGACATGCCACTGTATGCCTCAACCTGTCCCTATACACCACTGGATACCCCTAGCTAGGGCTATGCCATCCTGTACCATCCTGTGTCCCGCCTGTGTCACTACACCGGTCACTCCCCACATGTACTCAATGTGATGTGAGGCACTCCCCCATGCGTCTCCATGCCCATCTGTAGACCAATGCTCCACGCTAGATGCTCCTACCCATCCCCGAATGAGATGGCCTAAAGTTGTGTCCCTATGCGTCAGCCCACACCCGATCGGTATCATCACCTCCATCGTCGCATCATCATACCCTCCGGTGAATGGATCTTCACTCCAAATCCTCCCTGAGGGATCCGAGAAGTGAATCTCCCTATGTGTCAGCAGTGATGCTACCCCTGCGCTACTCCTCTACGTCCTCTGTGCCCCACACAAAAGTGAAGAATCCCCAACTCCATACAAGGCGCCATCTGGTGGCCTACCAATGCCACCTCCTTCGACAAACTCCTGCCAGAGTGTGTTGATCACCCCGTGATCCTGTGTACAAACGTCGTACCAAGTCAACCCAAGAAACCTGTCCATAAATTGGTTGGCCATTGGTGCTGACCAAAACTCTCCTAGTGGAGGTGCACGCTCGACTACTATGTCAACTATACCCTCTAGGTCATAGTCAGCCAATATACCTGGGAAATGATAGTTGGTCTCTCTCGGATCCCAATGCCAGTCGGGCCTTCCAGCATCCCATTGCCTGGAAACTCCTGCTGATCTCCACCTGGATCCACTACCATATCCATAGCCCACTCCACCGTGTACCAACTAAGAATCTCTCGCCACCCAACCCCAAGAAAGGGATTGAATGCACGAACTCCCGCACATAGAACAACCCCAGCATGCAGGTGTTGCACCTTGTGCAACTCAGGTCGTCTCATCTCGTTATCCTGGTCAATACATAAAATCTGACTAGGTAGCTCTGTCTCTCTCTGTCCAATGGGCCAAGGTAACCTAACAGTGCTACCAGCACCGTATATGTATGCCCGAAGAACGCTGCTCTCATGCTCCAATGTGCACTCTAGCAACACCAGTAGGGAATCCAACCGCTCCCCAGCGTGAGTCAATTTGGTCGTGGACTCGCACAAACCGCGCTCATGCCCTCCAGCTCCTCGTTCTACTGCAGAATAGCCTCACACACTAATGCGACCTTCCTTTTTAATAGTAGAAGGTCGGCCTGAAATTGGCAGAACTGTTGTGGGCCTCTATTGCTTGTAAACTCAGTGACAGCTCCATATACCTCAACAACTGTTGGCATCTCGTCCATGGGTGGCTCCTCAACAGATGGCTCTATGTGTGTAGGCTCTATCTTCTCCACCAAGGTGTCAACTGGGTCTATCAAAGAGGTCTCTAATAAAGGTCCCCTGTGCCACACTGGCTATATCGATGTGCTCCTCACCATCCTGTGGGCTCTCAACATCATGCTCAACCTCCTCCTTAAGCTCCTGATATCTAAAGTCGGGCCTCCACCAACAAAAGCGCCCCCTGGTCTCACCCTCTAACTATCTTTGTCCTGCCTGCTCCTTCAGGAGATCTGGTGCCCTAATCTGGTCAACTTTCCCCACATCATGTAGATGGTTGCACCCCCACGACATGCTCACCTCTAACGTCTCTGTTATAAGGGTGAGGATGGGTTTGGTCTATCACCCTCCTCAACTGGGCCAATCATTCATTGTCCCAATGAATTCTACCCCAAAATTTATGCATACCGGATTTCCCTTGAGCCATGGGTTTATCTCCAGTTTCACCCATCACTGTGCCCTCATACCCAAAGCTTCCATGATGTTTGGCTAGTTTCCCACTGTTGGACCAAGATCATGCTCTGATACCACTATAATGTTCCAAACTAGGGAAAATAGTGCTATGTAAAGTGGATAAATAAAATAACACCATAAAATTAAATGAGACCATCAAACCACAAAATTGGCAACCAAACTACGTTGTCTACTCATTTTATTAAATGGATAGAGTTGTACACCAAGGTGTTGGAATGTGTGCACCTGGGCTTGCTCTAGGTAAGCTAGCAAAAGCCCAAAATGAACAATGGAACACCCTCCTCAAATCGGCTGGTAATCTGGCCCAAGAGCTGCGATGTTACTGCCTAGAAAGGTGTTGCTGCCTAAAATGATTTGTTGTTAGAGCCTTCCCTGTTGGTCAGAAAATTCTGGGAAATAGAGCCTTCCCTGTTGCTCAAAAAATTTCGGGAAATTAATCCCAGCCTCTACACAAGAAACCCAGAATAACCCACGAAAGAATTGCCCAAATGTTGACCTCAGAATTTTGGCCCAAATTCCCCTTAGTTCTTCTAGCTGCTGGCTGAGTTGGGACCCTTATTTGACCCCTCAGACTACCCAGAAAATTCTATAAAATTAGAAGCGTGATCCTTGCCCAAAACCCGGAAAAAGCCAAAAAGGGTTTCCCTTGGTTCCAACCTTCAAAAATTGACCCTTCACAGCTTGGCCCTCCTCCAATTTCGAATTATGTTACTGTGACTGATCCTGTCAATTTGTGCTCTCCCAACTCCAACAATCCTCCTCAAATGGCCCTCCAAATGATCTCCCAGCACCCCAGCTCCAAACTCCCCCGAATGGTGCTACCCTAAAGAGTCTCACTCCAATGACTGCCAATCATGGAGGAGATGACGCAGCCCTTGGTGTCATGAAATGAGAGTAGCATGTAGGATGGACCTCTTGTCTATAGCAGCCCTCTATACTCTTGAAAATGATGAAAGGATGCTCCTGTCTCCCCAACTTCCCGGTGTGCCTCACGCTATGACTGCGCAATCCCAGCGCTGCTGTAACTCCCCCTGCTGTTGGTACTCGACTTACAGTTGTTGTAACTCGTCTCCTTGTTGCTGCTACAAACTAAGATGAAAAAGAACTCCCTCCTAGTGCTGGCACTCGAAGTCCACCGAAGCAAGGGTTGAGATCTCCGCTCAGAGACACTCATGTGCTAAAAAACACAGTAACCCGGCTAAGCAACTCGAGGAACCAAGATTGAGTTCAATATCTCAAAAGATAAGATGCAGAAATGAGGAGAGTTGCCTTCCTTATATAGATTTCGTGGAGCAATTTTCCCTCCATTTTCCTTCCATCGTGGGTCCCTCACTGGACCATCAAATTCTCCTCCATGCAAATCGAACTAGGGAATGTGTATTCTCCTAGTGTGGGTGGCCCCCAAGTACAAATTAACCATATCGAAATAACTTCTACTAAGTCTAACCTCCTAATAAAATCATATGGGCCACATCACCTCCAAAATCGGCCCCAAAATGTAGAAATTAATTATGTTCCAAAATAATTTAGGAAGGGGCATTACAGTCCTCCCCTCCCAAATGTTGCTTGTCCCCAAGCAACTTCAGTGCTGGATGCTCAAGTATGCGCTTGCCCTCCCAAATAGCATCCTCATCTGGCAAGCTCCTCCAATGCACCATAAATCGCTTGTCCTCAAGCAATGCCTAAGAAAGCATCCTCTCTAACTATTGCTCCCCACTGTCACTGCAAAATGTGCCAGGGTCCCAGATGTGCCACTGGATCGTGCCTAACCTCTACACTATCTTGATATGAAAGAATCCTTCAATACCAGGATCCCAGGCCATCCTGTCCAACATGAAGCTCCCCTCGCTCCACTCATTATCTTGCCCGATGCAAGCACCAGAAGTCCCCTACTCCATCAATGACTCGCTAAAGCCCAATGGAACATTTGTATGATCTCCCCCTATAGTAGCCAATGCATCCCTAAAGGTTATTGAGCTGTGAAGAGCTGTGATGCCCCAGTTCCCTAATAGTCCCAGAGTGGTGCCACCATGCTGACGTTGCGCTACTCTGACTATGACATACTCCCCATCGTGCGCAGAAAATATCCTCCTCTACTGAGGGCTAGTGGCGAAAAATCTGTGAAAGTCAAGCTCATCCTGCCCGGGCATCTCCATGATGCCAATATCTACCCCTCCATTGCCAATCTCAACTCTGAGCCATAACAAGACAAGTCTGCCTCGCCATGTAGTGGAGGTTTCAGTGATCCCCCATGTGTCAAACCCAAAGTGAACCAGATAATCCTCTGCCATGACCCTGCTCATCACAAAGTGGAGCAATATGCCCACCAACTAGATCCCTGAATTCCCCAAACATACAGGGAAATCATAACTCCCACTCCTCACAAGATGTCGCTGCATAACTTCGTTACCAACTAGAACCCATCTGGCCCTCATCTTTGATCCATGTATGTATTCCCTGGGTGGACCCCAAGTATAAGGAGTAGGTCTCATGCCTGTGAACCTGCCCTGCTCCTGCCAGACCACGCAGTGAAATCCACTATCCCAACTCCTGATGATACACCTCGACACTGCTCGGAGTCTGGGTACCCTCCTGTAGACGAAGTCTACCATCCACCATCCCTCAAGTGTGAGCTCAGGGGTGGAATATATGCTACCTCGACTATCAACCACATCATCCCTAAGCCTGTATCCGACAGCTCGTGCACCTACCAAGGGTCTCAACTAAAGAGTCTCCTCTCGGCTCATGGCACGCAGTGTCTCATCCAACTATCTAGGGTGAGCCTCCCATACCCTGCTGCCTGAATGGAGAGTGTCAAGGGGAAACAACCAAACACTCTATGACTATAAGCAACACTGGAGGATGATGGGTGGGTATGTCCCAAATGGTATGATCAAAATTCTGTCGGAATGCCCAAGAGTCATCCCACAGACGACACTCTCTCCGCCTCGGGTCTACTAATACCTCCATCGAAGCCTTCTCTCCGCTAGGCATGGTGTCCCCAGATGCTCAACAATGTCCTCATCGATCCTAGGTGAGCTGCATCCAACGGTACACCTAATGCCCTATCCATATGCCCCCTTGGAGGCAACGCTCCAAGAGCTCACTGCGCCGAACCATGTGTCACTGCACACCACCAAGCAACACCGCATTCCTTAACATGCCACTGTATGCCGCAACCTATCCCTAAAAACCACTGGATACCCCCGGCTACGACTATGCCATCCTGTACCGTCATATGTCCCACCTGTGCCACTGCACCGGTCACTCCCCGCATGTACTCAATGTGATGTGAGGCACTCCCCCATGTGTCTCCATCCCCATCTGTAAACCAATGCTCCGCACTAGATGATCCTACCCATCCCCGAATGAGATGGCCTAAAGTTGTGTCCCTATGCGTCGGTCCACACCCGACCGGTATCATCACCTCCATCGTCACATCATCATACCCTACCATGGATGGATCTTCACTCCAAATCCTCCCAGAGGAATCCGAGAAGTGAATCTCCCTATGTATCATCAGTGATGCTACCCCTGGGTTGCTCCTCTGCGTCCTCTATGCCCCACACAAAAGTGAAGAATCCCCAACTCCATACAAGGCGCCATCTGGTGGCCTACCAATGCCACCTCCTCCGACAAACTCCTGGCAAAATGTGCGGATCACCCCGTGATCTTGTGTACCAACGTCGTACCAAGTCAACCCAAGAACCCTGTCCATAAACTGGTTGGCCACTGTTGCTGACCGAAACTCTCCTAGCAGAGGTGCATGCTCGACTACTAGGTCAACTATACCCTCTAGGTCATAGTCAACCGATATAACTGGGAAATGATTGGTGGTCCCTCCCAGATCCCAATGCCAATCGGGGCTTCCAGCATCCCAAGTGCCTAGAAACTCCTACTGAGCTCCACCTGGATCCACTACCATCTCCATAGCCCACTCCACCGAGTACCAACTCAGAATCTCTCGCTGTCTCATCTCGCTATCCTGGTCAGTACATAAAATCTGACTAGGTAGCTCTGTCTCTCTCTGTCCAATGGGCCAAGGTAACCTAACAGTGTTGCCAGCCCCGTCTATGTATGCCCAAAGAGGGTTGTTCTCATGCTCCAACATGCACTCTAGTTGCACCACTAGGGAATCCAACCACTCCCCAACGTGAGTCAATTTGGTTGTGGACTCGGCACAAACCACGCTCATGCCCTCCAGCTCCTTGTTCTGCTGCAGAATAGCCTCACGCACTAATGTGACCTTCCTTTTTAACGCAAGAAGGTTGACCTAAAACTAGTGGAATTGTTGTGGGCCTCTATCACCTGTAAACTCGGTCACAGCTCCAAATACCTCAGCAACTATTGCCATCTCGTCCATGGGTTGCTCCTCCTCAACAAATGGCTCTATGTGTGTAGGCTCTATCTTCTCCACCAAGGTGTCAACTGGGGCTATCAAAGAGGTCGCTAATAAAGGTGACTCTTGTGCCACACTGGGTATATCGATGTGCTCCTCACCATCCTGTGGTCTCTCAACATCATGCTCAACCTCCTCCTCAGGCTCTTGATATCTAAAGCCAGGTTTCCACTAGCAAAAGCGCCCCCTAGTCTCACCCTCCTGCTCCTTTTCAGGAGATCTGGTGCCCTGATCTAGTCGACTTTCCCCACATGATGTAGATGGTTGCACCCCCACGACCTGCTCACCTCTAACGTCTCTGTTATAAGGGTGAGGATGGGTTTGGTCTGTCACCCCCCTCAACTGGGCCAACCGTTCATCGTCCCAATGAATTCTACCCCAAAATTTTTGCATACTGGATTTCCCTTGAGACATGGGTTTGTCATACCCAAAGCTTCCACGATCTTCTGGCTAGTTTCCCACAACTGGGCCAAGATCATGCTCTAATACCACTATAATGTTCCAAACTAGGGAAAATAGTGTTATGCAAAGTGGACAAATAAAATAACACCATAAAATTAAATCAGACCATCAAACCACAAAATTGGCAACCAAACTGCTTTGTCTACTCATTTTATTAAATGGGAAGAGTTGTACAACAAGGTGCTGGAATGTGTGCACCTGGGCTTGCTCTAGGTAAGCTAGCAAAAGCACAAAATGAACAATGGAACACCCTCCTCAAATCTGTTGGTAATCTGGCCCAAGAGCTGTGTTGTTACTGCCTAGAAAGGTGTTTCTGCCTGAAATGATCTATTGTTACAGCCTTCCCTGTTGCTCCGAAAATTCCAAGAAATTAATCCTAGCCTCTACACAAGAAACCCAGAATAACCCACGAAGGAATTGCCCAAATGTTGACCTCTGAATTTTGGCCCAAATTCCCCTTAGCTCCTCTAGCTACTGGTTGAGTTGGGACCCCTGTTTGACCCCTCAGACTGCCCAGAAATTTTTATAAATTAGAAGTGTGATCCTTGCCCAAAACCCAGAAAGGGTCTCCCTTGGTTCCAACCTTCAAAAATTGACCCTTCACATTTTGGCCCTCCTCCAATTTCGAATTTTGTTGCCGTGACTGATCCTTTCAATCTCTGCTCTCCCAACTCTAGCAATCCTCCTCAAACGGCCCTCCAAATGATCTCCCAGCACCCCAGCACCAAACTCCCCCGGATGGTGCTGCCTCAAAGAGTCTCACTCCAGTGACTGTGCAGTCATGGAGGAGATGACGTAGCCCTGCGTGTGATGAAATGAGAGTTGCGTGTGGGATGGCCCTCTTGTCTGTAGTTGCACTCTATACTCCTGAAAATGATGAAAGGGTGCTCCCGTCTCCCCAACTTCCCGGAGTGCCTCACACTGTGACTGCGCAATCCCCGCTTTGTTGTAACTCCCCCTGCAGCTGGTACTCGACTTACAGCTGTTGTAACTCGTCTCCCTGCTGCTACTACAAACTGAGATGAAAAAAAACTCCCTCCTAGGGCTGGCACTCAAAGTCCACCGAAGCAAGGGTTGAGATCTCCGCTCGAAGACACTCGTGTGCTAAACAACACAGTAACCCGGCTAAGCAGCTCGAGCAACTAAGATTGAGTTCAATATGTCAAAAGATAAGATGCTGAAATGAGGAGAGTTGCCTTCCTTATATAGATTTCGTGGAGCACTTTTCCCTCCATTTTCCCTCCATCGTGGGTCCCTCACTTAACCATCAATTTCCCCTCCATGCAAATCAAACTAGGGAATGTGTATTCTCCTAGTGTGGGTGGCCCCCACGTACAAATTAACCACATCGAAATAACTTCTACTAAGTCTAGCCTCCTAATAAAATCGAATGGGCCCCATCACCTCCAAAATCGGCCCCAAAATGTAGAAATTAATCCTGTTCCAAAATAATTTAGGAAGGGACATTACATCCTGACTGTTGGTTTATCATTTAATTTCTGAGGCTAATTCTGGGTTTGTTGCAGCAATTTGGAGTCAAATTATTTGAGTTTTCAGGTGATCTAGCTTTTGAAAGAATTGTGGACAAGTTGAACAAGTGGTCTTCTAGGCCTTGGGCCTCAAAGGTTTGGTATCTAAACTCTATTTCCCTCACTGTCTTTTGCTACAGCACTCTGATCTATTCCCAATAGTGACATAAACACCCATAAAAGTGCCTTAATAATTCCACAATTTTGCTTTACATACTAAGGAAGTAATTTCACATATTGGGCAATTTTTATTTGAGCAAAATTCACATGTTTCACTGACTATCATTTATGATTCAACTCAATACTAAGGTCTAATACAAATTAATGGCACAAGTATCTTTTCTGTCCATTTATTGACTGTCATCTAAAGTGAAAGAAAGAGGAGAATTCTGGGCCTGTTAGGCATTTTTTACCTCACTGTGGTCATATTTACTCACTGTTGTTATAAGAATTCATTTATGCTCATGATATAAGGCACATAAGGATTTTTGCCATAGCTAGTATTGGGAACATTAAATTTTGAAGTAAATTTATTATTGATCTTTCGCTACATTGCTCCTGTGGTTTTAAGAGATCTAACATTGTTGTTTCTTGTCGTGAAAATTCCAAACTGGAACCCTATTGCAACAACTGGAGATTATTCTCCTAATTGTTAATTTTATTTAACAATTTATTTGTTGTTTGCTACGGCAAATACTGAAAAAATCACATTGCAACCTTCACAAATAAAATTCTGCGGAAGAAAATAAAACGCTCGATGCTGAAAAATGCTAGCACACACACATAAAAAATAACACAATTATTTTTCGACAAAAGTCCCCAGAAAAGCCTAATGCGGGAGAACCGGTGTAGTAGCTAAGGGTTTTATTATTATGCAGCAGTGAGAAAATCTGAGTACAACTGAATGCCGAAATCTGGCAATCCAACAGAGAAAAATATTGGCAAAAATCTAGTGAGGAATTTTCTTCACCCCACACGCAAACACCTAACACGACTTGCCTTCAAAAATTCGGCCTTCTGACCCTCTGCATTTCCTGCTGGACGGCTAGCCTCAGACTGCGTGTGTGTGTGTGCATATAAGTTACAGTATAATGAAAAAAACAAAAGCAGTATCATTATTAAGTGTAAAAAGGAAAAAAAAATGGAAATATTTAAATGTTCAAAGACCAAAAATGGATTGTAATTCCAAAATGAAGGAAGGAATATTTTCCTATAAAGGTTTTCCAATTGCAGATTATAGATTATTTACATTTGAAGGGAGTATCCAAAGAAAAGAGATTAATGTCCTTATCAACACAAGCGACAAAGAAAATTACATCAATATTAATTTGGCAAATCAGTTATCAATTTCAGAACCATATATAGATGAAAGAGAAGACATTTTTGGCAAGAAATGTTATGAAATTAACGATTTACAAATGACAATTGATAATTAGGAATGTATATCCCAATTCAGTGTTATAACTTGTTTCAAAAAAAGATTGATGTAATTTTCGGTTTACCCTGGTTTGAAAAACTAGATACCTTCATATTAAACACACAGAAAAAGCTTTTGATTTTTCTCAATAAGAAAAAGAAGACGACACTTCAGGGCATTATAGTGAAGTTAAATTCAACAGTACCTTCATCCAAACATCTTAATGATATATCAAAGGAATCACTCAGGGAAATCAAAATTCAATATCAAAGATGCAGAAAGAATTTGACGAAGTTAGCTACTATAATCACTGTTGATAATATCGGCGATATATCGGCGATATTCGGAAATATCGCGATATTTTCGGCAAAACGATATATCGCCGAGAAAATATCGCGATATTTTCTGTTTTGAAAATATCGCAATATTTTGAAAATATCGGCAAATATCGGAAAATATCGGCAAAATATCGCGATATTTTGAAAATATCGGCAAAATATCGGCTATATTTAAAAATTTGAAAAATTTATTTTTTATGCTTGCCGATATTTGCCGATATTTTGCCGATATTTTCGCCGATATTGCCGATAAGATATTTTCTGGACCCTCGCCGATATTTTCCCGATACCGATATTATCAACACTGACTATAATAATGAAAAGATTTCTTGCTTAGAAGATCAGAGTCAGATATTGCTTGCACAAGTCAAGAGCAAGGAAGAGCAAAGTCCACAGGAGCTCTGCGCGAAGTGTGACACAGAGGAGACAACGTAAAGGCTGAGGGTCCATCTAAGAGGCAGTAAATTGCTGTGGAGTGTGAGAAATTTCTCACAAAAATTTCTCTCAGTATTTCCTTCAGTTTAGATTGTCAGTAAGACATCTAAAATCCTTGTACTCAGATTTGTTGCAGAAGATTAATAAGAAAACCCTCATCTGCTGCACCGGTTTTCTCAAATTGGGTTTTTCTAGGAACAATTGTCCAAAAATAACAGTGTTACTAATCTTGTGTGTGTGTGCTAGAATTTCTCAGTTTCCAGCATTTTATTTTCCGCAGTGATTTTGTTGTGAAAATTGCAGTTGCGATTTTATTCGTTGTTTGCCGTAGCAAATAAACTGCATAATTAAATTTACAGTTAGAAGAATATTTTCCGGTTGCTGCAATGGATGAAAGTTTCACAGGTTTGACTGAATTTGGATCTGTTCTTGGAGGCTGAGTTGACTGCTCCTTTGACTAAGTTTTTCTGGGAACTTTGACCCATGTTGACCGCAAGTCTGCACATAGGGTTTCTGCAGGTCAAAGTTTGACTTTTACCAGATTTGGAGGGACGGTCTTGGCACTGTTTTGACTGAACTTTGACTGGCATTCAAGGCCGCATCATTTGACTGTTGACTGGACAGATTTGGAGGAGGTTTGACCGTTGACTTTTGTGCTGGTTAGGGCTGCTGCTACTGCCACTGCTGTTGACTTTGACCAGAATTGCAGATTTGACTTGTTGACCAGATTTTACTATTGGGCTCATCTTTCATTGGATATTGGTTGGTTGACTTTTGGGATAGTCAAAGATTTGACTTTGAATCTTTGTTGATGAATTGGAACATTGTATCTCTCTACTGAACATTTGATGACAATCTAATAGAAGAAAATTTTGGAAAGGGTTTTCTCCCTTGTGGGGTTTTTCCCTAGTCTTTGACCAAACACTCTCTCTCTCTTGTTCATGGCTGTCTTCTATTGTGCATTGGTTTTACTGTTCTGTCTACAATTGCTTATTGTTACTGGAAGATTGAATTATAGTGGATAAATTGATTGCTAATTGAAGAAGAATTGGAATAAGTGATTGTGTTAATCATAGAACAGTGGAAAATTTAACAGCCAGTGAGCACTGGGTAGACTCAATCCCACAGCTTTGGTACCATAATAATGTTTAGAATGCTACAGCCATTAAGAAAGTAGAGTCTTCAACATGCAACACAGGGACAACTTAAGAACATGAGATTTGACAGGTATATTTGATATCCAGATAAATCGATGAACAACATAACAAATAGCTGATGAATAATTATACCCTGATTTATTAGAGAAATCATAGTCTTTTGTATGATATGTACTCATAACTTACAGGTCATGAGTATAATTACTCATCAGTGGCTCACTTGATACAACAAATAAGGAAAAGCCTTGACTATATGTGAGGGGTTTAGATTAGCTGCCCCAAACCCATCAAACTTGGGACCGCAAAGCCCACTTACTAACCACCAATGTAGGCTATAATCTCCAACTAAGAGTGAGTCATAAATGACATTAATGACCACTCAGGGGCCACCAGGTCCAACTTAACAACCATTACACCAACATGTCACAAGGTATGATGGTATGTAGTTAAGAAGATTGACATATAGATAGGACATAAGAGAGATGACTATCCTAATGGAGATGAATCTACAAATTAATTATTAAGTACAAATAAACGTGATTGTGTATATTGTAACAATGAAGCGATCAAACGCAATTACTAGCTTTATCCAAATTCAATGTCAATGCTAGCGTTATGAAGACTGAGGAAACGAATGCTAGTAATGCTCCTTGATGCCTGCGTTTTATTAATTTGTTGACTATGTTTAGCATTTCAACTTTCCCTGATAATTTGCTATCTATCTATCTATGTGTGTGCGTGTTTTCTCTGTTTCCTAGGATTTTTCCAACGCCATCCCCATTTCATAAACCATTCCCTTTTCCAAGTTCTGTGCAACTTTAGATTTGTGCATAATGTTATATTATCAAAGTCTTTAAGTCCTTATGTATTGTGTAGTTAAATTTTGATAAGCGATGTGTTGCATCACAGGATGTAACAAGCCAACATCCCAATCCTTGTTAAGTCAATATATATACATGCAAACGACACGAGAGTGGAATCATTCCTGTATAATATTTGCTCTAAGTGTAAACAACATACTTCATTCTTGTTCTTGTTCTATGTAAACGTATCTCATTGATATGTATGTGGTTAGTCTATGCATGTATTACAGCTCTTCTTTTCTTCTTTCCATTACACCCAGAATCTCATAACTTGAGGAATTATTGCAGATTATTGTGTTTGGTGTAGGGTCAATTCACATGAAACTACATCCAACAAGGTAAAACCTATGTGCTCATATCCCAACCATCCAATTGTCGTAGACAGAATAGGTTCTAAATTTAATTAAACCTGAAAAACAATACATAAAATAATTTCTTTACTTATTACCTACCTATGATGATATACAAAAACAATAAAAATGTTATAAAACAACATACTCATCCAATTTCCATAGACAAGAAAAAGAGCATTGTGACTATCCAGCCCTCCTATCACTATCAAATATGACATTGTTTTAACCTTATCTAAGCCCTTTATAGTAAAGGGAAAGGTGACACTTACCTCCAAAACAAAATGAGGACCATGGCCTGCAATTGCATTTTCACCATCAGGGAACTGCCAACAAAGTAAAGGCTTTGTTATGACCCTTGGAAATTTTTTTAATAAATGTGTATCATCAAGATGCACAAAAGAAAAAAAGAAATCATATTAAATTTCACAAGTGACCAAAGGTAGGCATTCGGAATTCAAGTGTCGAGCAAATATTAAAAATGAATTTGGAGTGATTAAGGGAGTGATATTATATAATTTTTTGACCTTTTTTATATTAATGTTTTTTTCTCTCTATATATATTCCATTTTTTTATATATTTGATTTTTTTATGACTATATATATATATATATATATATATATAATATTTTTCTTTTTTAAATGGCCAAAGGCATTTTTTTAATGGTCAAAAACCTTATTGCAGAATGGAGAATCTCCCAAAACTTGTGTAGAGAAATGTTTGAATCACAACGGCAATGAAGTTGACGACAGGTTGATGGCCAAAGGCCAGATTAGACTGACTTTGTGCGGCGGTTGAGTGTCCATAGGATCGAATAGCTATGATACCAAATGTTATGAACAAAGTTCATAAATGCCGCAGAATACTCAAAAGATCTGAAATATATAAATATCCATGATAGGACAACAATATATTTATATAAGAAATGTACAGAAGATATGAGATGATGGAATTGCTACAAATGAGGGCTTGCTTATATACCTAGGCAGGTGTCCTTTCATGAATGGTCATGTCCCTAGAGACATGCCTCTTCTATACTATTCATTATTTATGATTGTTAGATATATATATATATATATATATATATAAAGAGAGAGAGAGAACACAGCAGCCAATAGAAGCCCTGCCTTAAGGACAAAAATGATAAAGGATTTCTAGTCTCATGGGCTTAGGACCGTCATGGTTGGATACTCCTCATCATGCAAATTCCAACAGTATATAGCATGTCATGGGATTCCTCACAGTTTGGGAAATATGCCCAGTCAAAAACCCTTGCGGTCAAAAACCCCAAAAGAGTGATGATGTGGCAACATTATATTGGCCAGACAAATGGCACATTTTATAAGAAGGGCTTAGAAGTTTAATTTATTATGGTCACATTTTTTAGCAAAATGCCAAAAGAAAATCTAGTCTTGCAAATTTGCCATGGTCCAAAACTTGGAGGAAAAGACAATTTATTTCAAATTTAAATGGTCCTAAATTTGGTGGGAATTTTTGGCTTATTTGAAGTTTAAATTTTAAAAGTTCTCCCTCCTAAATTACCAAGTTGGTTTATCCTAAAGACACCTCCACAAATCTATATAAACAAAGGCATTTGGATCCTTAAGTGCAATCGAATGAGTTGAGATTTTCTCTGTAAATCAATTCGCATTCTGTGATCTAGTTGCGGCCTTGGAGTAGTCCTGAAGATCAGATTGAAGGTTGAATGTCTGAAAGGGTTTTGGGCTTATATCCTTAAGCATGGGTTTCGTTGGAGTTTAATTGTGCTTTGCAGGTGGATTTCGCTATGGCACAAGTCTTCTTGTGATCCCTATCTTCTGCAGCCAAATCTAAGTTCTGAAATCATTCTCATTTCTCTGCAGCCAGACTTGTGACAATTTGTATTTGCTGGAGGCTACTTCTTATGGACAAAGATCTGTGCAAGTGTTGCATTTGATCCAGGGCACCTTAACAAAGATTCAGTTGGGTTTGATAGTAGACTTCTGAAGCCTTCTCTGTGCAAGGATTGGTATACACAGTAACTGCGTTTTTTCAAGTGAATTCAAGGTGGACTTAAGCCTAATAACTGTCGCCCTTGTGAGCAAATTTACTGGGTTATGTTGTACTGATATGCATGGGTTATAATCTCTGTTGAATTCTTCCTTGAAGTTTCGGCCTTGGAATCTGTGGGATATCGACCTATTGAAGCATCCATCTAAACATTTAACAAACATATGAAGACCCTACTTGATCCCCTCTTGGCACATAATTCTGGGCATAATCAGAAGTGTGGTTTCAAGTAGATCTGTGCGAACTAAGGCAGACTTCTAAGGCCTATCGAAAGTTTCTTCAAGGCACGAACAGTTGAATTTAAGATCAGATCATGGCACAATGTTTATCTCTTGTTAAGCCCAATAAGATGATACATATATGACGCAATTCTGTAACAAACATCTAAGGTATGTTCTAATTCTGCGAGCAATATAAAAACTCTAGGCAGTGTACTTAAAAGTCCTAATGGTTGTGGAGTAAACTTGCTTATCTGAAGAGAAGTTTTTGAAGGGTTTTAGGTACAGTCTTCAAATAGACTTGTGCATGCCAAATTTATTGTTTTCGAAGTGTGTCAAGGTTGACACCTGACTGTATAATCAGCCCCCTTTTGATGGCAAAGATCATTCCTTGTAAGTCTTGTAGTAACTCCTGAATATTGTACATAGCAGGACATATATAATTGTGTTAGCAAGTGAGCTATTGCAGAATTGCATTAAGCATATCACAGAGACATTTCAAGAGATAAGATGGTAAGGATTTCAGAGAGGACATCTTCAGCAGTCAAGACAAGCTTCAGTGTTTTGAGGACAGAATAAGCAGTGGGTAGTCCTTGTAAAGGCAGTTCTGGCAACAGGTACATTGTTTATCGTCATATAAATATTGCAGCAGTTGGAGAAGTCTGGTTGTTCAGCAGTAAAGGTTTTATTGTCATCATTAAAGAAGTCTAGCCTGTTTAACAGAAAGGGTTTTACTGTCATATTATTTTGCAAGTAATCTGGAAAGGGTTTTACTGTCACATCATTTTGCAAGTAATCTGGAAAGGGTATCATTGTCATATTGATGTGCAGTAGTTTTCACTGTTAGAAAAAGTTTGGCCTTGTTTAGCAGTAGGGGTGATATTGTCACATGAATATTGCAGCAGTTGATTGGTGCTGAGTTTGAACAGTACTGTGCATTCATCAGCAACTCAAGAAGGCTGACTGTCTAGAGCTATTGTCCTTATCATTTTACATCAGTTGAAGGAGTCCAACAGTAAGGGTTTCATTCTTGTTCTGAGGGTTTCACTGAATATCTTCTAAGTCGGTCATTGTCCCTGGTACGGGAGCCCATAGTTGTTGATCTTATTTATATTTCAGGGTGGTTGGGTGGTGCAAGGCAGGTGTTTGAAATCACCTTCAGGTTGTGGCCTGAAAACACTTCAGGGTGGTTGGGTGGTGCAAGGGCAAGTTGGAGCTTGCAGAGAGTTGGAGTGTCCTTCCAATGGGTGCTGATAAAACAAGGTATTGGAGCATCCTTTCAGGAGTTGGAGCTGTCTGATAAAACTAGAAAGCTTTTCTAGAGTACTAAGGAGTTGGTGCTTCCCTTTCAGTTGGAGATGATGTATTGTACTCATAAATCATATTAGAGAAGCGTTCGGTGGTTTTTCTCCTGGAAGGGTTTCCACCTAAAACTTTTGTGTGCATTTTTCTTTCTATGTGTTGAAGTTTCTTTATTAATGCTCTGAAAACTAATAAATACTAATTGTAATAAGAAATATTGATTCACCCCCCTATCAGTCTTTCCAACACATTAACATCCAAATATGGTACGATCAAGTGTGACAATTTTATTGCTTCTAGGATGTAGGTACCCTTAACTAGAAGATTGTAAGATGCAAAAAGAATTCAGCAAAAGAAAGTTGAAAGAACACTTGCCATATAAGAAAAAATAATAGAAATATATATGCATTGGCATAAGACAATCAACAAGCATGATCACACATACTCGTATGTTTAAAAGCTATTAATTAGTAGATATCAGAATATTATAGTACATATCTAAAATTCTTAAACTTACAACACAATCAAACACTCCTCCAGTTGTTTAATTAGACATTGTTTGACCACCTATTATTAACAGGGATTTTGGCTTAAAGAGGAAGACCTGCATTTTAGGGTCTTATAAATCCAATGTTTTGGACTTCATGAAGAAGAGTCCATCTTCAACGGATTGTCATGCTATGAATGGGAGCAGCATGAATGAGAAGAATGTAGCAATAAATAGTAATGAGATATGATTGAAGAGTTGAAAGAGAGGAGTGAAGTCAGTTCACTACCCATTAGACTGCTTTATCACACCTTAGGATCATTGTTAAACCAGGCTGAAGATTGTTCTCACTTAAATGCCTTTCTTTATTCCTTTAACAAGTTGCTTCTCAGAGGTTTAGAGTTTCTAAGAACCATAATGCATTCTTCTTAAATTATCTCAACTACATCCTCAACTTTAAATTTGATGGACCTATTACCCCTCATGTCAACAGAGGTACATACATACAATTTTTCACTTTGCATTATCACCATTAAAAACCCAAGGTCACAACTCACAAGTCAAAAGCCATATAAAAACCATGTGAGTTTTTGTATTTTGGTGTCCAAGGCCTTGTAATAGTCGGCCATGGCCTGTTCCTTTTGGCTGAGTCCTTGGTCCATTTGCCCTATGTAGGATCAAGGGGTTTTGGATGGATCTCAATGGGACTTGTTGACCACTACGTGTCAATGACCCATAGCAATACACCCCCTTTTTCCACAAAAGGAATAGCGCTTGATCGATGTATTCGTGTCGTCGAGCTATCATCATCAGCTTGATCATCATCTTATAATGTAAACCCATTCTGCGTGTGTATAATGTAAATAATCTCAACAGATCCATGTCGTGTATGTAATTACCTAGGTAAACCTAATTTTATGGTGACTATCTACATTCCAGGAGGTTTTTTGTCTCACCGATCCATTCTCGAATGGTCGGCAGAGTTTTCCTTCAGCCTTACCCCAAAGCCGGAATGGATTTTGTCACTAGGATCTTGGGGGAGTCCTAGTGTTCTAGATCGAGAATATGTAAAAGTGATTTGGGAATAATCTTAACTATTTGGTTAGGTTATTTTATTACAAATTGCTTGGTCTGCTGGATTATATTTGTGTCGCAGAAATGGGTAGTCTATGAGGGTCTTTTACAGAAGGGATTTCCCCCTTGAGATGTAAAAAATGTGAAAATCATGATGTAAAGTGTCTTGAGGGTTGGAAAAATAATTTATCCCCTCATAGCTTAGTTAATTAAATTTTCTGGTCAAAAATTAATTAAAATCCTAAGCCAAAAATTTAATTAATTTTAGGTCCTAGGTAAATTTAAATTTTCCAGAAGCAAAATTCATTAGTCCTTAAAATTCAAATTTTAAAAGGCCCTCGAGACTAAGGTAGATTAATTATTTTGCTAAATTTTAAGCCTTTAGTCCCTGGGGGTTAAGTCAAAATCAAATTTTTTAGGAAATTAACTCAAAATTTTTATTTTTGAGTTAATTAAAATGCATTTAATTGAAAAATTCGAATTTATTCAAGAATTTAATATTTCGACAGATAAGATTAAAAAAAAAAAAAAATTCTCATCGACGGTCGAGATTGCTTTGACAAGGATCACTCGAACTAGCCGTTGGAAGAATTATCTTTAAATAGGAGGTCATTTGTCATTTGATCCATCCGATCTTTTGATCATGTGCTAAGCGAAAAGTTCGTGTAAACTTTTTCGGATAATAAAGAAAGACTTTGGGGTTAATTTTCGTCGGTGTTACTCTTCATGGAAATACTGTAAGATGTGGCGTTTTTCATGCGTAAATTTATTTTTAACCATTGGTTATAGCTTCTAAATAGTGATTTGAGTACAAGTATCTTGCTCAGTCGCTGGGGTTGAATAATAATCTAAATTCTGAACGTAATAGCAGATATCTCTATTTGTCTGAATTTTATTATTGTTTTCTCGCTCTATGTTGATGGCTGAATTGAGTTTTGCAGGAAAGTCTTGATTTTTAGATCATCGGGCATTCGGGGAAGTTTTCAGTTGGACCAGCCAACTCCCAATTTGTGTTTCTGAAGAGCCCAGCAAAATTTGATCCCGGGCTTATCATAAGATATTTTTTTTTATGGGTGATGCATGAAGGGTTCTGAGCTCAGTACCTCCTTTAAACCTTAAAAATTTTAATTTTTTTTCTGTGCTAAATCGATAGATCTGGCTTTTGAGAGCCTCAGGTTATCAGATCTCGAAGCAGAGTTGGACTCACACTCCCTAAATCTGATAGATCTGCCATTCATGCACATAGATCTGTAAATTTTTTTGATTTTCTGACTTGGGTTTCTGAGGTTTTAGTTTTTTATCATTGTATATATCGTTTGGGTGTTTTTTTTGTTGCCTTGCAGCTACAGATTTGAGGGAGAAATCTTTGTAGAGTCCAGATCTAGGCCCTAGAGGGTAAGATCTGGATCTCCAGGGTTCATCAACATCATTTTGCAAGGATTTCTTTTTTAAGGTTTTTTTGCAGTCTAAGGGTTTCAAAGAAATCTAAAGCAAAAGTATTTAAAATTTTAATTAAGATTTCTGGAAAGTTTTTTATAGTGTTTCTGGGCTACCGTTTTGCAGATTGGTTTGTTGCCAGGGTTTTTTTGGTTCACTGTTCAAATTCCGGTTTTTCTTTAGAAAAAGCCCTCTCTCTTCTTCCCTCTGTTGCCTGCGTTTTTCAAATCTGGAAATCCGCACTGCCATCCTTACACCCCTGCCTTCCTACAAAAATCTCCATTCACGCTACTCTCCTGTCAGCAACTATCCTCCACGTATTCACGCTTCCATACCTGTTCCATCCCTTCTTTTCGTCGTTGCCTGCATCCGTCTTTCCGGCCTCATAACCCTCATCCCTGTCCGCTGCCAAAACGAAACCCACCGTGCAACCTGCCGTCGTTCATTTCGCACGTGCTTTCACCATCGAGTTGCCATCGTTCCTGTAACAACCCATCTCTAAATACATATATTATATGCTCTAGAATATACAAAAAAAAATGATATTAATAATATAGAATAAAGATTAAGTATTAGTATCAATAATTAATTAATCTAAAGTTCTAAGGTTTATATTAAAAACAAACATAAATAAAGTTGATATTAAAAACAAACATAAATAAAATAAAAATATACATGAATATCGTAAAGTCAAAAGACAAACGAATATGATAAAGTACATATAAGCGTTATAAAGTTATAAAGGATACATTATATGGTTATATGGAGGTGTGATAGTGTTATAATAACAATAACGCATATACAAGGTTTAAACGTTATAAAACCTTAATGCTACATATGAGCACCATCATATTTAAATTAAATTGACCCTAAGTATAAGGCAGAAACACCTGTAACGGGCGGATGACTCACGTCCCTAGGAAAGCTGTCACTGCGGGAGAAAGCGGTGGAGTCGCTGGTGTACAGGGCGGCCACCGCTAAACCCAGGCTATAAAACCGCAGATATTGGGCTGAGAAGGGGGAGGAGAAAGCAGGAGAAAGCAGGAGAAAACCGGGAGGAGAAAGCAGGAGAAAACCAGGAGGAAGAAAATTGACCATTGGAAGAGCTTTAAGCATTCTGAGGTTCTGGGCACGGGGGACAGTGAGCTTCTGTTGAGAAGCTTACTGGATTGAGCAGCCAGGCTCTGCTCAGTCTGGCTGGGTGGAATTGGTCTCCCGGAAATTGGATCAGAGTAGCCACAACATCATCAACTACACCAGAGCAGCCAGCAATTCAGGTAGGTATTCAAAATCTTTTACGGTTCCTGTATTTCAGTTTTTGGTTCTTACACATGTCGGTATTCAAAATCTTTTACGGTTCCTGTATTTCAGTTTTTGGTTATTACAGTTCCGTTCATCCACACCTGCAAACACAAACAACGGTTTCATAACCCTCATCCCTCAAACGCTGCCTAATCCGCTGTGTTTTTCTTTTCCTCCAGCGTGCATTCTCCTTCATCGATCCGCAGCTCTACCCTCGCAAACCCCACCCTCGCTACTGCATTTCCGTTAATCTACTGGCATCCCTCATTCCCTCTCTGTAACAACCCTGCTAAATTAATCCATCTTATAAAGTTTTAAACTTTATGATAAAACCAATTGTGTGGAAATTTAAACTTAAGTATGTTAAGATTATATATATAATTTAAATTTAAAACATATATAAGTTTAAATTTTATAAAATATACAATTTAACCTTATAATATATATATATTAATATTACAAAACATGTAACTGAATTATATAAAGTATATATATATATATATATATATAACTTTGTATAAAGTAAAATGTTATAAAGTATAAAATGAAACGTTATATGTAATGTTATAAAATATAAATGAAACTTTATATATGATGTCATAAAGTATATATATAGGAATGTTATAAAGTATATACATTAAAACTTACAGATTATACGAAAGGTTTATATGTTATAAAGTCAATAAATCGATTCATGATATTACTATACAATAACCTACCTATGAGTCACCCCAGCCATTAATGAAAGCGCGTCCGAACCAGCTAAATATTGATTGCTAAACGCATAAGTCAGTGGGAAATATCCCAGAACCTTGAATGCAAGGAAGGCGGTGGCTGCAAGTGGGAGGGCGGCCACCGCCAGACCAGGGGTTAAATGGGAGGGCCTGAACCTGAAGTGAGGGGGGGGGAAAAACCAGAGAATGATGGATTCATCAGCAGGAAACCAGGAGAAGTAACTTTGCAGTGGAAGAGTCTTGAGTGATCTGAGTTCTGGGCACGGAGGGACAGAGAGCCTCTGTGGAGAGCTTCTCTGGATTGAGCAACCAGGTTGCTCTGTCTGGTAGGGTGGTATTGGCCACCTCGAAATTGAATCAAATCAGTCAGCAGTTCAGGATTACCAGTTCAGCAGCGGAATCGGAAGTCAGCCAGCAGCTCAGGTAGGTGCAGATTACAATTTTATGCATTACTGTTTTCAAATTTCATATGAGTATTTATCTGGTTACTGTAAATTCGAAATTAGGGCACTACACATGGTATCAGAGCCCAGTTTTAAACTCTGCGGCACCTTATTGGCCTACACCTGTAAAAACACGCTCCTGAAATCTCAAATCCTTGCAAATTCTCATCACGGTCCTCACAAACCCGTATCTGGCATCGAATCTATCGTTTTCTGGCAGAATGAAAAGACGATGTTTTTCCCACCGAATCAACGCGGTTGGGAACGAGGTCACACTCACGGATGACTATCACGGAGAAAGAGACCTCCGTATTTTGGCGATGCATGGATCAAATCCAACACGTTACTGACAGAAAGCGACTACAGTCATATTTTCTTCAATCTGCGAGAATCGAAAGAGAAGCAGGGTTTCATGTGATTCTCTGAATCACCAGCATAGCTTCTCTGATGTTGTCAAAATACATATGCCCCGTTTGAATGTTTTTCTCCGCGGGTTTATTGCACTGCCCCGTTTGAATGTTTTCTGCGCGGGTTTATTGCATTACCCCGGACACTTGAAATCGTCTTAATCCTTTCCTACGTTTAAATAACCTTGCGGTTCTCCACTCTTCGTAAGCTAACTGTTGGCTCTAAACGCGTTTCTTTCTTCCCTGCTCTACCTCGTTTTAATTTCATGACATATCGAAGAAATCCTGTAAAAACACACAATTACAGCCCGTAACACAATATTCAGCCGCAATATTTAGCCGTAATGTTGTAAGAATACCCGTTTTGGCGGCTACCTTTGGTGCCGGCCACTTTCCGGGCTGTGCTGAATTGTTCCGCGAGCGTATTTAGCTCAAGGACCTCTCGTAATTACAGGAGTTGTAACCATATGCGTAGTGACCGATCAAGGAGGTTAAACATAATATATGGAATCCCTTATGTACACAAAATGAGTTGGGTAAATACATATGTATATATGTTTGTAGAGTTAATATCATATGTGTAGCACAAACTTTTAATAGTGTAAAGTTTTCACTAAGACATCGAGTACAATAGAATGGTGAAATCACATTATGGTAAACATTATCATGAACTCAGTGTAATGTATTCCTTTTGCTGGAAAAGAATCCACACTCCGGTCTCAAATATCCAATTTCAAATTTTGTGGGATTCTGTTTATTTTCTGAGACACATCCAGTTCACTTCAGTAGAGTTCGTGGAGGATATTATGTGCCAAACTCACCAAACGTTGCAAATATTACTTTCAACACTAAAAGTCTAGGTGATGAGAGGCAAGCATTCAAAAGGCTCATTCTGGAGGCGTCCATCATACAGTTCTTCATCATATGGCCCTTCACCATCATGGAATTCTTCATCGTATTACCCTTCATCAGCAGTTCCATCTGAAACTTATACACAGTCAGTGGCTAAAAATAAGTTACAAAGGAGATACTCCAGAATAGCTGACAATTATAATTCACTTGATGAGTGATGATGTGCAGTCATGTAGCACTGCCATATATAAGGTACAATGTATGGATCATGTGATATAGACATGCCCAGTCATGATAATTATGATTTAAACTTAATATTTCAGTAGGCAATATTATTTTAGTTACTAAGTTAGGAGTTAGAAGCGCAAAACTCTGTTCATTATTGGAAAATCATAGTCCATAGCTGCAAAACTCTAACCAAGAGAAATAAACTATCCACAAATCTTATCCTCTGCTCAAAGAAAGAAACAATGCACGCAAGCAAGCAGCTGTCCTCTGTTTAAAGGTTCACTGCCTATGCTCTCCATCAGAGAGAAATGCTGTTAACTCCTTAACTGCATGCCCTAGATTATTCGTCCTTTTCATGAAAGACAGTTAAACTTTTAAATAAATCTAAGCCTCCTCTTACAAGTCAGTTTCCATCACAGTTACACCACTGCTGCACCTTCACTGAAATCATCTCTGTTGTACCTTCATTGAGGTCACCATTGCTGTACCTTTATTGAGATCATAACAATGTGGTCTTTATGAAAGCTACACCGAGATAGGGATCAGGACCTTGTCTTCATAAAAGAACAAGATCATGACTGCTATTTTCACCAAGATCTTGACTGTGTCCAGAATGCCAAAATGTATAACTGTGAGGTCACAATCATGCCATGATTGTGACTGTGTAATGCTAAGAGTGCCATATACTTAAATAAATTTAGTTCCGCAATTAAATTGAGTATGCATAGTGGTAGCCATTAAAAACTATATGTTATAATAGTGGTTCATGTTTTAATCCATGGCCAGCTCATATCACTCATTAGGTGTTTAATATTAATATATCAAACTGTTGTGAAATAATATATATTTTAATGTGCTATAAAAGTGCCTCTAATTCCTCTGCCCAGAGCAACTGTAGTGTCGATCTGTGCAAGCATTAAAATCAGTGCTCACCTGTATAAGGGTGTGACATTCTGCCCCTAGTTTTTTTTTTGTCATGGCAGGAAACCATAAGTTAGCACACTTCCATCACCTGAAGGAAGAACTACTTCTGAGTTGATTACTTCTGACTTTTGAAATTTCTATTAGCTAGTACATGCTCCAATCGGTGGAGGCACCAACATGTTAGAACCAATAGCAACTGCTTGCAATTTATTACCAAAGTTGTCAATGCTGGTAATCATACAAGCTAAAGATTTAATCCATACCCTTGTAATTTATTCGGGGTATGGATACAGATGACCCCATAAATGTTATAGTCAGGTTGAGGTATGACAGTTAAGTTACCGATGTACATAGTAAACGAAAAGCTAACATTTTCGTTTTGGGGATGTTATTAGGTAAATAAACTTTGAATGTCTTACCTTAGGGGCTAATAACCATACACTTCTGCATTATTCATTTTCATTTTTAGAAAACCCTGCATTAGGACAAGGAGGTCGCGTGGCCACCCTCCTTGACCTCGGTACCAGTAAGATCCGCCTAGCGGGTAAAAATAGCAAAACTATACCCGTTTTAAATGTGAAGTTGCAAGGAAATTGGTGTGTTAAAATTCGGTTATCCGCCTCATTTTTTTTATATATATACATTTTATTTGTGTTCAGGGACCATTACTATGGTAAAGACGTATGAGCGACGACGACGTGACCAGGCAGCATCATCACCATTAATGCCGCCACCGTCGCCATCACCATCCCCCTCACCCTCGTCACCACCAAGGCAACCGTCAACATCAAACGCTCCAACGCCAGAGTTAACTGTGATAATGAACTCTTTGGAGGCCTTATTGGAGACATTAAAGGAATCAGCTAAGGCTAAAAACAAAGAGGAATTTCAGCATGTAGCCACCAGTTCAGCGGAACCACATAATTTGGAGCCCAGAGGATCGAGAGAAGACATCTCTAGAGAGCTTCAGAAAATTAGACTCCCAAAATTTTCGGGAGGTCGAGCTGGTGAACGCGCTGAGGCATGGTTGGAGGGGATGAACCGGTGCTTTAGGTTAAGAGAATATTCGCCTTCAGCAAAAACAAAAATTGTCGTGTTTCAACTAAAGGAAAGTGCCCTGATTTGGTGGGGAAACCTGGAAAAGCAGCTACACCTTACATCAGACAACGTTCCTTGGGATTTGTTTGAGGAAAGGTTCCGCGCGAAGTATTTACCTCCATATTTTCAACAGCAGCAAGCCAGAGCCTTTCATACACTAATTCAGGGAAGTAAAACGGTGGAAGAGTACGAAATAAGGTTTATGGAGCTGGTAAAATACATTCCCTACTTAGACTCTGATGAACGTCAAGCTGAACGCTTCATATTTGGGTTAAACCCTCGCATCAGAGCCTTGGTAAGTATGTGGAAACCATCATCTGTAGCTGAGGCAGTCGAATGTAGCCGTTATGCAGAAGAGCACCTTGGAATCAAAAAGGATACGGGGCCAGCAGGGCCTTTTCAATCTGGGTTTCCAGGGAAGGCTCCCCGGAACGTTTTCAGAGGAGGTAGCTCGAGGCCACCTTACGGTAACAGGTTTACCCCAAGTATGGGGACAAGAGTTCCCATGGCTGTAAACACTATAGCTGCGGAATCGTCCAGCACCAGACCATGGGCATCGCGAGGGACTACCAGTAGAGGAAGGGGTGCGAGAGGAACCAACATGGGAGGACGCGGCTCGTTCTCTAGAAATTCACACCTCGACTCAAGAGGATCAGCGCAGCTCAATTGTTGGGGATGTGGGGGCCCGCATTTCCAGCGTAACTGCCCAGAAGAGTCATCGGACATATTGCAAAGCACTGGGAGGGAGCCGATATCAGCCAAGCGGAGTAATCATAGGATTCATGCTGTAGTCAACCACGACCAAGCAGCCCATCAATCCACTGTAGTGGAATCTTCAGGTATTATCAATGGTGTAAAACTCAAAATCTTATTTGATACTGGTGCCACAGATAGTTTCATTTCGTCATATGCATTAAACAAATGTGGGCTGGCAGTTCGTAGACAAAATGATTTCCACCAAGTGGAAATGGCCTCAGGAGAACTCCAAACCGTGGGCTTGAGTGTGGATCAATGCAAAATTGACCTAGGGGTCTGTTCGACTAAACTAAAAGTCTATGTCACAGCCCTAGGAACGTATGATCTTATCATAGGTATGGATTGGCTGGAAGCTCACCAAGCGTGGGTAGATTGTTATGGAAAAAGGATTTTGGGCTTAAATGATGAGGGAGAAGTAATCCAAATTCAAGGGATCAAGAGAGAAATTTCTTTGCGCTACATTTCGGCAATGCAGGTGAAGCGTTGTTTAAGAAAGGGTTGTCAGGCTTATGCAATTCACGAAGTAAGCCAGGAAAAGGGACCATCCTTAGAACAATATCCGGTGTTAGCCGAGTTCCCGGATGTATTTCCAAAGGAACTACCTGGATTACCCCCGGTAAGAGAATTGGATCTCACTATTGAATTAAAGCCAGGTACCCAGCCGATCTCTAAAACGCCTTATAGAATGACAGCTCCAGAACTTCAGGAATTGCAAATCCAGTTGAAGGAACTACTCGATATAGGGCTTATTCGACCCAGTACCTCACCTTGGGGCGCTCCGGTAATCTTTGTGAAGAAGAAGGATGGATCCTTAAGATTATGCATAGACTATCGGGACTTGAATCGAGCTACAGTAAAGAATCAATACCCTATGCCGCGAATCGATGATCTTTTCGATCAAATGAAAGGAGCTTCTGTCTTTTCAAAAATTGATCTTCGATCAGGGTATCATCAGCTAAGGATTTCCGAAAATGATATCTCTAAGACAGCATTCCGGACACGTTTTGGGCACTATGAATTTACTGTGGTACCATTTGGGTTAACAAATGCGCCAGCCGTATTCATGAATCTTATGAACAGTGTTTTCCGTCAGTATCTTGATAAATTTGTACAAGTCTTTTTAGATGATATTCTCATCTATTCCAAGAATGAAGAAGAGCATAAGGAGCATTTGCGGTTAGTATTGTCCTGCCTTAGAGAACGTCGGTTATATGGAAAACTGTCCAAGTGTTCCTTCTTTCAGGAAAAGATTCATTATTTGGGTCACATCATATCAGGTGAAGGGATTTCAGTAGATCCGGAGAAGGTAAAAGCGATCATGGACTGGCCAATACCGAAAAATGCACATGAGATACGAAGCTTTATGGGCTTAGCAGGTTATTACCGGAGGTTTGTGGAGGGATTCTCCAAAATCGCGAAGCCAATCACAACCCTCCAGCGTAAAGGTGTTAAGTATGAGTGGACCGAGGAATGTAATAATGCATTCTCTGAACTCAAAAGACTACTCACCAGCGCACCAATCCTAAGAGTCCCTGATATGGGCAAAGACTTTACAGTATGTACTGATGCATCCAAGCAAGGGCTGGGTGCAGTATTGATGCAGGATAAGGGAGTGATAGCTTATGCTTCCAGAAAGCTAAAACCTCATGAAGAACTCTATGCTACTCACGATTTAGAATTGGCCGCTGTAATGCTAGCTTTAAAGATCTGGAGACACTATTTGGTGGGACGAAAGTTTACACTTAAAAGCGACCATCAAAGTCTACAATATTTGTTCACCCAAAGAGACTTAAATGCCAGGCAAAGGCGATGGAGTGAATTCCTAAGTGAGTATGACTTCGGAATATCATATATTAAGGGAAAGGAAAATGTGGTAGCCGATGCCTTAAGCAGGAGACCCCGGATATTTTCTCTCATACCCACTAAAGTGGACTTAAGACAGCGAGTGCTGGATCGTCTTATAAAGGACAGCTGGTATTTAAAAGTGAGGGCAAGTCTTGAGGGGATTAAGGCAAAAGAATCTAAGTTCGAGGGTTATGAATTAGAAAGCGATGGGATCTTGCGATTCCGTGGAAGGATGTACATTCCTGATGATAAAGATCTTCGAGATACCATCCTCAGGGAAGCTCACAAAGCCGTATATTGTGCTCATCCTGGAGTAGGGAAAATGTATGCGGATACCAAGAAACTCTTCTTTTGGGCAGGCATGAAGCGTGATATCGCTCAATTTGTTGCAAAATGTATGGAATGTCAGCAAGTAAAGGCAGATCATTGTCACCCAGCGGGTCTCTTACAACCCCACGACATACCTATGTCCAAATGGGAGACCATCTCTATGGATTTTATCACTGGACTACCTCTTACTTCTCAGAGACACAATGCCATTCTGGTAGTGGTGGATAAATTAACAAAAAGCGCCCATTTTATTCCGGTAAGAGATACTTATGATGTTGCTGATGTGGCTCGAGTATTCATAAACGAAATTATCAGATATCATGGAGTACCTAAGAAGATTATATCCGATAGAGATTCGCGATTCACTTCCAGATTCTGGACGTGCATGCAGACAACCTTAGGTACTCAGCTAAATTTAAGCACTGCCTACCATCTTGAGACTGATGGGCAAACTGAAAGAGTAAATCAAGTACTTGAAGACATGTTGCGAATGTATGTAATGGATCAGCAATCACTCTGGGAAAAGTATTTACCCTTGGTTGAATTCGCATACAACAACAGTTACCACAGTTCAATTGGGATGCCTCCATTTGAAGCTTTATATGGCAGACCGTGCAGAACACCGTTAAGTTGGGACAGGTTAGAAGATCGAGTGATAATAGGACCAGAATTAATCCATGAAATGGAAGCGCAGGTCAGACAGATTAGACAGCGATTAAAGGAAGCGCAGGATAGACAAAAGAGTTATGCTGATGCTCACCGATCCGATAGGAGGTATGAAGTAGGGGACCAGGTCTTCGTCCGCATCAAGCCAAATAAAAGTACTATTCGATTCGGAAAAGGGATAAAGCTGTCACCCCGATTTATAGGACCGTTTAAAGTCATGGAAAGAGTTGGACCTGTTGCCTATCGTCTTGCCCTGCCACCTCACCTGCATAGAATTCATAATGTATTTCATGTTTCTGTATTAAGGCATTATGTAGCTGATCTATCTCATAACATCCAGTGGAAAGAATTGCAGGTATCGGACGAGGGAGTCATAACGGTCGAACCGTTACGTATACTGGAACGTAGAGTTCGACAGCTGAGGAACCGCCTGGTGGACCAAGTTAAGGTCCAGTGGGACAAGTATAATCCTGGATCAGCGACTTGGGAGAATACAGAGGACATATGTCAGAGATACCCTAGTTTATGTCCATTTTGAAGAACTTTACACTATGTTTAGTATATATATTTACTTCACCTCTGTCAGAGAACCAAAAAACATTTGAATGATTAGTGATAAACATGAAACTTTGCGGCATAATATATGTTTAAATTCTTGCTGGTACATGGATACCAAAATAATACATGTTTAAATTCCTGCTGGTACGTGGATACCAAAATAATATGTGTTTAATTCCTGCTGGTACATGGATACCAAAACAATATATGTGATTATATTACTAAATTATAAATGTTGAAGTAAAGATTAAGACCGTCAAATGGATTTACTTCTGGTAGAAATTGAACAATATAAATCTGTTTTATTTTATGCATGTCAAAACGAGCAACTGAAATAAAAGACAGGAAGTGAATACACCCTATAGAAAAGTCAGAATACATGCATAGAAAATAAACAAAATTCTGTTATATGTAGATAATACATAAGTTATTTCGAATATGCTGATGCACATTTTACAAATGCTGGGTAAGTGTAAGATTGCAGATAAACTTGCAGATAAACTATGATTGCAGATAATTGATCCAATTTTCGAGATGACCACGTGATGACAGAACTCAGATCAGTTAAAGCTCAAAGTGATTCTATGATAGGGTAGTAGCCCTGATTCTACTGGAGGGGTGGAGGTGTTACCCACCGTTTATCCTCCGAATCCTGGAGTCATGGGAGGACTGTGCGAGTCACGCTCCCCTAGACGTGTGATGATGACTGCTGGATGCCTACTAGGAATCAGGTCGGTATAGTCGACGTTGTTACCTTTGTGTTATGAATGGTTAGGTCAGTAAATTGACGCCATGGCATACTCTAGTAGAGGACGGATAGGATGGGAGCAGAAGAGATTAGGAAGGATAGGATGAGTTTGAATAGCTTGGGAACCTGGATAGGAAAGGACATGTCCGTTAAAACCTTGAACCTAAAGCTCTAACTTCGGGACGAAGTTTTCAGAAGGGGGAATGTATGTAACAACCCTGCTAAATTAATCCATCTTATAAAGTTTTAAACTTTATGATAAAACCAATTGTGTGGAAATTTAAACTATAAGTATGTTAAGATTATATATATAATTTAAATTTAAAACATATATAAGTTTAAATTTTATAAAATATACAATTTAACCTTATAATATATATATATTAATATTACAAAACATGTAACTGAATTATATAAAGTATATATATATATATATATAACTTTGTATAAAGTAAAATGTTATAAAGTATAAAATGAAACGTTATATGTAATGTTATAAAATATAAATGAAACTTTATATATGATGTCATAAAGTATATATATAGGAATGTTATAAAGTATATACATTAAAACTTACAGATTATACGAAAGGTTTATATGTTATAAAGTCAATAAATCGATTCATGATATTACTATACAATAACCTACCTATGAGTCACCCCAGCCATTAATGAAAGCGCGTCCGAACCAGCTAAATATTGATTGCTAAACGCAGAAGTCAGTGGAAAATATCCCAGAACCTTGAATGCAAGGAAGGCGGTGGCTGCAAGTGGGAGGGCGGCCACCGCCAGACCAGGGGTTAAATGGGAGGGCCTGAACCTGAAGTGAGGGGGGGGGGAAAACCAGAGAATGATGGATTCATCAGCAGGAAACCAGGAGAAGTAACTTTGCAGTGGAAGAGTCTTGAGTGATCTGAGTTCTGGGCACGGAGGGACAGAGAGCCTCTGTGGAGAGCTTCTCTGGATTGAGCAACCAGGTTGCTCTGTCTGGTAGGGTGGTATTGGCCACCTCGAAATTGAATCAAATCAGTCAGCAGTTCAGGATTACCAGTTCAGCAGCGGAATCGGAAGTCAGCCAGCAGCTCAGGTAGGTGCAGATTACAATTTTATGCATTACTGTTTTCAAATTTCATATGAGTATTTATCTGGTTACTGTAAATTCGAAATTAGGGCACTACACTCTCACTGTGCGTCCTCTCCTTCAACCTACAGCTTCTAAACCCGTGGCTTCCTTCCGCAGCTGCCTCGACCTGCTAACCCTCGACCCTCATTTCCTAGCTGCCTATGTTGCTCCTCTTGCTGCATCTACTGCACGTTGCCTCTGCTGCCATACCTCTTTCGCTGTCATCCGCTGTCACTGCTCTCCTCTCGCAAACCTGACCTACACAACAACAAAACAAAAACTCATTCGATTTTCTATTTCTTAAATTTCATTGCTTTAGTATTTTTGGTTAGGGTTAGTTTAAATGTTTTATGTGTGCGTTAGGTTAGATATCAGGTATTGTTTTTATTTAGTTAGTTCTTTTTATTATGTTTCGTTAGGGTTTTAATTTAATTTCGATTCTAATTTTCATTTCTTTTGAGACTTTAGATTCATTTGTTTTTTCTTTTTTCTTTAATTCAATTTCGTTTTGGTTTTTACTTTTTTTTGTATATTTTCCACTTGATTTCATTTCATTTATATTTGTTTTTATTTATGATTTTTTTGTTTTCCCTTTTATTTTCGATTTGATTTTTTGATTTTGATTTTCTTTCATTAAAAAGTCTCAAAAACATTTAAAAATCTAAAAATTAAAAAATGAAATAAATTAAAGGGATTAGCGCATTCACATTTAATATTTTAATGTGGCCTATAGCCCATTAAAATTTTAATTTATTAACCCTTCTAATTTCTTTTAATTCTTCAGTTTGCCTAAGGAATAATTAAGATTCTAATTTAAAGTTCCTTGGTGTTATTTGGTGATTAAATGCAATTTTCATGATTTTTTCTGTGGTCAATGTGCGATAAATGTTTTAAATCATATTGGCTATAGGAGAAAGTTAAATGTTCTAGGTCTGAATTCCTAGCGAAATCATTTCTCTTACATGTTAAAGTTTTGGTCATTTTACAATTAATTGTTCATGATCGTCACTTTGCCACATCTATAAGTTTTCTCTAGATGACTTGTTATTACTTATTCTATGGTTAATTCAATATATAAGGCACTGGTCTGTAATCATTTATATCTTGTAATTGTGTTTTATTTTAATGCATCTATCGTAATTGACCGAGACTTTCTTTAAATTCATCAAGTTGTTCATAATTAAAATCTCTTAGAGCCCGTGTTCCACAGGTTTTCTCATCCATTTACCTTAGGGACTACCCCCCTTGACTTGCCTAGGAGAGAGTCTAAACAGAGTGAGTAACGATCAAGAGTGACAACCCTTACTCTCAGCGTTGTCGTGGTGCCTAGACACTTTGTGCGACAACATTTTTTGGCACCGTTGCCGGGGAATATTTTATTCTCGGCGTTTCAACGACATTTCCTCATCATTCTTCTCATTTCTCATCTTTTCATTTGAGCCGGCAACGACAACATTTTTTGGCATCGTTGCCGAGGACATTTTATTCTCGACGTTTCAATGACATTTCCTCATCATTTATCTTTCATCTTTCTATCATTCACTTTAGTCGGCAACAACAACATTTTTTGGTGCTGTTGCCGACGATAGAGTTTTTTTTCTCCTTGGTTTCTTCGACATCGTTTTAATCATCTCATCTTTTCCGCCATTCATTAGCTGGTCAAGCGGCACAACATTTTTTGGCGTCATTTGATCTTTTCATCGCTTCATCTTTTGTCATCTCATTAATCGTTTCATCTGCACTTTTAACACCTGGACATTTTGGTTCGTTTCTTGTTTGGGTGACGACTCCACTTCTTTCATTTATTATTTCTGAGACAAGAAGCCCTCCCTTATATCCAGTTGTTTTTTCCTTTTGGATCCTAGAGCTAGATTCATGTTCAAGTGGCAACTCCACTTCTTTCATTTCTTACAAGAATTTCTACTAGAAGCTCGCTTCTTGTGGATCTCTTGATTTTCTTGAGCAGGGGTCTCTCTCTAGCATCCATTTGGTCCCTCCTTATCCCTTCAAGCAAGTCATCATGGATGATTTGTTTACCCCGTGTCATTTTACTGATTTTTTCCATGATATGCCAGAAGAGGCCATTCATAAATTGCCTTTGTTCTCGGGTGGTGATTTAGTCGTTGTTAGAAAGCATCTATGCAGGTTTACTCATACAATAATCAAATATTGTAGTTCTCCCTAATATAAACATGAAGATGTCAAAATGCATCTATTTGCCTTTTCTTTAGAGGGTGATGCTTTGAATTGGTTTAATAATTGTCCTGAAGATTCTTTCGCTTCTTTACAAGACATCATCAATGCTTTTACAGATAGATATGGTAATCAAGGTAGCTCGCCTTGTGCCCCTAAAATTATGCAACAGAATGAGAGTGATCTTGTAAAGGATCCAGCTGTCAATGAAAGATTTCAAGACAATTCTTCATATCAGAATGTGTCATCCACTTGTACCGTTGCAGGATGAATCCATGATAGTGGAAAAGCAGGAACAAGTTATCAAATCAGTGTCGATAGTGAAAGGGAGAATGATAAGCATCTTATAGAAGAACTAAAGCAGTTGGTTAAAGACATGCAGTTCAGTCAAACACAGCTGGTAAAAAATATGGAGCTTAATCAAGAAAAATTTATAACTGATTACGTCAAGGATATGAGAACTTTGTACACTCAACTGGAAAAACGTGATGAGGAGATGGAAATCATGAAAATTAAACACTCCGATCACGTAACCACCGTAGTAGAAAAGTGTGCTCAGAATATGGAGGATATGAGGACTGACATGTAGAGTCAGCATGCTAAGGAAATGGAAACCATGAAAGCTAATCATGACAGGGAAATTAATTCTATGCAAAGCAAGTTATTAGCCCTAGAGGAAAATATGACGATCATGGAATTTAATCATTCAAATCACGTGACTGCCATGGAAACAAGTTATCAAGAAGAAATAAGTTCGATTCAAAACAGATTGTCAACTATGGACGAAGAAATGACCATCATGAGATTCGATTATAATAATCAGTTAGCTATCATACAAGCAAATCATGAGAAAAAGATAAACTCTATGCAACATTGCTTGATGTCCATAAAAGCAGATAATGACAAAGTAATAAAAAATATGGAAGTTGGTCAGACATGTCTTCAGAATAAGTTATTGACCATGGAGGAAAACCATGCCAAAGAAGTCAGTGCTATGAAGGATGAATATTCTACCCAGATGGATGCCATAACCATATAGGTACAGAGACTTCAGCATCAGTCAGAGGATGAAAGAAACAAGGAAACGTCGACAGATCATAAGCCTCCTTGTCTACTGCAGCAAGCTCCATCTTATTATGAGGAGGTCATTTGTTCCATTGAAAAGTGGCTAATTGAAGGTGACCTGGATAAAACAGAAATTGATAAGAATCAGATGCAGAATGAAGAAAGACATGTCATGCATCTCCTACATACTTCATCTAAGAGTTTTGAAGCAGAATGTTTCACATCATCAGTGATACAGCCTGCCACAAAGAAAAAACGCAAGAGAAAGAGAATAAGAAAGCGATTTGATGCATCAGATGGTCGCGAGCAACTTGATTTTCGGATAGGAAAAAGTTCTACCGTATGCAGAATTGGACATGGCACATCCGAGAAACAACCAACAGATTTTCCTGAAAGCATGCAAATGCTCAGTATGGACTACATTGAACGCATCTGATGCTATGGGGCATCCTTTGTATTGTATTTCTAACCTTATACCCCGTTATTTCAGTGTTTCATTTTGTAGTTAGATTTATGTCTTTCATGTTATTAGGATAGTTAATAAATGAAGAGCTTATATCTTTACTATGCTTATTGGTATATGATGATTTTTTGGATGGACGCTACTTATGTTATATTGTGTGTTGTGCGGATGTAGATTCTAGATTCTCACATTCCTCCAGTGCAGCAACGTGTCCCCAAGTAGAGCCAGATGTTGACCACTACGTGTCAACGACCCATAGCAATACACCCCCTTTTTTCGCAAAAGGGATAGTGCTTGATTGATGTGTTCGTGTCATCCAGCTATCATCATCAGCTTGATCATCATCTTATAGTGTAAACCCATTCTGCATGTGTATAATGTAAATAATCTCAGCAAATCCGTGTCATGTATGTAATTACCTAGGTAAACCTAATTTTCTGGTGACGATCTACATTCCGGAAGGTTTTTTGTCTCATCGATCCATTCTCGGATGGTCAGCAGAGTTTTCCTTAAGCCTTACCCCAAAGCTAGAATGGATTTTGTCACTGGGATCTTGGGGGAGTCCTAGTGTTCTAGATCGAGTCTATGTAAAAGTGATTTGGGAATAATCCTAACTATTTGGTTAGGTTATTTTATTACAAATTGTTTGGTCAGCTGGATTATATTTGTGTCGCAGAAATGGGTAGTCTGTGAGGGTCTTTTACAGATGGGTTTTCCCCCTTGAGATGTAAAAAATGTGAAAATCATGATGTAAAGTGTCTTAAGGGTTGGAAAAATAATTTATCCCCTCATAGCTTAATTAAATAAATTTTCTGGTCAAAAATTAATTAAAATCCTAAGCGAAAAATTTAATTAATTTTAGGTCCTAAGTAAATTTAAATTTTCCAAAAGTAAAATTCATTAGTCCTTAAAATTCAAATTTTAAAAGGCCCCCAGGACTAAGATAAATTAATTATTTTGCTAAATTTTAAGCCTTTAGTCCCTAGGGGTTAAGTCAATGTCAAATCTTTTAGGAAATTAACTCAAAATTTTTATTTTTGAGTTAATTAAACTGCAATTAATTGAAAAATTTGAATTTCCTCAAGAATTTAATATTTCGACGGATGAGATTAAAAAAAAAAAAAATTCTCATCGATGGTCGAGATTGCTTTGACAAGGATCACTCGAACTAGCCGTTGGAAGAATTATCTTTAAATAGGAGGTCATTTGTCAGTTGATACATCCGATCTTTTGATCGTGTGCTAAGCGAAAAGCTCTTGTGTAAACTTTTTCGGATAATAAAGAAAGACTTTGGGGTTAAAATTCGTCGGTGTTACTCTTCATGGAAATACTATAAGATGTGTTGTTTTTCATGAGTAAATTTATTTTTAACCATTGATTATAGCTTCTAAATAGTGATTTGAGTACAGGTATCTTGCTCAGTTGCTGGGGTTTGAATAATAATCTAAATTTTGAACGTGATAGTAGGTATCTCTATTTGTCTGAATTTTATTATTGTTTTCTTGCTCAATGTTGATCGCTGAATTGAGTTTTGCAGGAAAGTCTTAATTTTTAGATCATCAGGCATTCGAGGAAGTTTTTAGTTGGACTAGCCAACTCCCAATCTATGTTTTCTAAAGAGCCCAGCTTAATTTGATCCCGGGCTTATCATAGGATATTTTTTTTTATGGGTGATGCATGAAGGGTTATGAGCTCAGCACCTCCTTTAAACCTTAATTTTTCTTCTTTTTTTTTCTTCTTTTTTTTGTGTGTGTGCTAAATTGATAGATCTGGCTTTTAAGAGCCTCAGATTAGCAGATCTAGGAGCGGAGTTGGACTCACACTCCCTAGATTTGATAAATCTGTCATTCATGTACATAGATCTGTAAATTTTTTTGATTTTCTGACCTAGGTTTCTGGGGTTTTAGCTTTTTTATCATGTATATATTGTTTGGGTGTTTTTTTTGTTGCCTTGCAGCTACAGATCTGAGGGAGAAATCTTTGTAGAGTCCAGATTTAGGCCTTGGAGGGTAAGATCTGGATCTCTAGGGTTCATCAACATCATTTTGCAGGGATTTTTTTTTTTAAGATTTTTTTTGCTGTCGAAGGGTTTCAAAAAAATCTGAAACAGAAGAATTTAAAATTTTAATTAAGATTTCTGGAAAGTTTTTTTTATAGGGTTTCTGAGCCACCTTTGCAGATTGGTTTGTTGCCTGGGTTTTTGGGTTTACTGTTCAAATTCCGAATTTTTTTTAGTAAAAGCCCTCTCTCTTCTTCCCTCTGTTGCCTACGTTTTTCAAATCTGGAAATCCGCACTGACATCCTCACACTCCTGCCTTCGTGCAAAAATCTCCATTCACACTACTCTCTTGTCCGCAGCTATCCTCCACATATTCAAACTTCCATACCTATTCCATCCCTTCTTTCTGTCGCTGCCTGCATCTGTCTCTCCAGCCTCATAACCCTCATCCCTGTCTGCTGCCAAAACAAAACCCACCGTGCAACCTGCCGACGTTCATCTCCCGCATGCTCTCACCATCGAGTTGCCATCATTTCGTTCATCCACACCTACAAACACAAACAGCGGCTTCATAACTCTCATCCCTGTCCGTCGAGCCTCATCCCTCAAACGCTACCTAATCGTTGTCTTTTTCTTTTCCCCCAGCGTGCATTCTCCTCCATCGATCCGCAGCGCTACCCTCGCTGCTGCATTTCCGTTAATCTGTCGGCATCCCTCATTCCCTCTCGTTGTGCGCCCTCTCCTTCAACGTGCAACTTCTAAACCCATGACTTCCTTCCCCTGCTGCCTCGACCTGCCAGCCCTCGACCCTCATTTCCTAGCTGCCTAAGCTGCTCCTCTCGGCGTCTACTGCGAGCTGCCTCTGCTGCCATACCTCTTCCATTGTCATCCACCGTGACTGCTCTCCTCCCGCAAACCTGACCTGCACAACAACGAAACAAAAACTCATTCGATTTTCTATTTCTTAAATTTCATTGCTTTAGTATTTTTGGTTAGGATTAGTTTAAATGTTTTATGTGTGCGTTAGGTTAGATATTAGGTATTGTTTTTTATTTAGATAGTTTTTTTTATCATGTTTCATTAGGGTTTTTATTTAATTTCGATTCTAATTTTCATTTCTTTTGAGACTTTAGATTCATTTGTTTTTTCTTTTTTAATTCAATTTCGTTTTGGTTTTTATTTTTTTTGTATATTTTCCACTTGTTTTCATTTCATTTATATTTGTTTTTATTTATGATTTTTTTTATGTGGTTTTTTTTTGTTTTCCCTTTTATTTTCGATTTGATTTTCTTTCATTAAAAAACCTCAAAAACATTAAAAACATTTAAAAATCTAAAAATTAAAAAATGAAATAAATTGGAGGGATTAGCGCATTCACATTTAATATTTTAATGTGGCCTATGGCCCATTAAAATTTTAATTTATTAACCCTTTTAATTTGTTTTACTTCTTCAGTTTGTCTAAGGAATAATTAAGATTCTAATTTAAAGTTCCTTGGTGTTATTTGGTGATTAAATGCAATTTTCATGATTTTTTCTATGGTCAAGATGCGATAAATGTTTTAAATCATATTGGCTATAGGAGAAAGTTAAATGTTCTAGGTCTGAATTCCTAGCCAAATCATTTTTTTCTTATATGTTAAAGTTTTGGGCATTTTACAATTAATTGTTCATGATCGTCACTTTGCCACATCTATAAGTTTTCTCTAGATGACTTGTTATTACTTAGTCTATGGTTAATTCAATATATAAGGCACTGGTCTGTAATCATTTATATCTTGTAATTGTGTTTTATCTTAATCCATCTATCATAATTGACCGAGACTTTCTTTAAATTCATTAAGTTGTTCATCATTAAAATCTCCTAAAGCCCGTGTTCCACAGGTTTTCTCATCCATTTACCTTAGGGACTACCCCCCTTGACTTGCCTAGGAGAGAATTTAAACGGAATGAGTAAGGATCAAGAGTGATAGCCCTTACTCTCAACGTTGTCACGGTGCCTAGACACTTTGTGCGACAACAAGACTCATGGCTTATTGGAGCCTTGGTTATACAGGGGTGATCACTAGTGTATGGGCCAGTACAGTCCGCGTAAGGGTGCACCTATGTCTTAACAATGGTTATGCATTATGATGATGCCACAATGAAATTTTTCCAAAATTTGAAGGCATCATCAAGATAATGGCAATCAAAAGTGATCCAGTAGTATATGAGGCATCCAAGTGACATAAAATCAGTAGATCTTGATAGACTAAGACATGCAATACATTAAAAGTGGTAGACAAAATGAATCAAACAAAACCCAGATGCAATATTCTCCAGATTCCCTAGGATGTTGGAGACCTTCATTTATTGCATGATGATGTCATGATTAGTTGCCACATGGAGTTAAGAGACTTGGCATGAAGGGGAAAACTTAATGTCAAAAGTTATGTAAAAAATTAGCTAGACAAAACCCAAGTTGCACAATCCTCAAATTCTCAAGGACGTTGAAGGTCAAGCAAAGGTGGCCAAATCGATCATCATACTAGTCGTTAAAGTCAATTCAAGAGGAACATTGAAGGGTCAAACTAGCTATTAAAAGTCAAGGTGGATGTTGCATAAGTATATGGATATGAAAGTAGGTATTAGAAGGTCAAATCAACCATCAAAGTGACAATTCGAGTTCTCTATGAACCAAGTCAATTTCTCGAAGGGGCAAAATTACTCAAAGCAAGCAAGTCGAGTCAAGGAAGGTACTCGTTGGTTCATCCAAATGGAACGTTTCGCATCTTTTGACTAAAACTCTTTACCTTTTTCATTTCCAAGGACCATGCAAATGGAACAATGGACTTCTAAGGGCCATATGGACCAAATCGAACACCCTTAGTGGGTAAACTCAATGTAATAAAATTATTTTATTTTATTTTACTTAGTCTTCGACATGAGGATGACAAGTAATATTATTATTTTGGGAGATAGTTTAAACTAGTTGACATCTAGTGTAAAGACCATAAACTGAAATTCGGTAATAACCAGAACTAAAGTACAGTAAGAACCAAAACTGAACTGAAATACAGTAAGAGAATTTGGACACCTACCTGAACTGCTGCCTGCTCTGGTGTTGCTCTGGTGTTGCTCTGGTGTAGTTGATGGCGTTGTGGTTGCTTCTGATACCAATTACCGGGAAACCAATTCCACCCAGCCTAGACTGAGCAGAGCCTGGCTGCTCAATCCAGTAAGCTTCCCAACAGAAGCTCACTGTCCCCCGTGCCCAAAACCTCAGACGGATTAAAGCTCTTCCAATGGTAGACCTCTCTCACTGCTGAATTCCTCCTCTGGTTTCTAGTTCCGTTCTTTTTTCCCTTCTCGGTTCAGACCTCCGGTTTTTAACCACGGGCTTGGCGGTGGCCGCCCTCCCGCATGCAACCACCGCCTCCCTCCCTGTTGCCACGCTCCTGTCCACGTCTCTCAGACCAGAAGCTAATCCCTCAATTCATTATGACTCATTCACTTTATTTACATGGTTTTGCCTTTAAATCCTATTACATTTAATTTAATTGATTTTGGTATTCAAATTCTAAATTATAAAGTTTGATTTGTATTTTTAATATAAGGTTTGATTTACATATATATTTTAAATATGAAGTTTATTAATATTATTTTAAATATAAAGTTTATAACTTTATATTAATTAATTATTTTTATTATTTCTTAACTTTTATAAATGGGTCGTTACATACACTCCCCCTTCAGAAAACTTCGTCTCGAAGTTAGAGTTTTATCATATCTGATTACTTATGATAGTAATTAGTACCCCCTTCTTAGGTTTAAAATTTTATTTTAATATCAAGAGACTAAAACAAAATTAGAATTTTAGGTTTAAGATTTTAATGGATATATCGTGCTCCATCCAGGTTCCCAAGCTATTCTAAAATCAGCCTATCCTTCCTAATCTCTTCCGCTCCCATCCTATCTGTCCTCTACTGGAGTATGCCATGGCGTCAGTTTTACTGACCCGACCATTTATAAACTCTAAGGTGACAGCGTCGGTTATACCGACCTGATCCCTAGTAGGCATCCGGCAGTCATCATCACACGTCTAGGGGAGCGTGACTCGCACAGTCCTCCCATGACTCCAGGGTTCGGAGGATAAACGGTGGGCAACACCTCCACCCCTCCCAATAGAACTTAGGGCTAACACCCTATCATAGAATCACTTGGAGCTTTAATTGTTCTGAGGTTCTGTCATCACGTGGTCATCCCAGTAATTGTCTATTACCTGCAATCGTACACTTATCCATGCATCCGTAAAATGTGCATCAGCATATTCAAAATAACTCACATATTATTCCCTTATTAATTCATTTATGATACTACAGTACAGCATATTTTTCCATATTCCATGCATGTCTTTTGACTTTCATCTAGAATGTATTTACTTCCTGATTTCTATCCCATTGATCATATTGACATGTATAAATAAATCAGATCTATAATATCTTAATTTCTATCAGAAGTAAAATCATTCAACTGTCTTAATTTTACTTCGACAACTATAATTTAGTAAAATGAACCACATATATTGTTTTGGTATCCATGTACCAGCAAGAATTAAACATATATTATGCCACAAAATTTCACGTTTATCCATAATCATTCAAAATGTTTCTGAGTCTCTGATTGTAGTGAAGTAAATATATACTAAACATAGTTTAAAGTTCTTCAAAATTGACATAGATTAGGGTATCTTTGGCATATGTCCTCTGTATTTTCCCAAGTTGCTGATCCAGGACTATACTTGTCCCATTGGACCTTAACTTGGTCCACCAGGCGGTTCCTCAGCTGTCGAACCCTATGTTCCAGTATACGTAATGATTCGACCGTTACGACTCCCTCGTCCGATACCTGCAATTCCTTCCATTGAAGGTTATGAGATAGATCAGCTATATAATGCCTTAATACAGAAACATGAAATACATTATGAATTCTATGCAGGTGAGGTGGCAGGGCAAGACGATAGGCAACAGGTCCAACTCTTTCCATTACTTTAAATGGTCAAATAAATCGGGGTGACAACTTTGTCCCTTTTCCGAATCGAATAGTACTTTTATTTGGTTTGATGCGGATGAAGACCTGATCCCCTACTTCATACCTCCTATCAATTCGATGAGCATCCGCATAACTCTTTTGTCTATCCTGTGCTTCCTTTAATCGTTGTCTAATTTGTCTTACCTGCGCTTCCATTTCATGGATTAATTCTGGTCCTATTATCACTCGATCTTCTAACCTGTCCCAACTTAACGGAGTTCTGCAAGGTCTGCCATATAAAGCTTCAAATGGAGGCATCCCAATCGAACTGTGGTAACTGTTGTTGTATGCAAATTCGACTAAGGGTAAGTACTTTTCCCAATGTGATTGCTGATCCATCACATACATTCGCAACATGTCTTCAAGTACTTGATTTACCCTTTCAGTTTGCCCATCAGTCTCAGGATGGTAAGCAGTGCTTAAATTTAGCTGAGTACCTAAGGTTGTTTGCATACAAGTCCAGAATCTAGAAGTGAATCGCGAATCTCTATCGGATATAATCTTTTTAGGTACTCCATGAAATCTAATAACTTCATTTATGAATACTCGAGCTACGTCAGCAACATCGTAAGTATCTCTTACGGGAATGAAATGGGCGCTTTTTGTTAATTTATCCACCACTACCAAAATGGCATTGTGTCTTTGAGAAGTAAGAGGTAGTCCAGTGATAAAATCCATCAAAATGGTCTCCCATTTAGACATAGGAATGTCGTGGGGTTGTAAGAGGCCCGCTGGGTGACAATGATCTGCCTTTACTTGCTGACATTCCAAACATTTTGCAACAAATTGAGTGATATCACGCTTCATGCCTGCCCAAAAGAAGAGTTTCTTGGTATCCGCATACATCTTCCCTACTCCAGGATGAGCACAATATACTGCTCTGTGGGCTTCCCCAAGGATGGTATCTCGAAGATCTTTATCATCAGGAATATACATCCTTCCATGGAATCGTAAGATCCCATCGTTTTCTAATTCATATCCCTCAAATTTAGATTCTTTTGCCCTATTACCTTCAAGACCTGCTCTTACCTTTAAATACCAGCTGTCTTTTATAAGATGATCCAGTACTCGTTGTCTTAAGTCTACTTTAATGGGTATGAGAGAAAATATCCGAGGTCTTCTGCTTAAAGCATCTGCTACCACATTTTCCTTTCCCTTAATGTATGATATTTCGAAGTCATATTCACTTAGGAATTCGCTCCAGCGCCTTTGCCTGGCATTTAAGTCTCTTTGGGTGAACAAATATTGTAGACTTTGATGGTCACTTTTAAGTGTAAAACTTCGTCCCACTAGATAGTGCCTCCAAATCTTTAAAGCTAGCACTACAGCGGCTAGCTCTAAATCGTGACTAGCATAGAGTTCTTCATGAGGTTTTAACTTTCTGGAAGCATATGCTATCGCTCCTCTATCCTGCATCAACACTGCACCCAGCCCTTGTTTGGATGCATCAGTACATACAGTAAAATCTGTGTCCATGTTTGGGACTCTTAGGATTGGTGCACTGGTGAGTAGTCTTTTGAGTTCAGAGAATGCTTTATTACATTCCTCGGTCCATTCGTACTTAACACCTTTACGCTGAAGGGTGGTAATTGGCTTTGCGATTTTGGAGAATCCCTCCACAAATCTTCGGTAATAACCGGCTAAACCTATAAAGCTTCGTATCTCATGTGCATTTTTCGGTATTGGCCAATCCATGATCGCTTTTACCTTCTCAGGATCTACTGAAATCCCTTCACCTGATATGATGTGACCCAAATAATGAATCTTTTCCTGAAAGAATGAACACTAGGATAGTTTTCCATATAACCGATGTTCTCTAAGGCAGGACAATACTATCCGCAAATGATCTTCATGCTCTTTCTCATTCTTGGAATAGATGAGAATATCATCTAAAAAGACTTGCACAAATTGATCAAGATATTCACGGAAAACACTGTTCATAAGATTCATAAATACGGCTGGCGCATTTGTTAATCCAAAGGGTACCACCGTAAATTGATAGTGTCCAAAACGTGTCCAAAATGCAGTCTTAGAAATATCATTTTCAGAAATCCTTAGCTGATGATATCCTGAGCGAAGATCAATTTTTGAAAAGACAGCAGCTCCTTTCATTTGATCGAAAAGATCATCGATTCGAGGCATAGGGTATTGATTCTTTACTGTAGCTCGATTCAAGTCTCGATAATCTATGCATAATCTTAAAGATCCATCTTTCTTCTTCACAAAAATTACAGGAGCGCCCCAAGGTGATGAACTAGGCCGAATATGCCCTATATTCAGTAGTTCCTTTAATTGAATTTGCAATTCCTGAAGTTCTGGAGCTATCATTCTATAAGGCGTTTTAGAGATTGGTTGGGTACCTGGTTTTAATTCAATAGTGAGATCCAATTCTCTTACCGGGGGTAATCCAGGTAGTTCTTTTGGAAATATATCCGGGAATTCGGCTAACACCGGATATTGTTCTAAGGATGGCCCTTTTCCATGGGTTACTTCTTGAATTGCATAAGCCTGACAACCTTTCCTTAAACAACGCTTCATCTGCGTTGCTGAAATGTAGCGTAAGGAAACTTCCCTCCTAATTCCTTGGATTTGGATTACTTCTCCTTCATCATTTATGCCTAGAATCCTTTTCCCATAACAGTCTACCCAAGCTTGGTGAGCTTCTAGCCATTCCATACCTATGATAAGATCATACGTTCCTAAGGCTGTGACATAAACTTTCAGTTTAGTCGTACAGACCCCTAGGTCAATTTTGCATTGATCCACACTCAAGCCCACGGTTTGGAGTTCTCCTGAGGCTAGTTCCACTTGATGGAAATCATTTTGTCTACGAGCTGCCAACCCACATTTGTTTAATGCATATGATTAAATGAAACTATCTGAGGCACCAGTGTCAAATAAGATTTTGAGTTTTATACCATTGATAATACCTGAAGATTCCACTACAGTGGATTGATGTGCTGCTTGGTCGTTGCCGACTACTGCGTGAATTCTATGATTACCTCGATTGTTTGATATCGGTTCCTTTCCAGTCCTATGCAATATATTCGACGAAGCTTCTGGGCAGTCACGTTGAAAATGCGGTCCCCCACATCCCCAACAATTAAGCTGCGTTGATCCTCTTGAATCGGGACGTGAATTTCTAGAGAACGAGTTTCGTCCTCTCATGTTGATTCCTCTCGAATTTCTTCCTCTACTGGCAATCCCTCGAGATGTCCATGGACTGGTGTTTGATGATTCCGTGGCTATAGTGTTTACTGCCATGGAAGCTCTTGTCCCCACATTTCTTGGGGTAAACCTGTTACCGTAAGGTGGCCTCGAGCCACCTTCTCTGAAGAAGTTTCATGGGGTCTTTCCTGGAAATCCTGGTTGGATAGGCCCTGTTGGCCCCATATCTTTTTTGATTCCAAGGTGTTCTTCTACATAACGACCACATTCGACTGCCTTGGCTACTGCTGATGGTTTCCACATGCTTACCAAGGCTCTGATGCGAGGATTTAACCCAAATATGAAGCGTTCAGCTTGACGTTCATCAGAGTCTAAGTAGTGAATGTATTTTACCAGCTCCATAAACCTTATCTCGTACTCTTCCACCATTTTACTTCCCTAAATTAATGTATGAAAGGTTCTGGCTTGCTGTTGTTGAAAGTATGGAGGTAAATACTTTGCGCGAAACCTTTCCTCAAATAGTTCCCAAGGGACATTATCCGATGTAAGGTGTAACTGCTTCTCCAGATTTCCCCACCAAATCAAGGCGCTTTCCTTTAATTGAAACACGGCAATTTTTGTTGTTGCAGAAGAAGAATATTTTCTTAACCTAAAGCACTTGTTCATTCCTTCTAACCACGCTTCAACGCATTCACCTGCTCGACCTCCTGAGAATTCTGGGAGTCTAATTTTCTAAAGCTCCCTGGAAATGTCTTCTTTCGGTCTTCTGGGCTCAAAATTATTTGGTTCCGCTGAACTAGTGGCTACATGCTGAAATTCCTCTTTGGTTTTAGCCTTAGTTGATTCCTTTAATGTCTCCAATAAGGCTTCCAAAGAGTTCATTATCACAGTCAACTCTGGCGCTGGGGCGTTTGATGTTGATAATGGTCTAGGTGGTGACGATTGTGATGGGGATGATGATGGCGACGGTGGCGGCATTAATGGTGGTGATGCTACCTGGTCACGTCGTCGTCACTGATACGTCCTTACCATTCTAATGGTCCCTGAACACATAATAAAATTTCTATAAAAATTTTGAGGTAGACAACCGAATTTAACACATAATCTTCTTTTGAACTTCACATTTGTAAACGGGTATAGTTTTGCTATTTTTATCCGCTAGGCAGATCTTACTGGTACCAAGGTCAAGGAGGGTGGTCTCGCGACCTCCTTGTCCTAATGCAAGGTATTCTATCCTAATATGAATAATGCAGAAGTATGGTTATAAGCTCCTAAGGTAAGACATCCAAATTTTATTCACCAATGACATCTACGATTGAAAAAAAATAAAATGTCTCGTTACAATGTACCTCGGTAACATACCCGCCATACCTCAATCTAGCTACTACCTTTAAAGAAGGTCATACATACTTATATTTTTGAATATATTACTTAGATATGGATTAAACCTATAATAAAATGAAGGGTTGTTCTGGTTCCAAATCAGTTTGTCCTTTAGCCGGAAAATTTACCATAGACATGTCATGATTATAATCTAGAAGAGATACAGTTCAACAGTATACCATAAATGTAGGTTGGGGTCAACTGAAGGATAAATTCAGATCAATAGTCAAATTGTACCTAAAATGTAGGTCAGTGGCCTACATATTGCAGTTGATCAGGCAATGAAGAAAGTAGTTCTTTTAATGTTTCCACAGCATCCTACTTTGAAATTTGAGTGACCGAGGACCCAAGGCACCAACACTGTGCGACATCCACTTTTACTGAAATCGTGGTAATCCAAGCTCTCTTCCTGAGCGGTTGCGTTGCCCAATTTCACAGCATGTGATATTCAAGGAGCAAGCCTAACTAACCCTTCTCTCAAAGTTAGATCTCATGTCTTTGTAACCAGGCTTTGAACAAGCCACACTAGATTAGTATTTTCTTATTATCCTCATTTGCTTGAGGTGAAAAACTGATAAGTACCTACTCCTCATTCTTTGTACCGGACTCTCTTAAAATGAGACTCAGTTTTGTATTGTAAGAATTATGGTGATGGCTTCGATATTTTACTTCTATTTATAGACATGATTATTTCTTAGCATGAACTTACCATTAATTGGAAACCCAACTCTTACAATTTAAAAGAATATATGTTGCATATATAAAGGGCATAGAAGTGTGTGCTAGACCACATTGGAGTTTTATGGTCTACTGATTGGATGTACTTGGAAATAACTTCTATTCCTTAATCTTAGTGTTATGTGCTGTAAAGTATACACAATGTTTCCTAATTAAGCTCTGTATAAGGTCATACATGCAGTTTTGTGCTTCTGTACTTTAATTCGAAATCCCTGTGTTGAATGAACTAATCCCAAGTATACCCAAGGTGAAACTAAATGGCCCACTGTCCTTCCTCACTCGTTTAGAATAACTCATGCATACATTACTTCCATGATTTAACATCCCTCATTTAATACTCGACTGCTAATACAATACTTATTCCACCGTGCATCTGTTCAAAATGTCATTGGCATAAAAATAATTAAGTATTTAAAGTGGACATTCAGCAAATAATGTAGCATAAAGGCAATATAAGGTATGCAATTTTAACAGTTCACCATGGCACATGGCAGAGGGGTAATTGGCATTTGCATTCAGTAAACTTGAATGCATTTGGGGACAGTGTAAAGACTATAAGAGGTTAGTTTAATAGTATGTAAATAAAATGATCTATACTATCCTTTCCTACATTAGTGCACCATCTCATTTCTAGATGTTTAAGAGCCACCTACAGGCATTATGTAACGAGACTACAAAATCAAAACTTTGTAAGATCATGGCAATGTTAGAGCTACTTTTAGAGATGACCTAGAAATGCATTATATTGAAACTACTCTGTACCTAAACACAAAAGTGCCTACGGTAATAAATTACCATTTGTTTTATATTTATAGCAACAGGCAAAATGGAGATGAGATAAGGAGTATAGAGGACCTATGGCTAAGAGACCTGGAGATACTCAAATGGGTCCCCAAAACATGCTATCTTTGATTTAATGATTGCTATCAAGGTTGCTTATTATGCACAATGTACAACATGCAAAATTATGACAGCAAACAGCAAAACAACCTATAATTCATGGTGATCAATAAATAAACAAGGCTTTCGAATAAATCAATAATTGAAAGGGTTGCATCAAATTTCCAATGGTTCAAAATGCATAACACAGCTATTAAATGGTAGTTGTCAGCCTTTAAAAGATGGCTACCATGAGTCTCAATAATACATTCTAATCTTCTCATAAAACAAAATCTTATGCCAAGAGGCACGGAAATTGGCTGGTGAGAGTTTTTAATCACCTTAGCTATATGGCTCACACGGTCACACTGCAGGGAGATTAAAGGTAAAAGGAAACATGACAAACCTTCCGTGAGGGGAGATTGTCGGGGTAAAAGGAAACATGAAGTAATTGCATATCAATTACTGATAGGCTGCTCCGATACCAGTTACCAAAATGAATTCCACATTACAATAAAACTCTGTAATTAACATTATTTCGTGTAAAATTGAACCCCGAGAAACAGAGGATCTGTTGAATCTCAGGTATTTCGTCTAACTGATCGGAAGCATCAGATATTTAAAACTCAAAATTCACAATATATAACTCAATTCTTTCCAACGATTTGCCTCTGCTTACTAAAAAAATAAAAGTTGAAGAGTTTTCAAACGATTTTTAATGACAATATTCAAATAACAAGGCTATGACCGTCAATCGATTCTAAATTATTTGGCATATTATACGTCATAATTGTAATGTTTGAGGAACAGGAGTTGGACATACACTGTTACATACACGCGCCTCCTTTTCTTTAAATTTTGATTCTGCTCGTTAACGTACTCTCCTCTATGCGCCCTAGCATAGTCTGATTGTTTTCTACCCTCACTTGTGTGATTCCGAGGTCCATTTTCTCTTCTACTTGTTTGCAATTGCCCAGAATTCGGTTTTGTTAGTTCTTGCGCCGCCATTCGGTCCTTGCTAGATCCCTGGTTGGGACTCCTCCCGAAGTTGCGCTGCGTCTAGATGCGCTTAGCCATGAATACGAAACCAACAACATCGGTCGAGTATGGAATTTTATGGTTCCAATTACGAAGGGATTCAACCAACGGTGGAGTATACGTCATGCACTGCAAGACAGCATTGAGGAAGCAAGTATTTCCTAAATTCCGAAGCCCTGCGCTGATGTTATTGTCGAAAAAAATATAGCTCTCTATTGGTTCCATTGTTGAATCCTCAGATTGAGACAAAACAACAGCCAAAGGCCCCGCGTTCTGATAATCCAAATCCATAAGCCACGAGGTTTGGTGTTCGATTCCACTCGAATAGGAAGAAGTCGAAGATTCAAGTTGCTGTTGAACTACTCCTCCATCGAGAACAGAATTTGATGTAGAAGGAAGGGAAAATGCCATTGGACTCTGTAAAACTCGATCAAGCCAGTGTTCTTCTTCTTCATGATTGACTGAAGCATGGGATTTCTGCATTTTCGAAGAAGAATGGCTTCTGCACCTTTTGAACAGGGAAGAAAATGCCTCCCGTCTCCAGTTTGGGTCGGATCCAGATTAAACGCATAACCTGTGCGTTCCAACATCCGCGCCTTACCAATCTCGTTCTGGGTCCATTCTCAGACTCAACCAGTTCAAAAAGAAGATTCGGCTGGTAAAATTATAACTCCCAAGTTCAGCCAAAACGCATGGCAAAACCTACACAAACTGCACGTGATAGAAATTTGGCAAATACAATGATGAATATGGCATACAATACTGCGCGGTTCTTGGCTTCCTCGACAAGATCCCGCAGTTTGTCCATGCTTTTCTTCTCCACGAGAAGCGTCCGGAATCAGTGTAAAACGCCGTAGAGAACTCACGCGTCTAGGGTTTAGTGGTAACACACAGCGCTCGTAAAGATTGTTGGTCCAAGAATGAAAAGCCAGATGCGTTTAGGGAAGGGGCCGTCTCTATGAAACCGCAAAAATGTAACCGAGAATTTCTTACAAGTTTTTACGCAGCAGAATTTAATCACAAAATGTACAAGAGCGTAGGGCCTGTGAGGTCCCGAAGGGTTTGAACACGCGCTCTGATACCATGTGTAAAGACCATAAACTGAAATTCGGTAATAACCAGAACTAAAATACAGTAAGAACCAAAACTGAACTGAAATACAGTAAGAGAATTTGGACACCTACCTGAACTGCTGCCTGCTCTGGTGTTGCTCTGGTGTAGTTGATGGCGTTGTGGTTGCTTCTGATACCAATTACCGGGAAACCAATTCCACCCAGCCTAGACTGAGCAGAGCCTGGCTGCTCAATCCAGTAAGCTTCCCAATAGAAGCTCACTGTCCCCGTGCCCAGAACCTCAGACGGATTAAAGCTCTTCCAATGGTAGACCTCTCTCACTGTTGAATTCCTCCTCTGGTTTCTAGCTCCGTTCTTTTTTCCCTTTTCGGTTCAGACCTCTGGTTTTTAACCCCGGGCTTGGCGGTGGCCGCCCTCCCGCATGCAACCACCGCCTCCCTCCCTGTTGCCACGCTCCTGTCCACGTCTCTCAGACCAGAAGCTAATCCCTCAGTTCATTATGACTCATTCACTTTATTTACATGGTTTTGCCTTTAAATCCTATTATGTTTAATTTAATTGATTTTGGTATTCAAATTCTAAATTATAAAGTTTGATTTGTATTTTTAATATAAGGTTTGATTTACATATATATTTTAAATATGAAGTTTATTAATATTATTTTAAATATAAAGTTTATAACTTTATATTAATTTATTATTTTTATTATTTCTTAACTTTTATAAATGGGTCGTTACATCTAGGCATTACAAATAAAATTATGCAAGGCTAGCCTCTCCTCTTTTTCAAGGTGTTGATTTGTGAGATCATTTTAATGCCATAATTTAGAACTTCTATGTTTGCAAACATTATATCTATTGTGCAAGTTGAATCTTCCCATTTTGTGTTTATTTGATTAATGTCATAACCGGGTTATTAATAAAATTATGTCATAACTAGTAAGGATTACACAAGTGTTGGAGAGACAATTTGTTGAGGGGCTACATAGCCATGTGAAGAGGGTGGACTAGGCACTAGTCTTCTTCAACACTCATATTGTAGGTGGAGTGATTTGGAACCAAGGGTTGGACCAATCCTTATACGGGATAGCTTCAATTGGGTGAAGATCATTTCACCACATAGTCAACCCGAAGACTGGGGATCTCTCGTTGGAGGTTGCTCCTAGTTAGATCTGGAAAGTTGTGGGAGGTTTTAAACATAGTTGGGGCCTATTTACTCTCTTCAAATTCATTGTCCAAAGCACATGATCAATTTGAACATGATTGTGGTTCACAACTCAACAATCATGAAGGTAATATTTGTGGTAAAGGTAAGTCATTTCTCAACAACCAAACTATTTTAAAAAATCCAAACATTTATTTTTTGTTTCATTTATTTTACTAGTGGGTGCTTCAAGTTTCATCATAAATTAGCTCTTTAAACCTTGGAATATCAAGCATAAAATATAGATCTAAACCAAGGATCAATATACTTGTATTTGTCTCAGGGGGCAGCTCAATTGGTTAATCCGAGATATGTGAAATCGTTGAAACTCGAAAGACACAGGCTCAAATCCCCCCTGTTGTGACCCAGGCTACGGGGAGGAGTACATATCATAGCCCCCTAGAGGTTTAATGGTAGTTATGTGTCAGGCGGGCTACTGGGTTCCTCTAGGTCAAATTAAAAAAAATATATATATATATATATATATATATATATGATGTTGTTGAATTTCCACGATCTTGGGTCTCAGATAGAATCTTAGAATCTCTAACGCTACCAAACCAAGAATCTCAACATAACTACTTTGCACAGTGGAACAATATAAAGCAGTAAATCACACATGCACAAGTATAAACAACTTTTTACAAATTTCAACCCAACTTCGTTATATTAATCAACATATAATATAATTGTCTAGGGCTCCCATACAAGGGATAATGGCCCTCAATTATCCACAAGTACAAGAATACAAGATACTTTGACAATCTTGCTGCAGTCGCTATGTCGTATCTTGCCCTGTCACCTATTATTGTTGCAAGTCTCCAGAAGGGGTGCCACCTATCACTGTTGCAAGTTATTTCTACTACAATGAACACAGGCTAATCCAATCTGCTCTTCAAGGTTGGCCAACACCTGAGCTCTAATCTACCAATATGGTAGCTTCTTTCATCCATCAAAGTGCTACACATTAGGCTCAATCCTTCACCCGACCTTCAACTGTCAAGCTCTCGTTATCACTGCTTGTCAAGGGCTACTTTGGACCATCAACACGCTGCCCTCCACCAATCTAATGATGCCCAATACAATCACTATAAGATCTGCTCTTTGTTGAGGTATCCAACCACCTAATTCAACCTCAACACATGGCTCCCACAGGCTACCACTTTGTCCACACTTGGACACCACCCAACTAGCACCAAACTCAACACAAACAAATCATTAACATACATACCTCATGTCATCAAAGGTTGGTGTATTCACTGTAGACCTGGTACACCTGGTTAGGGTTGTCAACAAGTTGCTACAGCGCCTTTCCTTCACTTCCAGACCTCCTTCAAGGCTACATCTTCCCTCCAAATAAATCAGACCACCTTCTATTGTAGATCTAGGCTATAAATAGCCCTCAAACAAGCCTCCTGCCACACCTGTACTAGGTCTTATGCCTTGGCCCTCCTGTGCAATCAACAATAGCCTTACAGTCCACCTGTACATGCTATATTATGCTTGCGGCTCATCTGAAACTCACAGCAAGGGTTGTGGCCCTCCTTTAGGAGAGAATACCCATACAAAACTGCCCCAATACACCACCTAAACCACCCTTAATGACAGCGGCAAACTTCTATAACTCCTCGGCCCTATGAGAGACACATAAATCACTCAAGAACAGTCCCAAACCAATCCGTCTAGACTCCTTCTTGAGCTTGGTTGCCTTAGATGTGTTTTCTATGAGAGAGATACACATTTGGATGCTAAAATAACATCACATCACCTTGTATTTATAGGTTTTACAAGAGCTCCATGAATTTGCCAATAGACATGTCTTTTGGACTTAACATGTCAAGTCTATATGACTTGATTGTCCAAAAAATCCATTGTCAACTTCGAAAATTCATAACTCATCAAGCACATCTTGGAATTCGATGATTCTCGAAGCTTTGGATTCTCCTCGTTGTCCTCTATCATCTCCATCCATCACATGTCCAAAATGCCTCATGGTTTTGGCCCAAACATCGATGAATGCAAAACCCCAACCTTGGGTTCCAAGCCCGCAAGTGACTCTTGTGGTGCTCCAACCTCCAAACCCTGAACCCTAGGGCTTGGAGTACCTCCCAAGCTACTCAAAAATCGACACTCACTCTTAGCGAGGGCGATACTTCCAATACTAGGAAGTAACTCATCGTCGTCATCGTTGCTCGCAACACTCACCCAACTCTTGGTGCTCACCATTGTAGCAATCCCTGTAGTATGAACTACACCTCTCTCGGAAGGGTTGTTGTCACTGGAAGCATCTTGCTTCTTCTTCTTTTCTTGTATTGCTTTCCAATCCCTCCATGATTCCTTCTTGGCAGATGTGGAAGCACCCTTGCTTCCTGTTGACCACTGGAGTGGCACTTGATGACTATATGAAGAATTCATGCCCAAGGATGTACCAAAGGACACTTGTACCATCAGATATCATCAGATTACCAGAGTTTTTAAACTCTACTTCTACTTCTCACCATGTTCTCTTGTACCCAAATTCCACACCTTGCGGGGAATTGTAATAAGTGATGCTAGTAATGATGATTTTTGAGTCTGTAATAGGCCTAAGTAGCTTGGGACCTTGCCAACAAATGAGTATTACTCTGGGAGGTTTTTTTCACTTGGATAATTATCATCTCTGTACTAGGACTTAATAATTAATTGATTTTTTTCTTCCAAATGTACCCCAAAGCCAGAGTACAGCTTGATGATGAGGCCTTTCATGAGTCCTAGTGTCTAGAGTCGATGTATATTACCATACTAGATCACACCAAAAATTTCGTGGAATTTGGTTAAGTCTAGGTAGTTATTTTTTTTATTTTTTTAGATTTTCCGCAGGGCGGAAATTGCAATAAAAATTGTATATGTAATGTAATAAGTGATGCCTAGAGAAGTTGTATGGGGCATGAGTAATAAAATTTGCACCTCTCGCCCTCAACTCTCTACTATGACACACTTTGAGGGGTCAAAAATGTGTTTAGGACCCCCAAAACCCACATTTCCTAAGTTTAAACTTTAGTGGAAAATATGGCAATAAATTAGGCTAGAAATAAATTAAATAGAGGGCAATAAATTATCCCATGTGACAGAATGATAAATGACTTGGAAATTATCCCAAGTCAAAGAGTTGAGTCAAGGAACATGTGGACTATGACTGAGCACCTTACATCATAAATACACCAATATCTCATAAAATCGAATTTCCTAGAGTTAATGCAGCAGTTGCACATGTGGAAAATCAAATTATTTGGAGAAGCTCATGCACTAGAGGAATATTCGATGGAATATTTGCACTGAGGATTTCGTGGGGACTTCTCTCACTGTTAGCTCGAGTGCTTCTACACTTAGCACTTCACTTTGGAAGATTACGATTTTCACTTTGGAGGACCAGCAACTTCTCTTAGAGAAGATCACGCAATTCCTGGATCTATGCAGAGCATCTTTGGGATCATCATCTGAGGTGGTAACACTTGGTTCGAGTTTGGATGGTTTAACTGGAGTTATCTCATTGCTTTGGTTCACTCATGGATATGTTTACTATGCCATACAGAAAATTCGATTTTCCTTGGGTGCCACACATGGAATTCGATTTGCCTTGGTGGCCCTATCATCTCAACTTGGAACTTGACTTGCTCTTTCTTGAGATTTGCTCCAATTTCATCTCTCACATGCATTCTTCCTTGGGATTTGTTCCCAACTCTCTATATAATAGAGCCATGGGCTCTCATATGTATGATGTAATACAAGCTATAGGACTTGAGGACACGCTGTTGGATTGTACACACATTTTGCAATATAATACAACAGACTTTGGGGTTACTTGTGATGGTGTTCTTCTCCTTGCATATGGTAAATTCTTGACATGTTGTTATTGTGTTTCTACATACTTCTTTATGCTATTTTTCCTTCATGCTTGTTTCAAGTTATGTTGATATGCAGCTATCTCATATTAGCATAGGAATTGTTTAATTGCTCTAGGAAAAGAAACATTCTAGTTGATGTCAAATATATCTCTAGGAGTTCTTTCCATTGCATTTATTTAATTTCATGTGGATTTAATGTGTTGTGGTGAAGTTTTGTAGAAGAATTTGTCTTTGGTCAAGCTTTCAAGCGTGAGGGGATGTTCCCCGAGGAACCAACCCAATCTTGGAAATATTCAAGGAAAACTCGCATGTATTAAATTTTAAAGTCTCATCTATTTTGATTTGTCTTGCAGGCATTCTTTTAAGTTTTAGGCTCTTATTTATTGCATCAAAATCACATTAAAAACTTTATCTTTCACGTATTGCACTTCATTTATTAATATCTGGCCATTTCAAAGAACCAAGTCATGGCTAGTCAAAGAAAAGAGTTGACTCATGCTTTTTAGCCTAGCCTCTTGTAGATTATTTTGTAACATATTTTGTAGTTTCTTGAGCTAATATTTGTTGTTTTATTGTTAACTTGTCCTCTTGCAGCTACTTGCGGGATTCATCTTCAAAAAACTACTTACAAGTTTTCATGTAAGACCTTGGGGCTCAAATTTAGAGATTACTTCTACCTTTAGGCCAAGTTCTTCTTGGATAGGTTTGTGTTATTCTTGAGGGAGGTCGATTTCTTTTGGCCATCTCTTTCTCTCTCTTGGTTGTGGCCATAGAGGAGACTTATCCTCTCTTCTCCTTCTTCAAAATCTGAATTTTGTTGAGCCTATTTGGGCCTCAAATTGCAGAAATTTTCAGCTCGGAAAGGTCTATGGTTTGAAGTCAAATTGTTAAGACTTTCCTTGGATTTTAGAGAAGACTTCATTGTTTTCTCCTTCATGTAACAATCTAATAAAATTTCTGATTTTGGGGTGTGGGTTTTACCCATTGATATCCCTATCTCTCCACCTTTTGGAGAGGCTTGGCAGCTTGATCTTTGATCTATTTCATTTGCATGCATCTCATTTAATTGGGGAATTAACACAATCATGCATTACACTCATTCCGCAAGCTTTTTAGTTTGATTTACTATATGTTTCAAGTCCATAACAAATTCAGATTTTTTGCATGCAAACACTTTTTACTTGATCTTATTTGGTTTGAACATAGTTCCAAGTTTACTTATGCTTCACCATTAAACACATCTTACATGCATGAAGTATTTGAGAAAATTTTCTCCATAAAGTCACATTCTATTTCATGTCAAGCAAGTACATTTCAAGTTGAAGTTAATTTTCATTGTTTGGTTAATTTACTTACATGCCCCAAGCATCACTAAAATTTACCTCCAATTTAAGTTGGTTGAACAGACATTTTAGGGACCTTCTACCTCTATTGGCTCCTCACTATGAGATCCAGATCTTTGGGCGAAAATGAAGTCGAAGGATTAGAGTTCAATTGCAATCTTGCTTTAAAGCTAAGTAATAAAATAAACCAAGAGCACTCTTCATCACATTTACTTTACTTGCAAAGTTCACAAATTTTATGCTATCTTGGTGGTTTAAAGTTTCACATGCAAATCTTATTTCAAGAGGTACTTCGGATGCAAATATTGTAATCTCCTAATTTTGCAACAAGTTTAATTTTCTTGTACCTAGAAATTGGTTTACCTTTGTAACTTAATTGCATATTGTCATGAATGATTGATTTCACTTTCAAGTGCTATTATTTTGGGTTGCAAACTTAACTGCATGTTGTCATCTTGGTCTAACATTTGAGTTTTTCTATCATCTCATTTACATTATCATAGGTAGATTACTAATTGTTTATTTTTAGGCAAGATAGCTTCACATGCTTTGATTCCTAAATGTGTTCATCTTAAAAGCATTTATAATATTTTGTGCTAACAATTTCTTGTTTCACTTTTCAGGATTACTTTTGCTTTCCATTTGAAAGCATTTCACTTCATTTAAGCAAATACAATTTCATTTTAAAAAGCAATACTTTGAAGGCACTAGTTTTCATATGCTTCATGCTTATTTATATATTGATGGTTATTGCTCATATCATTTTTTGCTTATAAATTTTAAGAAGTAATCTATTTAACTCTAACAACTCGCCTAGAAAACTTACATCTTTAACTTAGTTTTCCTTTAGGGACCACCCCCCATAGCTAACCTAGGAGATAGCTTGAACAGAGAGAGATGGAAATAGGTGACAGCCCCTTCTCTAAGTTCCTTGCCACCAACCACACCTTGTGGGGTTAAAGGATTTTCTTACTAACTGTAGGTAAGTGTAGGCGGCAAGGTCAACACTTCCCACTGACCATGCGCTATTCTTGGGCTGCAAAGTCTCCCTCTGAATATGCAAGCTCCCACTAGAACTCAACTCTCTCTGAGCCTCTAGAATTTGGACCATCTTCTCTGGAACCTGTACCTATATCTTTGAAGCCTGCACCGCAACTACTTCTCTAGAACCTGTACCTGGTCCGCCTGCTTCTTCTTCCCATGATCTATAGGCTTGCACGTCAACCTGTATAGACCATGCTCTCTAACTCCAAGCACAATACTAGTGGAGCTAAAGCCTCTTGACCTGATTCTTGCCTTCCCATCTTGGAACAAGACCTCAAACCCCTTCTTCTCGATCATCGAGACAGATATCACGCTATATCTAAGTCCTAGTACAAATTGTACATCTTAGACCTGCATTACCCATCCTGTCTCCATCCTGAGTGGCACAACTCTCGATCCTCAGATCTCCTTCTAACTCTCGTTGCCTAACATCATGTGCAACTTCAAGTCCCATTCAGTTAGAGTCTCAAAAACCTCCTGTGACCCAATCATATGTTTCGACACACCAATGTCCACGTACCATCCATCCTCATCAATAGTACCCTGCGAGAAATGAGAGATCATAGCAAAGTCCTCCTCCAACCTCCTGGTGAGAGCATCTATCTCAACAGAGGTAGCAACACCGACAACCTGCTTCCCTTTCTTCTTCTCGTCATCTCTCGTCTTCTTCTTCATCGGACATCTTGACAAAAAATGACCCATCTCGCCATAGTTAAAGCACTTGGCTTTACCCAAGTCCTTCTCTGCTTACCCTTCATTCATGCTGCAAGTGCCACGTCATCATCGAAAGTCTTCTTCTTTGAAGATCCTTGTCTCACAACTCCTCCTAAATGAAGTCGTCCCACAACCTATTCCAGTCTGGCAACTTTTCTCTGGCAACGATCCCCTTAATGAAGGGCTTCCATTCCTTGGTGAACCCTTTCAAAGCAATCCTCACCATATCAGAATCTGAAATAGTCACACTGACGACAACAAGCTCATCTTTGACCAAAGACAATCTCGTCAGGTACGAAGTCATTCCTTCACCCTGTATCATCTTGGTGGACTTCAAATTATCCTCCAATACCAGTACCCGGTTCTCGTTCTTATTCTGGAACAAATTCTGAAGAGCCATCCACATCTCATGTATAGTGTTCTTCTCAGACAAATGAGGTATTAGGAGATCCTTCACACCATCTAGCATGATCAATCTCGCCCTCGTATCCAAATCCTCGTACACTTCCAGCTCCTTTGTGTCAATTGGCTTCTTGATTACTTTCTCGACGAACTCCTAGAACCTGTTGACCTGCAAGACCAGCTTGATCCTTTCTTTCCATGGACTATTGTTGGACAACCCTTCCAACCTGTCCTCACACTGGAGACCAGCCTGCAACTTTGACACTGTAGTGAGCCCTTCACCTACAATGTGACCAACTCCCTCTTAAGTTGTATTTCATTGTGCACACTTTGATGTTGATTTGGGGTGGCATCGAATGTGCTCTAGCCATGAAAATTAGTGGAAAGGCTAATGGTTTGGGTAGATTCTACCCAATTAAGGAGATATTAAAATAATTAATATTTTCAATGTCATTCCTAAGTCCAAACTTAGGAAAAATAAAATATTAATGGGTATTAATATAAAACTAGGTTAGAAGGTTCTAAATGACATGGATCAAGCCAAATCTAATCTTAGTCGTTGATTAGAGATGTAATCTCGACCATTGAAGGACCAACAGGGAAAGCATAAGAAGAGGCTTGAGGGTAAATTGGAGAACACACCAAAGTGATCAGTCATTTGATTTTCTAGAGCGGGGTTTGCTAAGAGAAATCGAATTAGTGATCAGTTGCAGTGAGGGGCAGTGAGCACGAGACGGAGAGGTAGAGATAGTGCCGAGAGACCACTGCAGAAGCAGAGAGAGGCAGACGTTGAGCCAGAGGGAGGCACGCAGAGGTAGAAAGGACTGCACAGACGCTAGAAAGGCCTGTGTCATCCACGCAGAGGCTGCAGGAGTGACGCAAAGGGCCGTAGACACTGCACAGTGCCTCAAGGGGCTGACGCAGAGGCTTTCGAGCTGACGCAGAGGCCAGGTGGGCTGACGTTGGGCTTCAGATTGTGCTGGAGAGGGTTTCATGGGGCAAATTTTCTGAATATCTGCTTCCGAATAGAGAGGTATTACTGCCGGATTATTTTCTCTGTCGGGTGAGCCAGTTTGGCACTCAGTTGTACTCAGAAAGACTGCATAATAATATAACCTTCAAAATTGCTGCACCGGTTTTCCCAAATTGGGCTTTTGCGGGGACGAGTTTTCCAAAAATAACAATGTCACTTGTGTGTTTGCTATTTCTTTCAGCTATTGATTTGTAGATGGTTAAGACTGTATTGTGTTTATTTCAGTATTTATATGGTTAAATATCTTGTTCGTAATTAACAAGTAGGAGAAATAAACCAGAGAATACAGATAAAATTTCTAACAGGTAATACTTTGAAATTTCAACATCTGATTCACTATTTTCCAAAGTAGCTCAAACACCCTCTGATACCATGTTGAATTTCCACGATCTTGGGTCAAGGATAGAATCTTAGAATCTCTAACGCTACCAAACCAAGAATCTCAACATAGCTACTTTGCACAGCAGAACAATATAAAGCAATAAATCACACATGCACAAGTATAGACAACTTTTTACAAATTTCAACCCAACTTTGTTATATTAATCAACATATAATACAACTGTCTAGGGCTCCCATACAAGGGATAATGGCCCTCAATTATCCACAAGTACAAGAATACAAGATACACTGACAATCTTGCTGCAGTCTCTATGTTGTATCTCGTCCTGTCGGTCCTTCAATCTCGTTCTACTCTCTAGCTACCCCTTAGTCCATCAAAGGACAACACATAGTCTCCAGGAGGGCTACCACCTATCACTGCTGCAAGTTGCTTCTGCTACAATGAACACGGGTTGATCCAATCTACTCTTCTAGGATGGCCAACACCTGAGCTCCTAGCTACCGTTCTAGTAGCTTCTTTTGTCCATCAAAGAGCTACACATTAGGGTCAATCCTTCACCCAACCTTCAGTTGTCAAGCTCTCGGTATGACTGCTTATCAAGGGCTACTTTGGGCCATCAACGCACTGCCCTCCGCCAGTCCAATGATGCCCAATACAATCACTGTAGGATCTTCTCTTTGTTGAGGTCTCCAGCCACCTAAGTCAACCTCAACACATGGCTCCCATAGGCTGCCACTTTGTCCACACTTGGACACCACCCAACTAGCACCAAACTCAACACAAACACATCATTAACATACATACCTCATGTCATCAAACGCTGGTGTATTCACTGTAGACCTAGTACACCTGGTTAGGGTTGTTGGCAAGCTGCTACAGCTCCTTTCCTTCACTTCCAAGCCTCATTAAGGGTTATGGTTTCCCTCCAAATAAATCAGACCACCTTCTGCTGCAGATCTAGGCTATAAACAGCCCTCAAACAAGCGTCTAGCCACACCTATACTAGGTCTTATGCCTCGGCCCTCCTGTGCAATCAACAACATCCTTACGGCCCACCTATACATGCTATATTATGCTTGTGGCTCATTTGAAACTCAGAGCAAGGGTTGTGGCCTTCCTTCAGGAGATAATACCCATACAAAACTGCCCCAATACACCACCTAAACCACCCTTAATGACAGCGGAAACCTTCTGTAGCTCCTCGACCCTATGCAAGACACATAAGTCACTCAAGAACAGTCCCAAACCAATCCGTCTAGCCTCCTTCTTGAGCTCGGTTGCCTTAGATGTGTTTTCTATGAGAGAGATGCACATTTGGATGCTAAAATAACATCACATCACCTTCTATTTATAGGCTTTACAAGGGCTCCACGAATTTGCCAATAGACATGTCTTTTGGACTTAACATGTCAAGTCTACATGGCTTGACTGTCCAAAAAATCCATTGTCAACTTCGAAAATTCATAACTCATCAAGGACATCTCGGAATTGGATGATTCTCGAAGTGTTGGATTCTCCTCGTTGTCCTCTATCATCTCCATCCATCATAGGTCCAAAATTCCTCATGGTTTTGGCCCAAACATCGATGGGTGCAAAACCCCAACCTTGGGTTCCAAGCCCACAAGTGACTCTTATGGTGCTCCAATCTCCAAACCCCGAACCCTGGGGCTTGGAGTACCTCCCAAGTTACTCAAAAATCAACTATTAAGGGTTATTAATAAAATTATGTCATAACTAGTAAAAATTAAACAAGTGTTGGAGAGACGATTTGTTGAGCAGCTACATAGCCACGTGGAGAGGGTGGACTAGGCACTAGTCTTCTTCAACACTCATATTGTAGGTGGAACGATTTGAAACCAAGGGTTGGACAAATCCTTATAGGGGATAGCTTCAACTGAGTGAAGATCATTTCACCACATAGTCAACTCGAACACTGGGGGTCTCTCATTGGAGGTTGCTCCTAGTTGGATCTGGGGTGTTATGGGAGGTTTTATACATAGTTGGGGCCTATACACTCTTCAAATTTATTGTCCAAAGTACATAATCAATTTGAACATGATTGTGGTTCACAACTCAACAATCTTAAAGGTAATATTTGTGGTAAAGGTAAGTAATTTTTCAACAACCAAGCCATTTTAAAAAATCCAAATTTTTATTTTTTGTTTCATGTATTTTACTAGTTGGTGCTTCAAGTGTCATCATAAATTAGATCTTTAAACCTTGGGATATCAAGCATAAAATATAGATCTAAACCAAGGATCCATATACTTGTATTTGTCCCGGGGGGACATATCAATTGGTTAATCCAAGATATGTGAAATCGTTTTAACTTGAAAGACCTAGGTTCAAATCCCCCCTATTGTGACCCGGGCTACGGGGAGGGGGACATATCAATAGCCCCTAGAGGTTTACTGGTAGTTACATGTCAGGCCGTCTGTTGGGTTCCTCTGGGTCACATAGAAAAAAAAATTATATATATATATATATATATATACTTGTATTTTGAGATTTACTCTACGTTATCTTCATGGGTATATTGAGTGCTATCTTGCAAATATGGGTTAAAACACTGCTGCAACATAACAATATATATATATATATATATATATACTTGTATTTTGATATTTACTCTACGTTATCTTCATGGGTATATTGAGTGCGATCTTGTAGTTATGGGTTAAAACGCTGCTGCAACATAACAATATTTACATACCTTTCAAGGTTCATTTCAAGTAAGTATCATCATTACAACCTTGTAACTAGTCTCTAAATTGATTTTACCTTCATCTTCAAGAGAAAAAATAGAGCACAAGGCTAAAGCTTCAACTTCAGCAGATCCTCTGACTCCCATCACTCTCCTAACACAACAGATGAAGGAATTACAAATCACCATAACTCAATGTCAAACTACCATGCAAAGCAGAATCATTCAACTAGAATGAAATCAACAAAAGCAGCAATAGCAGCAGAAGAACGAATTTTAGCTGAGGGGTCTGTATAGACGTCAATTCTGTTGAAAAATGTAACCAGGTTCGATCTTCATAATTGTCATTGTACTTATGTAATTATATATTTTACGAAAAAGCAAAAAGAAAGAAAAATATATATATATATATATATATATATTATTATTTTCAAGCATGGGTTTCATGCTCAATCTCAAATTATTATTTAGGTCAAGCATGTTCTTCATGCTTCTAGGGTTTGTCAAGTCAAAAGAAATAGTGTCATGAGTCAAATCAATGTACTTGAGTTAAAGTCCTATTTAGACTCCTTGAAAAAGAAGTAAAAGAATTTTATTTAAGTCAAAATAGTCAAATTGTCCTCCACAAGACCAAGTCGGACCTCCTGGACAAGTCGGCCCAAAGAGACACCTATTCGACCTCTTGGAAGGGTATAAATACATTGCAATTCGACCTCATTTGGAGCATCAACACACATTTTGATTTTTGTGCCAAGGAGAGAAAGAAAAGGAGCAAAAAAGTCAAGAGAAAGAGAAGAAGTCAAAGGAGAGAATTTTTTGTCACACATGCAAATTTTGCCCTAGTTTCTGCCACACGTGTGAAGGTATAGCTCTGTTGCAGGGGATGAGAATTTCAAGAAGAGTTGCAGGTCCGAAAATCATAGTTTGACCAGATTGTTGACCGTTGACCAGCATTGATTTTGTTGAATTTTACTTGGTTAGGGAAGGTAGAAAAGATGTAAGAACCGAAAAATAAAACTGAAATATAGGAACCGTAAAATATTTAGAATACCTACCTGAACTGCTGCGTGCTGCCTGCTCTGGTGATGATGCTGCGGCTACTCTAATCCAATCACCGGAAGACCAATTTCCACCCAGCCAGACTGAGCAAAGCCTGGCTGCTCAATCCAGCAAGCTTCCCAACAGAAGCTCACTGTCCCCCGTGCCCAGAACCTCAGACGGATTAAAGCTCTTCCAATGGCAGAGCTCTCTCACTGTTGAATTCCTCCTCTGGTTTCAAACTCCGTTTTTTCCTCCCCTCCTCTCGGTTCAGACCTCCAGTTTTAACCACGGGCTTGGCGGTGGCCGCCCTCCCGCATGCAACCACCGCCTGCCTCCCTGCTGCCACGCTCCTGTCCACGTCTCTCAGACCAGAAGCTAATCCCTCAGTTCATTATGACTCATTCACTTTATTTACATGGTTTTTGCCCTTAAATCCTATTACGTTTAATTTAATTGATTTTGCTATTCAAATTCTAAATTATAAAGTTTGATTTGTATTTTTAATATAAGGTTTGATTTACATATATATTTTTAATATGAAGTTTATTAATATTATTTTAAATATAAAGTTTATAACTTTATATTAATTAATTATTTTTATTATTTCTTAATTTTTATAAATGGGTCGTTACAAAAGAGGACTGACTTGGGGCTTGTGGAAGGACTTTGTCTTGGTGTCTAGGTCGTGGAATTCTCACTTTGATCTATTCTATAAGAAGAGAAGATTCTATGGGTTTTCCCCTTGGAGGAGTTTTGCCCTAGCTTTGAGCCTATCTCTCATGTTCATTGTCTTTTTGTGATTATCATAGTTTATGGTTTTCGTAATCGTTTGATGATCAGAACATAATAAGAGTAATAAAAAGCCAACACATAATCACAAGCAATTATCAAGTAAAAGTGAAATCAACCTTAATTGTTGCCATAGGATTTCTCAACATGGTATCAGAGCTAAGGTGAGGAGAAGGTAGCTTGAAGATCACTCTTGTTGGCATAAGGAAAAGACTTTCATCAAAGCTACTTTTGAAAGGCATAGGAAAAGGACACAAGGAAGGATATAAGAAAGGGAACAAGGAGGAAGATTGAAGGGTCATTATTCATCTTGAAGGAAGGCTACTACATCAAGTCATCATCATCTCTCTCTCTCTCTCTCTCTCTCTCTCTCTCTCTCTCATTGAAGGTTTTTGCTTACTCATCATCTTTTGAAGAAAGAAATCCTATCTTTCTTGGAAGCTCTTTGATTATCCTCCATTTTGAAGGCATCTCCACAAGAAGACATCACTTAAGGAGCATCAATCCTAGGAGCATCATCTACACTTTTGGAAGCTCATCTTTGTAGCAGCTTGAAGCCACCATTGTACAAGCCCTTGAAGTTATCATTCTAGGACATCCTTGAAGTCTCTTGGAAGGTCTTGGGAGCATCAAGATATTTGAAGGCATCAACATCAAGGACACTTATTTGACAACTAAGTATTGTAGTATTCTCTATGTCTCAATCTTCAAATCAAATGACTTCATTTTGTAAAGAAGGCAACAAGCTAGATGGGTCATCAAACTTTCAAGCATGGAAGAGAAGAATAGACTTGATACTTGTAGAAAATGAAGTCATGGACTATGTTCTTGGGAAAGTTAAAGAACCAGAGAAAGATAAGACTCAAGAATAGGCCATATATGCTAAAGGAGAAACTAGAGCTCAAAGGATTCTCATTGAATCCATCAAATATCATCTTATTCCATTCATTACAGATTTGGGAACAATGATCATCGATCATCATGCCATCCTATCGTCATGTACCATCTGTGTATCTCATCTCATCTCTGCTCTGTTGAACACTAATATGAATAATGAAGATGAATCAATCGAGAGTGAGTCACAAGACCTTACCATTCTCCACTGACAAAAGTCAGTCCAAAGGTAGAACCTCAATCAAACTTGATCCCAAATCAAGTTGTTGAACACCACGCATCCTAGACATAGGGAGTACAACAGTACATGATGCGTCCATCGGTAGTGCTATGGTCGCTAACCACTTTTCCCAACTCATTGGCCAAATGAGAGGTACTTCCCATGAGTCACAGACTACATGGATAGGATGTATGTTGGGGCATCAGCAAGATAAGGTGAACCACTCATCCTGCTCATATGCTATAGGAGAAGGTGAACCACTCATCCTACGCATATGTCAATCGTAGGGGAAGGTGAACAACTCACCCTACACACATGTATCACAAGGAAAGGTGAACCACTCACCCTACACATGTCAATCATCATGCGGTATCACAGGGTAAGGTGAACCACTCAACCTATGGTCACTCATAGCTCCAAGAAGTACCCCAAGCCCCTAGGATCTCCCAGAGCTCAATGTCCAACTCAAGTGGTACCCTCATGGGAGGGTCTTTCCATGACTCCAGGACTCTCTCGAAAGCTAAGAATTTGACCTTCCTTAAGGGATTCGTGAGGATGTATGCGACCTTCTCATCAGTCCTAATGTGTTGGAGCCTTATTTCTCCCCATTGTACCATATCCCGCATAAAGTGGTACCTGATATCAATGTGCTTGGAGCGGTCATGCAACACGGGATTCTATGGAAGGCAAATCCCACTCTGGTTGTCGCAGTGGATCACGGTGGTATCCAACACATGCTCAAATAGCTCACTATAGAGCTTCCTCAACCAACAGCTTCACAATAGGCCATACTAGCAGCAATGTATTCGGCCTCGGCGGTGCTTAGAGCAATCAATTTATGCTTCCTGCTCATCCAAGAAATTGACGTAGACCCCAATGAGAAGCAACATCTAGACGTGCTGTTACAATCCACCACACTACCAGCCCAGTCAGCATCAATATATCCATGTAGCCTCAAATTCTTAGTAGTGTATCTCAGTCCATAGTTGATTGTGCCACAAAGATATCTCAAGAGATTCTTCGTAGCAATCCAATGTACGTGATGAGGCTCAACCATGAATTGACTCAACGTATTCACAGCGAAGCATATATCCGATCAGAAATTTACCAAGAACATCAAGGCCCCCACAAGTTGTCGACACTTAGAAGGGTTTTCCAATTCAGGCCCAGTAGCACTTCCACATAGTTTCTTGAAGTTGAGTTCCATCGGAGTAGACACAGACTTGCAATCCACCATCCCACATCTCTCGAGCAACTTCACAATGAATTTTCCTTGAGAAAGGAAAATCTCACTCGGTTTTTACTAGATCTCCAGGCCTAGGAAGTAATGCATCAGACCTAGGTCCTTCATCTCGAATTCGGAAGCCAACTCCCTCTTGCATTGATAAATGAGAGGGTCTGCACTTGTCAGAAAGAGATCATCTACATAAAGGACCAAAATGAGAGGCATGTCATTTTCAACCTTGAAATATAGGTTACGATCAGCATCGCTCCTTGTAAATACCAGCTTCATAAGATAGCTATCAATCCTCTCATACCAAGCCCTAGGGGCTTGCTTCAACCCATAGAGGGCTTTCTTCAACCTGCATACGTGTGTCCTTCGATCTTATACTTCAAACCCCTGAAGTTGTTCCAAGTAGACTTCCTCCTTAAGCGAGCCATGCAAGAAAGGAGTCTTAATGACCATTTGATGTAGGATCCATCCTTGAGAGGTAGCGAGAGCAATAATCAATCGAGTAGTGGAATATCGGGCAACAAGTTCAAATATCTCGTCATAGTCCACTCCTTCCTTTTGAGAGAAGCCTCAAGCAATGAACTTGGCCTCATATTTTTCAACACTCCCATCAGCGCCATGTTTAATTTTGTATAGCCATTTTGAGGTGACTACAAACTTGTCTTGCAGTCTAGGCACCACATCCCAGACATCACTTTTCATGATAGATTTGTATTCCTCATTCATCACATCCTTCTAGACTTTGTGCTTTACGGCTTCTTCAAATGTACATGGCTCAGATTGAACAATAGTACTCACAGCAACTAAGTACCCTTGATACCTGTTTGGCTTCTTGCTTTCACGAAATGTCCCTCTTGGAGCAATATGTCTTTCAACGTCTTCGAGAGTATCTTTGAGCCACAAAGGTCTTTTTTTTGAAGTAGAGGGATCACCAGGAGGTGGATCAATGGGATCTATCGGGCCTTCAACGTCGGGCATAAGCTCATATGTCTGAGGTTCATCCTACTTTTCTGCAGCAGCATCATTATCCTTCCTTAGAATGGGGAGATCTTTGGCCTTCCCAAGTGTAGTGTCATCATCGAAGGTGACATCATGGCTAACTTCCACATCTCTTTGTCTAGGGACATAGATTCTATATACCTTTGAATTTTCACTATAGCCCACAAATATACCTTTCTTCTAAGATGCTTCTAGCTTGTTCCTTTTCTCTTTAGGCACATGAAAATACACGGAACAACCAAATATTCTAAAATGAGAAACATCAGGTTTCTTACCAGTGAAAACTTCTTCAAGTGTCTTGAAATCTAGTGCTTGATGTGAGTTCCTAGTTTGAACATATACAGCAGTGTTTGCAGCTTCTCCCCATAAAAACTTCCGTAAACCTTGATCATGGAGCATGGCACAGGTGGCTTCCAAGATTGTTCGATTCTTTCTTTCAGCAACTCCATTTTGCTCAAGAATGCATGGAACGGTTGTCTCCCTCTTAATGTCAGCCTCTCTGCAAAAGTCATTGAATTCATTTGATTCATATTTGGTTATGTTGTCGGTCCTCAATATTTTGATCTTCTTCCCTGTTTGATTTGAGAGAGAAAATCTGCCCAATAGTTGTACGAACCAACGAGAGAAGAAGTGAGAAGAAATGTGTGTGATGATGATGCCAAATGAGGTGAGAAGGCACTTGTATTTATACAAGTCGTTGATGGTGAAGAGTCACGTCCATTGGGCTTCATGATCCTACATGATGATGTGGCCGACCTGAACAATTTGCACATGTTTGGGCATAAATTCAAAATACACTTCTGCTTGTCCAAATTGGATGATCTTTATATCAATTTTGGTCCTCTCGAAAAGAGGAATTTAATGCAATCGTCATCTCCATCAAATGAGTTGTCCCAAGGTGGAATTTGGCCCTAGTTCGCAATTTTAACAATATTTCACCTAGAAGAAAGAAAACATCATAAAAGTTTAAAGATAGTCAATTTGCAGCATGAAGGCATGATTGAAGCATCTCTCCTCTCCAAGAAAGGAAGCAGTTCATTCAGAAGGAAGTCATCTAGAAGGATATATGAAAAGAAGAGGTATGCATATCTTTAGATATAAGCTCTTCATTAGAAAGTAAGATTCATGTCTTCAGTAAAAACTTTTGTAGGATGAGTTGGACGTAGAAGTTTACTTGGAAATATGAGCACGGTATACCTGTTAAGTTTAGGTATGTTCTATGCTTAGAGCAATTTATTTCAATTTTCATAGTTACCTTAACAATCACATCAGCATTAAAGTAAACTGCAGATAGAACATAAACATAAATCGCAGAAGACAAGAGGACACAAGATGTGGCGCTAGCCAGGGACAAACCCCAATGTGGGGAAACCCTTGATCAATTCTTCTTATATGTTCTTCAATAGTTCAGCAAAGAGAGAGAGAGAGAGAGAGAGAGAGAGATAGTACATTTACAACAGAAGTCAACACTTTGACTTATCTAGATAAGAGCATAGATCATCTCTAAGAAGATGATACATGAGATCAGTTGAAGACAAGCTGCTTCAACTGATTCTCCATCATGTTGCACCCATTCACTGAGTTGCTCTTGTCACAGAAATGCAACCAGTCATGGTTGTACCCATCACGGTGCACTATGCTGCACCACTCACAGTTGTACCCATACATGCTGCTATACATACTGCCTCCATTGTGCTGCAATCATTATAGTTGTACCTATACATGTTGTTGTACACATTGCCTCCATTATGCAACAGTTGTACCTATACATGTTGTTGTACATATTGCTTCCACTGCAACAGTTGTACCTATACCTGCTAATGTACATACTGCTTCCACTGCGATAGTTGTACCTATACATGCTACCATACATACTGCTTCTGTCCCATAATATGTCCAGCATATCATACCCAAACATGGCTCTGTTGTCACCTACAGCAACAGCAGCTAGATGACCTTTCAGGACAACAACCAACTGTAGTATTGATCCTAAACTAGGATCCAACACCCCTGCAAAACACTGCTGAATTGATGTTTGCTTCTTTGTTTGTAATAGCCTTGGTTAGGGCACGTGCTGCAACCCTAAACCCTTATGACAGTCTACAAACCAACCCTCAAAGGTTTGCAGCATTCCTAGTGAAGCCTCCTCTTTGTCCACGCTGCCTTCTGAGGGGCTAGTCCACCTTAACAGCCCTCTACGCAGCTCTTTCTGTGTGCTAAGGTCTGTGGCCTAGCACTGTCATGAGACAGTCCCTACGCATGCCCAAACACACCTTCTTCTTCAGCGTTTTTTCCCTCTAGTTCTTCGGCCTTCACTACCCAGCAACTCGGCCCTTGAACAACAACTCCGACTTGTCTTGATAGCCCTCAAACAGTCCTAGGACAGTCCGCAAATCAACCCGAAAAACTATCCTCTTCTTGATCCTCTCTTGTTGTGGCTAGGGCGTCTTCATACCACCCTTAGGTAGGGTAGCGTAGAGCTTCCTCTAGCTGCGGATTAGGGCCTTCCCTTTGTTGCGGATTAGGGCTCCCTTTCGCTGCGAATTAGGGCTCTTCTAGTTGCGGATTAGGGCCTCTTAGATCTGCGGCCAGATCTCCTACAAGTCTGCAGCTAGGGCTTTCCTAGATGACCCTTCTTTGGGCTGCATAGAAGGCATCTCCTCTAGACCTCCTCTTCCACCAAAAACCCAAAACAAGTGGAGAGTGAGATCACAAGAGATGAGTGTTAAATGACTTGAAGTCCTCCTTTTTTTATACTAAAACGTTGAGCAAAAGTGGGGTTTATTTGGTTGCTGGCTGACCTTGATGAATTGTCCCATAACACTAATTAATTCATATCTCCATGAATAATTATCGGAATTGGATGATCATTAGATCAATCCTACACCTCTCGATGAGAGGGATCCAATAAAAATATCAGCTGCCATAAATAAGATGACCCGCATGGAGTTTGGCCCTAATTGCCAATTTTAACAATACCTTAATTAAGAATTGGATGGGACAAGAACTCTTTCATATGATCATTTGACACATAGAAGCATGACAGATGAAGCATGGTATTGATCAAACATCCAATGTAGTCTCTTGAAGAATTTAAGATAGGATTGGCAGTTTCAGAGGGAGCCATGAAGTTTTTGTTGGATATGACATTGAAGCATTCAAAAAACACATTAACTAAGAAGTAGCATGAAGAAGGACTCTAGTACTTTATGAGGACAAGACATGCAAAGGAATGTTGACATTAGAAGAAGCTAGAAGCAAATTCGACATCTTGAAGGCCATCATGATTTGGTAATTCTAATATTGATGAATTTTTATGAAGGTATGACTAGGATACTTGGAAGGATATATTATAGAAGTATGTGCTGAGGCTGGAAGGATAGTAGTTGAACACAATGATTATTTGAATAAACATGGAGACAGGATTGACATTGGAAAGCTGATATGACACCTTGAATAATATAAGGCAGAACTTTGTTATGAAGAATTGAAGACATGTGCTAGAAACAATGAGGAAGTTTGTCTCCTTGAAAACAATAGATGAACCATTTGATGACAATAATTGACAAAGATCTAGGAAGCTCGGAGTTTGATATGATATGATGCTATTAGCAGCCAAGAACCCTGTCATGAAGATGGTTCGAGGAAGAAGTTTTGCTACATAACACTAGGAAGGTCGAAGCTCAAGAACGATATAATGATGCAAGAAGAAGAAGCCCTGTAACTGCTACTTAAAGATCTCGACGACAGAACATGCAGTTGATGAACGAAACAAGCAAAACTTATTGTTGAAGTCTCACTTGTTAAGAGGGAGTGATGAGGGACACCGCATTCTCCATGTGTCTTGCACTAGACCAGGACTAACAGTCGTAAGTCTTAGTGAAGGCACTGGTAAGGAGAATGGAGGATTGAATAAGCATCTATAACCGACACTCTTTGAGGATCCGACAGGGTATCCAAGATAAGAGTGGTCGAAGAGGACCGATATTCTTTGAAGATTAAAAATCCAAGATAAGAATAGTCCTAAGGACATACCTGGTGAACATCAGATGGAGTATGTGCCTTGTGAGACAATGAGGATAGTGTCTATAGTCATTGCCTCCCCAACATTGTGCTCTAATCTAATGTAGAGATAGAGCTTGTTAGTCAAGGTCTTGCTATATTGACAATGTTGGTCACAATGTTTAAGATGGCTTATCAATCCGACTCTGTTGGTCATGATGTTGAAGATGGCTTATCAATCCGACTCTTCTTACAAGAATATTTCAATTTGAGAGTTTCCTTGTACCTTGTTGTGTAATTATGAATACCTCCCTAGTTAAGAGGGAGAGTTAAAAAATGTAACTAGGTTCAATCTTCATAATTGTCATTGTACTTATGTAATTATATATTTTATGAAAAAGCAAAAAGAAAGAAAAAAAGAAAATTATTTATTATTATTTTCAAGTATGGGTTTCATGTTCAAAGTCAAATTATTATTTAGGTCAAGCATGTTCTTCATGCTTCTAGGGTTTGTCAAGTCAAAAGAAATAGTGTCATGAGTCAAATCAATGTACTTGAGTCAAAGTCCTATTTGGACTCCTTGAAAAAGATGTAAAAGAATTTTTATTTGAGTCAAAATAGTCAAATTGTCCTCCACAAGACCAAGTTGGCGAAGAGAGACACCTATTCAACCTCATGGAAGGGTATAAATATAGTGCAATTCAACCTCATTTGGAGCATCAACACACTTTGATTTTTGTGCCAAGGAGAGAAAGAAAAGGAGCAAAAAAGTCAAGAGAAAGAGAAGTCAAAGGAGAGAGAAAAAGAGTCAAAGGAGATAATTTTCTGTAACACATGCGAATTCTGTCCTAGTTTCTGCCACACGTGCGAAGGTACAAGTCTGCTACAGGGGCCGAGAATTTCAGGAAGAGTTGCAGGTCCGAAAATCACAGTTTGACAGATTTCTTGACTGTTGACCAGCGTTGATTTTGTTGAATTTGACTTGGTTAGGGAAGGTTGAAAAGAGGGCTAACTTGCGGATTCTGGAAGGACTTTATCTTGGTATCTGGGTCTTGGAATTCTCACTTTGATCTATCCTATAAGAAGAGAAGATTTTTTAGGTTTTCCCCTTGGAGGGGTTTTGCCCTAGTTTGGAGCCTATCTCTTGTGTTCATTGTCTTTTTGTGATCTTCATAGTTTATGGTTTTGGTAATTGTTTGATGATCAGAACATAATAAAAGTAATAAGAATCAAACACATAATCACAAGCAATTATCAAGTAAAAGAGAAATCAACCCTCATTGCTGCCCTAGGATTTCTCAACGCATTCCAAAATCAAAAACACTCTAATAATCTTGAGACAACCAATGTTGCAGATGAGCCACATCCATATTGGTGCAAGGCATGTTAGGCTTTTCCTGGGGAAGAAACATGCGTGGTTGCAGAAAGTCTTGAGGAAGAGAATTCAAAAGGAACTAGCTTCACAAATAATTGTAATATGATGCTAGGAGAAGGGATTAATCTTATGTTAGTGCAACCACAGGAACAAGTAAACACAAAAGGTGGACAGAGCAATTGAGATATTTGAAGAGATGCCATACCCTGAAGATATCAACAAAATGTATGAGGCTCGATTAAAGGGGTTAACATACAACACAAAGAAGAAGGCACCTAACCCAAATCAAAAAGATCCATCTATTCCTCCATGAAATGATCAGATTGAATCTCCACAAGTTCAAAGTACCCCAAAAGTGTCACGTTTTGGAAAAATAGAATTCGATCTCATAGGATGGGCCAATAATGTGAAAGTTCGAATGCCATTAGTTGAAATTGTAAACTTTCCCATATTCAAGAGCCAAATTGGGAAGGCATTGGGATTCGAAGCTATAGGTAGTCAAAAGTCAATACCAAACATGGAAGAGGAACCTCCTATCATCCTCTCATCCAATTTTGGCAAGACAACTACAAATCCTTTACATCAGCCATTCTTCATATCTCCAATGGTGACAGATTGGATATTACATAACTGCGTGTTAGAATCTATAGTTGCCATGAATGTAATGACCCTTGAGGTAGCAACAAATGGAATTGAAGACCTCGAGGCCGTAAAGGAATATATGTGCTTTGGATTCCCATGAGATTCAAGTAGTTAGTTTAATCAAAGATCTCCAAGTTCACCTTGCAGCACATTCAAATATATTTTTCAACATGGAAATAGTTGTTATGGATGTTTTAGTTGCTTGGGGGATGTTCCATGAAAGTTTATTTTGCTTGTTGGAATAAATTTATTGGTTTTGACTCAAGGGGGATTGTTAAAATTGGCAACTAGGGCCAAACTCCATGTGGGTCACCTTATTTATGGCAGCTGATATTTTTCCTAGATTCCTCTTGTTGAGAGGTGTAGGATTGATCTAAAGATCATCCGATCCGACAAGTATTTATTGAGATATGAATTTATTTGTATTTACTTGACAAATTGTCAAGGTCGGCCAGCAGCTAAATGCGTGGCACACATGCCCAGCAAATCATATAAGTACAAGTGAGGTTGATTCATTATCAACTCATCTTCTCTCTCCTCATCTAATTGGCAAAGCAAGAAGGACGAATTAGGGCAGCTTCTCTCACACGTGCAAGAAGAAGGACGAATTAGGGCTGCGTTGACTGAATTAGGGCAGCATTTAGGTCAGCGTTGACATTTCTAGGGCTGCGTTGACCAAATGCTGGGCTATTTTATGGAGCATTGACTAAATGCTGACCTGCGCTAACTTTTTAGGGGCTGCGTTGACCTGAAAGTTGACCAGCATTGACTGGTTAGGGCTAACCACAGATCGCTGAACTTTTGACTGCTGTTTTGACTGATTATTGTGGACTGTTTTAGGCTGTTGAAGATAGTTGTTGAAGACCAAGTTCTTCAAGTTGACTAGAAGTCAATCCGGGGCTGTTTTGACCAAGTTTGACTTTGTTGATTTAGGGTTTGCTATTGCTGTTATAAAATTACAGAATTCTAAATTGTATTATTTCTCTCTATTGAACTATTGAAGATTAAAGAAGAATTGATCAAAGGGTTTCCCTGCATTGGGGTTTGTCCTCGGCTCGCCGCCACATCTTGTGTCTCTTGTCTTGGCTTGTTTTCTGTCGATCATTTAATGTTCTATCTGCACTTTACTTTATGTTTATGTGATTGCTAAACAGTGGCTAATAAAAAGATTTGAAGTAAACTACTCTAAGCATAGAACATACCATAATTTAACATGGTATCAAAGGTGAGGTGAAGACAAAGCCCAAGCAAGAGCAAGAGCTAGAGCAATCACCGAAGGTTGTTGAAGCAATCTTAAAGAAGTCATGGGGTCCTCAGCACACTTCCCTGCTGAAGACAAACTCTGTGAGAAGTCTGACTATCACGGATGGAAGATGTCTCTCGATCTGACATTAGAAGAGCAGGAAGTGTTGGACCATGTGAGAGGCAGAATTGTTGAGCCTCCATCAAATGCATCCGCTGCTGCAAAGAACAAGTGGACCAGGGGAGAAGTCAAAGCAAAGAAGATCATCCGGGACTCTATCGACAAGCACCTGGTGGCCTATGTTTCCGAGCTGACCACCTCCAAGGAAATCTACAATAGACTAGTGAGTTTATTCAAAGTTAATGATGCAAATCAAGTTTTGTTCCTTAGAAATACGCTGAAGGAAATTAAGAAGGGCAAAGATGAGAGTATGCAAGCATATTTCTTAAGGATCACCGAGATCAAGAATGATCTCCTATCTATTGGGGAAGTAGTTCCTGACAGGGAAATGACTATCACAACTCTCGGAGGGCTGCCACCTGAATGGTATATATTCAGGACTACTCTTCTCAACAATAATGTAATTCCTAGATTTGAGGAATTGATGGCAAGATGCATTCAAGAAGAAACAAGGATGGAAGAGCAAGAAATGCCCGCACTTAAAGGCAATCCCTCTGCCTTTTCTTCTCATGCTAAAAGAAGAAACCATTCTGGGGCTAAATCCAAAGGAAAGGTCGGACCGAAAGGTGGAAGAAAAGGACGATGTTACAATTGCAACAAAATGGGCCACTATGCGAAGGAGTGCCCTGATAAAAGGGACTCACACCATGACAATGACCAAAATCACTCTCAAGGCAATCAAAGGAATGGCAGGGGTAAAAGGAATGTTGGAAATCAGGAAGAGGTCAACCCTTCAAGAAGGCAAGAAACTCCAGGTATGAATCTAATGTTGTTAACAATAAGCAAGATGAATATTATCTACCAGCGACCCTCTCTACGACTGCTCCCCCGGACTCGCTGGGAAATTGGCTTATTGATAGTGGTGCCTCAAGGCACTTCACTGGTTACAAAAAAGCTCTCTCTAATCTGATAGAGAAGGAGACCAACCTGGAAATTGTTCTTAGGGACAACTCAAAATATCCCCTGAAAGGCATCGGGAATGTCACTCTTCAATTGAATCAGGGAAATAAAATTTATTTACAAGAATTCCTATATGTACCTGATCTCAAAAAGAACCTATTGTCCATTTTGGCAATGGAAGACAAAGGCTACAAGGTCGCCTTCATCGATGGCAAGGTACTGTATGGAAAAAGAACTTAAAGATGGTTACACTCTTGGGTTTCGAGTTGATTCATTATATCAAGTTGGAGGAAGTCCGTTGGGTGTCATGTCTTGTGACACATCTCTTCAGTCCAAACTATGGCATCAGAGGTTTGCTCACCTTCATTATAAAGCTCTACCCGATGTGAGAAAAATGGTGACCGGGATGCCCGAGTTCAAATTAGAGCAAGAAGGTGTATGTCCAGGATGTGCCGAAGGAAAGCTCAAAAGGGGACCATTCCCCTCAAGCCAAAGCAAGACCTCCGATATATTGCAATTGGTTCACTCAGACATATCTAGTATGATGCCTGTGAACTCCTTGGGAGGATATTTATATTACCTCACTTTTACAAATGATTATTCTCGCAAGACTTGGATATACTTCTTGAAAAAGAAGGATGAAGTGTTCTCTTGGTTTCGTCACTTCAAAGCCTTGATCGAGAATCAAACCAAAAAGAAGATCAAGATCTTAAGGACTGATAATGGGACTGAGTATGAATCCAATGAGTTCCATGACTTTTGCAAAGAGGCTGGCATTAAGAGGGAGACTACAACACCATATACTCCTAAGCAAAATGGTGTGGTGGAAAGGAAGAATCATATGATTGTGGAAGTTGTCTGTGCTATGCTCAATGATCAAAGGCTTCCGAAGTTTCTATGGGCCGAAGCTGCGAATACCACCGTATATGTGCAAAATTGATGCCCTCATCAAGCATGGGTTCCAAGACTCCCGAAAAAATGTTCACTGGTAAGAAACCTGACATATCTCATTTTAGAATTTTTGGAAGTCCTGTATATTTTCATATGCCAAAAGAGAAAAGGAATAAATTGGGTGCATCTAGAAAGAAAGGAATCTTCGTGGGCTATAGTGAAAATACTAAGGGCTATAGAATCTATGTGGTTAGTCAAAGGGAAGTCGAGATTAGCCATGATGTCACCTTTGATGAAGATATGGCTCTTAGCAAAGTTGACAATCTTCCTACTCTAAGGGAATCTAAAGAAGCCAACACCAGGAAACCGGAGGAAAAGGAAGATGAGACGATGCTCGATGTGGAAGAACCTATGGATCCTATTGATCCCCCTCTGCAAGAGCCTTCCTCTTCTAGGAAGAGGCCTTCATGGCTTAGGGGGACACTTGATGATGCTGAAGGACACATTGCACCCAGAGGGACTTTTCGGGAAAGTAAGAAGCCGGCCAGGTATCAGGGATACTTGACCATCATGAGCACGATCATCCAAAATGAGCCTTCATCATTTGCAGAAGCTGTCAAGCATCAAGTCTGGAAGGATGCTATGACTGAGGAATATGAGTCCATCATGAAAAACGATGTCTGGGATGTGGTCCCCAGACCCCAGGACAAAGTCGTTGTCACTTCGAAATGGCTTTACAAGATAAAGCATGGAGTTGATGGAAGCATTGAAAAGTATAAGGCTCGTTTTGTCGCTCGTGGCTTCTCTCAGAAGGAAGGTATAGACTATGACAAGATATTTGCACTTGTTTCCCGATACACCACCATCCGCTCGATCATAGCCCTTGCTGCTTCGCAAGGATGGAACCTACATCAGATGGATGTCAAGACTGCATTCTTGCATGGTTCGATCAAAGAGGAAGTCTATGTGGAACAACCCGAAGAATTTGAGACTCGTGACTGGGAATCTCATGTGTGCAAGTTGAAGAAAGCCCTCTATGCACTGAAGCAAGCACCCCGAACATGGTATGAGAGAATCAATAGCTACTTGATGAAGCTGGGATTCACTAGGAGTGAAGTCGACCCTAACCTTTACTTTAAGGTTGAAGATGACAAACCTCTCATACTGGTGTTGTACGTTGAAGACCTCTTTCTAACAGGTGCAGACCCTCTCATTCTCAAATGTAAGAGGGAGTTGGCTTCCGAGTTCGAGATGAAGGACCTAGGACTGATGCACTATTTCCTAGGACTAGAAGTCTAGCAGAAACCAGGGGAGATTTTCCTATCTCAAGGAAAATATGTGGTGAAGATATTGGAGAGATTCGGTATGGTGGACTGCAAGCCCGTGACTACCCCAATGGAGCTTGACTTCAAGAAGTTAAGCAGTAGTGCTGCCGGACCTGTTTTACAAAATGCTACCGAGTATCGTCAACTCATCGGAGCATTGATGTTCTTAGTGAACTCCCATCCGAATATATGTTTTGCAGTCAACATATGGTTGAGCCTCAACACACACATTGGATTGGTGCCAAGAATTTATTGAGATATCTTTGTGGCACAATCACTCATGGGTTGAGATACACTGCCAGAAATGTGAGACTAGATGGATATACCGATTTTGATTGCGCAGGCAATGTGGTGGACCGAAAGAGCACTTCCGGGTGCTATTTCTCTTTGGGATTTGCCTCGATATCTTGGATGAGCAGGAAGCAGAAGTCGGTGGCTTTGAGCACCGCCGAGGCAGAGTACATTGCTGCTAGTATGGCCTCTTGTGAGGCGGTCTAGTTGCGGAAGCTCTTCAGTGAGCTGTTTGGATTTACATTGGATACTACCATGATCCTATGTGACAACCAGAGCGAGATTCGTTTATCAGAGAACCCCATATTTCATGATCGCTCCAAGCATATCGATATCACGTACCACTATATCTGGGATATGGTGCAGCAGGGAGCAATAAGGCTCCAACATATTGATACAGATGAACAGGTCGCCGACATTTTGACGAAGCCCCTGGGAAAGGTCAAATTCTTGACTTTCCGAGAACGACTTGGTGTCGTTGAGAGACCCTCTTATGAGGGTCGTGTATGATGCATACATTGAGCTCTGGGAGCTCCAGGGGGGCGCGGGGTACTTCTTGGAGCGACATGCGACCACAGGGCGACTCACCCTCCCCTGGTGGTGCACTAAGTACAGGGTGAAAGGTTCAACCTTCCCCTATGACACCCCGTGGCGACTGTGGGATAGGATGATTAGTTCTCCTGTGGGCCAGGATGATTAGTTCTCCCGTGGCGACTGTTGGACAGGATGATTCGTTCTCCTATGGACAGGATGATTAGTTCTCCTGTCGAGGCATCCTACCCATGCAGTCTGGGACTCATGGGAAGTACCTCTCATTTGATCAATGAGTAGGGAAATGGGGTTAGGGACCATTAGTAGTACTATCGATGGACGCATCGTTGTATCTACCGTACTCCCTATGCTAGGATGACCTCCATTGATCTGGGATCAGTGAGAGTGGTATGACACACTCTGAGACTGACCTCGAGTCAATGGAGGATGGTATGATACATCCTCGACCATTTCTTCTTCTTCATAGTTCAGCAGAGCAAAGTAGAGCAAAGCCAAGCAGTGCATTTGATGGCAGGGATAGGACCGATGGTCAGACGGATTCGCAGATGGAGTTCTTCCTAGTTGAGAGGGAGTGTTAAAATTGGCAACTAGGGCCAAACTCCATGTGGGTCACCTTATTTATGGCTTCTAATATTTTTCCAAGATTCCTCTTGTCGAGAAGTGTAGAATTGATCTAAAGATCATCCCATTCCGACTAGTGTTTATGGAGATATGAATTTATTTGTATTTACTTGAAAAATTGTCAAGGTCGGCCAGCAACGAAATGTGTGGCACACATGCCCAACAAATCATATGAGTACAAGTGAGGTTGATTCATTATCAACGCATCTCATATCAACTCATCTTCTCTCTCCTCATCTGATTGGGCAAGCAAGAAGGACGAATTAGGGCAGCTTCTCTCACACGTGCAAGAAGAAGGACGAATTAGGGCAGCGTTGACTGAATTAGGGCAGCGTTGACTTTCTGGGCAGTGTTGACATTTCTAGGGCTGCGTTGACCAAATGCTGGGCTGTTTTATGGAGCGTTGACCAAGGGAAGACCTGCGCTGACTTTTTAGGGGCTGCGTTGACCAGCGTTGACCTGAAAGTTGACCAGCATTGACTGGTTAGGGCTGACCGCAGATTGCTGAACTTTTGACTGCTGTTTTGACTGATTATTGTGGACTGTTTTGGGCTGCTAAAGATAGCTGTTGAAGACCGAGTTCTTCAAGTTGACTAGAAGTCAATCCAGGGCTGTTTTGACCAAGTTTGACTTTGCTGATTTAGGGTTTGCTACTGCTGTTATAAAATTACAGAATTCTGAATTGTATTATTTCTCTCTGCTGAACTATTGAAGATTAAAGAAGAATTGATCAAAGGGTTTCCCCGCATTGGGGTTTGTCCCTGGCTAGCCGCCACATCTTGTGTCTCTTGTCTTGGCTTGTTTTATGTCGATCGTTTAATGTTCTATCTGCACTTTACTTTATGTTTATGTGATTGCTAAACAGTGGCTAATAAAAAGATTTGAAGTAAACTGCTCTAAGCATAGAACATACCATAATTTAACAGGGATTCAACACCAAATCAGTACAAGTAGTTTCCAGATTGTTGGAAACTCTAAGATACTTGGAGATCTGAAGTGCTTGGTGGTTTTTATCAATACTAACTTACTTCCCAAGCATTTCCACCCACAAAACCAATAATTTAGTGTGTTTCCACACTTGTGGGTGGTCCCAAAAGGGTATTTTTCCTGCTGTTTTCTATGTTTAATCTACTTTTGTATGTCTAAAAAGTGCAGGACAGCTACATAATCGTCCATTTTTAGCCAATTACCAATGGGTAACGAAAGGACAATCATTCCCCAATTGGTATGAGCATCTATCATTCAACTTTGTATAATTTCCAGAGTTATTTTTCAAGGTTAGAGTGATATTCTACTTGTTGGTCTGTGTTTTCTGCATTTAATTTCATTTACAGATCAGTAAAATTAAAACAATTAATCCCTACCTTCACCTTAAATACCTATACTGGGCACTGGTCTACCCATTTTTGGTGGAGATACTTTAGTATGAGGGAAGCCTGCCATAGCCTTTTGTAGGAGTTGGGCTTAAAGAATGGGGACTTGTGCCAAGGTGACAGTGAGCACTTGTCCTCTGTGGTACCACCTAACATCTCATGAGGACCTTGACAAGACAGCTAAATGGGTTACTAACACAGTTAAATGGTCGACTTAACATGGAGCAAATGGTGTGTAATGTTCCAAACTAGGAAAAATAGTGCTATGCAAAAAAAACAATAAAAACAACACCATAAAATTGAAACATTCAGTGCATATCCATAAAAAGTCCAGGAATAACCAACTGCTGAGCCATTTTATTATAATCTGGGAGAAAAGTACAATAATGTGGAAGTCGTGCACCTGGGCTTGACTCAATGGCAAGCGTGATGAAGCCTAGGTGGTAATATGTCAAGCCCATATGGCACAAATAACTGCTGCAATGATGCCCTTGGCAGCCTTTGTGAAACTATGTTGTCTGCTGCAAAGATGTTGCTGGAAACCCCACCTATGGTGCTCTGAAAATTACGGGAAATTAACCCCGGCCTCTCCACCAAATACCCACAATAACCCACGAAGCAATTGGCGAAATGTTGACCTCGGAATTTTGGCCCAAATTCCCCTTAGCTCCTCTCGCTGTTGGTTGAGTTGGGACCCCTGTTTGACCCCTTAGATCTACCCAAAAAATTCTATAAAATTAGGTGTGTGATCCTTGCCCAAAACCCAGAAAAACCCAAAAATGGTTCCCTTGGTTCCAACCTTTCAAAATTGACACTTCACAACTTGGCCCTCCTCCAATTTCAAATTTTGTTGCTATGAATGATCCTATCAATCTCTGTTCTCCCAACTCCAACAATCCTCCTCAAATGGCCCTCGAAATGATCTCCCAGCCTCCCAGCTTCAAACTCCCCGGATGGTGCTGCCCCCAAAGAGTCTCACTCCAATGACTGCGCAGTCATGGAGGAGATGACGCAATCTTGCGTGTGATGAAAAGAGAGTTGTATGTAGGATGGACCTCTTGTCTATAGTTGCCTTCTATACTCCTGAAAATGATGAAGGATACTCCTATTTCCCCAACTTCCTGGAGTGCCTCGCGTTGTGACTGCGCAATCCCTGCATTTTTGTTACTCCCTCTACTACTGGTACTCAACTTACAGTTGTTGTAACTCGTCTCCCTGTTGCTGCTATGGATTGAGATGAAGAAGAACTCCCTTGTAGGGCTGGCACTCGAAGTCCACCGAAGCAATGGTTGAGATCTCCGCTCAGAGACACTCGTGTGCTAAACAACACAGTAACCTGGCTAAGCAGCTCGAGCAACTAAGATTGAGTTCAATATGTCAAAAAGATACCAAATGAGGTTGAGCCTCCTCTATTTATAATTCGTGGGCCTCTTTTCCCATGCAGCCCCCCTCCAACTAGCAATTCGACTTTCCCTTCTTAGTCATTCGAACTTCCCTCTAAGGTGATGTGTATTTCCACATGTGGGTGGCGCGCACGTTATGCCAACAAAACATTTCGGCCCCTTTTTCCTTCCTAAGTCTTTTCCAAAAATCACATGGGTCCCATGGCCTCCAAAATTGTCGAAATTGTAGAATAAATAAACCTGTAACAATTTAATTTCGGAAGGGACATTACAGTCCTCCCCTCCCAAATGTTGCTTGTCCCCAAGCAACTTTAGCACCGGATGCTCACGTATGTGTTCACCCTCCCAGGTGGCATCTTCATCCAACAAGTTCCTCTAATGCACCAAAAATCGCTTGTCCTCCAGCAATGCCTGAACAAGCGCCTCCTCTGTCTATTGATTACCCCTATCACCATCAGTAATACTGGGGTCCCAAACGTGCCATTGAGTCATCCTAGGTCCCTGCACTATCCTGACATGAAAGAATCCCTCAATACCAGGATCCCAATCCATCCTGTCCCACCTGAAGCTCCCCTCGCTCCACTCACTATCATGTCCAGTATAAATACCATAAGTCCCCCATGCCATCGGTGACTCGCTAAAGCCCAAAGGAAGACCTGAGTGACCTCCCCCTGTTGCAGCCGGCTGACCCCTAATGGTCGCTGAGTTGTCTAGTACTGTGATGTTTGGGTCCCATGCTAGCCATAGAAGGGTGCCACCATGTTGTCATTGCACCACTCTGGCTCTAGCTGACTTCCCACTGTGCGTACACTATATCCTCCTCTCCTGGAACTCGATGGTGGAATACTAATAGAGGCGAGACACATCCTGCCCCGACATCTCCATGACGCCAAAGTCTACCCATCTAAATCTAACTCCGAACCGGTGCAGCCACAAAGAAATCCTGCCTCGCCATCCGATGAAGGCCATTGTGTACCCCCATGTGCCAATCCCAGAGTGAACTAGACCACTCTCTGCCATGACTCCGACCATCACGAGATAGAGTGATCTATCAATCAACTTAATCCCTACATCCCCTAGTTGGACCTACTGCAACATAGCTCTGACAACTACAAGAATCCATCCATGCCTCATCTCTAGTCCCTGCATGTGATCAATATATAGGCTCCATATATCGTAGGCTAATCTGATGCATGCTAATCTACCATGTGCCTGCCACTCTGTAGTACTGACAATCGCTGGAAGCCACGTGTTCCAAATAGCTACCCCCTGAATGCAACCAAAAGATGGGTATCTGATACTCATAATCGACTCAGGGTATGTGGATCCCTCCTGTCCCTACCAACCATCTCCCCTGGGTCTGCCATCCGCCCTCTCGATAATGTGCCAATATAAGGTCTAGAGCACGGACACTGACTAGGAAACTACCTCAGTCGTACCCAATATCCTCTGCTCATGCTTGGTCTGACATGCCCTGAGAAAAGAGTGACACATGTCTCCCTCGTGACTAGCTCCCTAGACGTAGGCTCGATGATGAACGATATGCCACCCTTACAAATGATCACCTCACCCCCCAACCTGTGGCTGTCAACTGATGCACCAACCCAATGCCACTGCTAAAAAGTCCCCCCCCTAGGGCGCTGAGTGTCACCCAAATATCTCAGGTGAGCTCCTCGTCCCCCGCTTCTCATGCCTAGAGTGTAGAAAGTCAACAGCAAAATCGACTGCGCAGTGAGGGATGTAGAAGAGGGTCAGGCGTGTGAGTCCCCGTAGATACCATCAAGTATCGCTCATCTATGTCCCCGTAGATACCATCAAGTATCGCTCATCTATGTCCCCGTCGATCCTGGGTGAACTATGCCCAAAGATATGCCTGGTGTTTCCATCCAAAGGTCCCTGTTGGCTTGTTGGGGCTTGACCCAGGTTCGGAGTTAATTAGCCAAACAAATCCCTGTACTATTGGCCCTTTCGGTGACAGTCTGTGGAGCGGAGACTGAGGTCTCACCCAAAGTAGTATGGAGGGGTGCTGGAACCAAGTTTCCGCACCCTAGAGATGCCTGAGGGGTTGATTCAGTCCAACTGTTAGTCCCTTCGCGCGCGTTAGTTCACGCACTTCCCTGACCTTCACGCCCTGATATATTCGCCTTCACGCAACCCTAACCAGGGGTTGTGGGGCTTTCGTGCTGCAAGAGCAGCAATCTACACTATTTCCCTAAGTCACCCCCGAGATCTTTACCCATCTTCTTATAACAGTTAGTTATCTTCGCGTAAACAGATGCCTTGTATTATATTTACTTATTTAGCACATTCATATGAGTTCGCGCAGTGAATAAACAGTAAACTTGCAATTCATACCCAATAATACATAAAACAGGAAAAGATACACAGAAATATGGTAAAACTTCTCTTTTATTAATTCTTCCCACGGTTACAGACTCGACCTGTCCTGCGCACTCAGCTGCAGGGGGCCGCACACTCAGCTGCGGACTACTAGGCCTCTCCACACTCAGCGGCAGAGCCTTCTCCTAGTCTACAACCCAAGGACACGACTTACACTTCGACTCAATGCTTCATTAATTCCACAGACTCCATCGATAGATTCATTTCTTACACTTAGAGCCTCGCTCTATTTATACAATCCCATGGTCCGCAGACCATGGGTAGATCTTTCAAACCGACATTACATTACAAAAACAAGGGCGGACAACCCTATGACTCTATTACGACTTCGTGCTCCACGCCCACAATTCGCGGAGTCTTTACAATGGACTTAGTCAAAACTTGGGCTTTAAGCCCCAAAACATGCCTTGGGGGGATTCCACGCCCAACAGGCCCCCAACACAAACATCGTGACTCGCCCTTGAGTCACTATGTCGGTGCGGAGACATTTGCGCGGAGACCCTCCAACTCTACTTGAACAACTGCAAGGTCGGACGCCCAACAGGCCCCCAACACAAACATCGTGACTCGCCCTCGAGTCACTATGTCGGTGCGGAGATATTTGCGCGAAGACCCTCCAACTCTGCTCGAACAACTGCAAGGTCGGCAGCGCACGAAGCGGCTGCCTGCAGAATCTCCTGTACCCGTTGTTCCGAGACCGCAGTGTCAGAACTACTTCCCTGGATCTGTTCCTACGTCCCCTGCATTTGCGCGAGCTTGCCTTCAATTGTTGCTGTAATGACGAAGGCCTCATCGATCCAAGGTTGAACGCGCGCCTTCAAAATTGCTTCTCTGTGTCATGTTGCGTCCACTTGCTCTTTCAGCGCTTTGGCCTGTTGCATTCACGCGAGCCTCTGATTGAGGGCCACCGTTTGCGCGGTCCTTTGACGTTGTCATATTGTTGCTAGAGCTCACGCACCTCTGTCTCTAAGCGCTGGATGTTAGGGTCCTCCTGCAGATTGGTGAGGACCTCGAATGACTCTTCCAACATCCTAGTGCAATCCCTTACTGCATTGTCGATCTCTTCCATCCCCAATGTAATAGCGTTGGCGCGTTGTTCTCTGACTTCTGGAGGGGTGGACGGTTGCGCCTTCAACCGCAGCTCTGCTATCTGAAGGTTCAGCTCCAGTTGAACCTTGGCCATTTCCTCTCGCGCCTTGCGCACCCCTGTTGCTAATCTGTGGATGCGTGCCTCTGTTGGTGCTTCTGCTGGGATGGCCAACTCAGGGACCATCTGGCAGGCTTCTTCCAGTACCTGTACCATCTGCCTGTTCTGCGACACAACCTCGTCATGTTGCAAGCTCAACTGCTCCATGTTAATCTTCTGCTCGCTCAGCACCTGCAATGCGTGGCTCTCCCTAGCCCGTAGTTCTATAGTAATCCCATCCTGCAGAACATAGAGCGTCTCCCGCGGGAGCGCAGCCATGTTGATCCTGATGCCTTTCAGTGCACTAACCGTAGGCCTGTCGGCCTCATTTGTTGTAACCAGTGCCCCTTCTGGCAACACTATTGTGTTGGTTGTCCGAGCGCGTAGCATTTGCTCGGCTACAGTTGTCCCTACTGCAAGGCTGGTCGAAAGAGTACCAGCCTGAGGAGTGTGCACCTGCAACTCCTAAATCTGTGCTCGGAGGGCCCCCAACACAATCTAATTCTCCTCCGCAAAGTTCTAGAGGGCCTCAGTGGTGACGTCACGCACCATCTCGCCTATGTCGTGCAGATCCCCCTCAGTAAGGGTGATCGGGTCGATAGACAGCTTAGATGCTTTGACCTTCTTGCGCGGCCCCGTCCGCTCGCTCGAGCACTGGCACTTCAATAGTGTTGACGTTGTTTGTGGGTCCACGCCGCCCTCTTCTTCCTCTGTTTCCATTTCTTTCTCCTACTCCGGCGGAGGCGACTTCTAGCCCTCGCGCGCCTTCTTTGTTGCCTTCTGTGCTACGGCTTCTTGCCTTCTCTTTTCTGCCAACTGTGCCATGCGCAGTTTGGCCTCCTCCTTCTTCTTCTGCGCAACAGACTTCTCCACTGCAACGATGTCTGGGGCGCACCACTCCGGCGGCCATGTCTCCAGTACATCGAAAATCACATCATCGATGGCTATGAAGGGTAGTTCGCTCCACTTCTTCGCAGGGTCCTTGTGCGCCCTGAGGTATATGTGGTGGAAGTCCGCTTTAAATTCTGCAAAACTTTGCAGGTTGTTGTAGACAGTGGGTGATAACCGCGGCTTGTGGTTAATCCCCATTCTGATGTTCATCTCCATGAACACCCAGAATATCTTACTGTCGCGGATCCGGTTCATGTCCTTAGTGGCCCATAGCAAAGCGTACTTCGCGGCCTCCGACAGATCCCTTGCAATTGTGGGGAACTAGCTGTCCTCCGGCAATTCCCCCACCACCAGCACTATGGACAGCAAAAGCCATGCATAGTGGAACGTTTTTCCTTGTTCCTATGCCTCGCAACAATTCTCCAGGAACTCTTTGCATAAGAACTCGGACCAGTTAAACTGGACCTCTTTCGCGCACTACTTAGCAAGTGCCACAACCGGCGGGGGTACCTCGTCCGCGCAGCACTTCCACATGACCTTACCCGCCAGTATCTGAGTCGCCACCTTGACTGCTTTGTTGTTGATACTGGAGATCGCGTAGCCCCTTTTCTTCTTTTCCAGCTTGTATTTCTTCTTCATGGCCTCCGTGATGGCCAAATCGCTACTCTTCCCCTCCGAGATGTCTGCGGGGTCCTCTCCTTTACACGGGAGTCGAGTAATGCGATGGATTAAGTGGTCCATGATAGGGATGGGCTCCTCCAGCCACAAACACCCACCATGCACCAGGCAAAGCAACTGCCTGATGAAGAAAATTGTCACTGGGGCGCAGTGGAAATCCGGCACCCAGAGCAGGTTTAATCACCTTGCCTTTTCCACTCTGCGTAACCACTTTCGCGGCTCCAATTCTATAACCCCCTACCGCGGTGTTCTGCTTGGGCTTCATGAGCTGCGCAGTCTCTAGGTGAGGGAATTTCTCGTGGTCAGCGAGATCCCAATCTTCAAACTTCAAGTTTGGCACCTGTCCCAAGTGCGTGCCCTCAAAGATGATGTCATTTGGGAGGAGCAGAGTCTGGAGAGAACCCTTGCTCTCGCCGAGGTCCTTAGGCACTTTTGCCTTCCCCTTCCGTGGGGGGATATAAACAGGCAGCTTTGTTGGAGGGTGCGCAGGCACAGTTTCTTCCTCCATGCCCTTGTCCTCGTCTTCTTCAATTATGAGGTCTTCCAAGTCTTCTTCCTCCACGTTGGTTTCTAGGTTAACTGCTTTCCCTTTTTCCTCCATCGTTAATCTGGTGCGCAGTGGGTTTCGAGGGGACACACACACCGAAATCATTGGCTGTTTGTCTTTCTTCGGTCTCAGAGTGCGTGATGATTTAGGGATTTCCGCCACAATCCTGGCGCCTTCAGGGGCATCTTCTACGGTCAGGGCCTGTGCGGCCTCTTCGGCGGTCATCTCTACAATTTCCCTAGCTTCTTTAGACGCTGCCATCTTGCTCATCCAGAAATCTCTCAATCGCTCAATCAGGGGCTCAATCAACGCTCTGCACAAGGCAAACAAATCTCAGCTTAGAATACGCAGGCCATACAATAGCTCAATTCGCAAATGACCAAGGGTTGTTTGCTGGGCAGCCCTTTGTAATTTATAGCCTCTTTTGAATTTGAATTCGACTGTTCCCCCCAAATCTGGTTCATTAATGCTCGCTTGGCGGCAAATTTTCCCAAATCTCGCCCATAAGCAATGCCTGTCGCCCGCTCCATTTGGTCTCAAGTCAAGCATCAAATCGTGAATAGTGACTACAACGGTCACTTTTCAGCCAACCCGAGCGGCAACGCAGCGGCTTTGCGCAGTCGCGGACCTTGTGACACTTTGCTCCTACGCGCAGCTCACGAGCATAGTAGTTTATAGTCCCGCGCCTCCTTTCAACTACCTAGAGCGCTAAGACTGTACTTCCCACGGCTAGTCAGGGGACCGTGCCACCTGTATAGGGTTTCAACCGATCATCCATCACTCTTCCTGCAAAACATCCACCTTTTATTGTTACTGGTGGTATCGTGCGCTTTATCATCTGCAGTGCGCCACCACGGGTGATCCCTTTAGCAATATGTGGTCCAATCCAAGGCATCAGCTTGATCAACTCTCAGCAGTAGTCCCCAAATTCGTCAACGTGATTGTACACACCCTGTTTTATCACCCTGGTTTTCTTATTGAGAAAATTCGTCTTTATTTTGTCCTCAAGCTTCTTGACTTCCGCTTCCACCAGAGCGCTTTTCTCCCTTAATTGCACCCTTTCTTTCATAAGTTCTTGGAGCCTAAGATCACCCTGTCGAATTTCTTCCTCAGGTCCCAAGTGTTCTGCTCCGTTCAACTGCGCAATCCCTTCTTCCAAGGTTCCGCGAGCCGTCAGATCTACTGGTGCTGCTATGCGCGGACTAGGCATTTTATACTCTATGGGGCTTACAACATTCGCTCCATACTCCAACCACAGAGGCGTCTGCGCCGTCAATTTCTTGCACGTGGTTCTATAAGCCCATAGAACCGTTGGTACGCGCAGGTCCCAATTAGTCTGCTGCACATCATATACCTTATTCAATGCTTCGCATACTTCATTAAAGGCTTCTGCACACTCGTTCTTTCCATACTCCGTTGTTCCAACCGGAGGGGTTGTTCGCGCAATTGCCTCGCCCACACATGCTTACTGACCATGTCTCCTAACGTGAAGTCGGTGTGCATCCGAGCAAGTTTTTTAAGATATGGCTGTATCCATCTGGACAGGTGCGCGCGGATCGTTCCGTCTGGAAATCTTGTATGTTAATCGCATCTGAGGCTTCCCAAACCGTATGCGCATCATTCTCCTGCATTCGCGCCAGTCCTCAAAGCTTCCTTGGTGCGTGCCCCACCACCTCGCGGGCGTAGCGCGCAGTACCCATTTCAAAGCCTCGAAACGTTGTTGTTCCGACACTTCTCTTTCGAATTTGTTCAGGAAGGCATCTACCTCGCTTAACCCATCATACATAGGTAGATCCCTTACCTCCGTTGATACGCAGCGCAGTGATCTTGTCATCATGTTGCAGTTCAGCGTGGTTACCTCGTGTAACTGGTTCTGCCATCACTCTATCTCTTCGTCCGAATCCGATGTACAGGAGCTTTCGCACTCCCATGAGATCCGTCCATCCATGGTGGGATTTACCCAGTCTTGCTCTCGCGCGGTTATCTTGTAGATGCAGTCCAAGTCGTCATCGCTTTCATAGTCGCGCACTGGCTCCGTGTAGCGCGATCCTTCTGCAGGGTCCAAAGGTACGACTACGCGCAGAGACTTTTTCTCAAAAATCATCTTGCGCTTCTTCAGATTTATCACCCCATTCATGTCAGTGGCCCAATCTATCCCTAATAGCGCAGGGTAGGGATTGTTATCATCAACAATCTCTATCACTTCAAAATCTGCTAGCGCGCTTTCTCCTTCAATATCCACGGTGATTCCCTACAATCTTCCCATCGGTAGGATCTTTTGCTGGTTCGCCATTCGCAGTTGGATAGGAGACCATTGCAGCGTAGGCCTTCCCATGCGCTCCCATGTTTGCTTCGGCAGAACATTCGCGTCCGATCCTAGGTCCAGAATCACTTGGTCCATCTCATATTCCCCAATCTGCGTGGTCAACCTCATTTCTCTTCCCGTCCTTGTCGCGTGCTTTCCAACCTTCCGGACTACACGCGGTTCTCCTGGCGCGGTCCCAGCGCATCTATTTATGAGTTCCTACAGTCCCTTTACAGCCTTGCTATTGCACGCAGCTTCATGCATGTTTCTAGGAATGTCGTGAGCATCGATGGATCCATTTTTGGCTCTGATCTGTCTTTGCTTTCTGAAGTGGAGGCATCAGCAAAGCTCTTCCTTGCTTCCATGAAGGTTTCCTTAGCGCGCTCCAAATCAAACTCTGGTTCTTTCATCAAAGCCTTGCGAACCCAAGTACTATCTTCAGGCTACTTGCCTTTGTCATCCCCTGTTGTAATTCCACTTCGGAGCACAATGTTCACATTAGGGTCTTCCTCGCGCGGCTCAGACCTCATCATTTGCAGGTTCTGAGTCGGGGGAGGTTGGAGCGCTCCCTTGTCGCGTAGCCTTGCTATCAGTGTGGGACAATCCTCCGTCTCATGATCAAACAATGTACAATACAAGCATGATGGACGCGTCAGATTCGTACAATCACAGGCATAATGTCCTAGCCCTCCGCAATTGTAACATATCAACTGTCCGCGACCTCTTCCAGGTCCTCCACCCCAGTCTCGTCCGCGCCCTTGAAATCCGATTCGCACCATTCCTGTGTTCTGGTCAAGGGGCCACGTTTCGGCTTGAACTCTGTAGGTGGGAGTCCTATCCATCATCAATTCATAGCTTCTGCAGGTGCGCTCATCATGTCCCACTGATCTACAGAAATTACAGAACAACTGTTGCAAATTCTGCGTGTACTTCTGCAATAAATGGCAGTTGTCTGTAGCATGCTTTCCTCCTATTTGACAAATCGCACACCACAACGCAGGCGCCACACTAGGTCCTGCTTGTGCCTCTAGTCTCAATGGCATTGGTCCTCCTCCCACGAGGTAAATCACGAACACTGGGCAGTGGTCCTTGTCATAACCATGACCCTTACATTTAACACACCATACCTCGTCGCGCACCACTGGACGAGTTGTCCTGTCCTGTTTCAAACTCTGCATGTCAAGGCACAAGTTTTTCAACTGCACGTGGATCTGCTAAACTCCCAGGTTAGGATCCTGTATCGGGGTCTCATGCAGCCTCATCGCAATCTCCAAGGCCTCGGCCTGAGTTGTTAGCCTCTGTTATGACAGTGCATTCCTTAAATGCGGCGTTAGCGATGCTACAAACCATTCGTGGCGTTGTCCATCTGTCAAAGTCATATTAGCTTCGTGAATTGTGCACTTTAGTCTCTAATCCAACTCCCAAGGAGTCTCACCAAGTAGCATCGTGATCTCCTTGAACCCAATGATCGACTGTGCCTCTGACTTCGACCTGCTAAATTCTTTGTTCAGCGCAGTTTGGATATTTGTGATCCCTGCATTTGGATTGTCATTAGAATGCTTAATATACCAGGTCAGCGCGCGATCCTGCAAAGCGCTGACCAACGTTGCTTTCTTTATATTGTCATCTGTAACTCCCTACGCTTCCCATACAACTTTTATCACGAACCAAAACTGGTCCAGATCTTCATTTCCTACTCCCTTGAACACCGGCAATTTTATCGCGCTTGCCATATTGACTCGCGGTGGTGGTGGAGGTGGTATGGGCGAAGATGGGGGTGAAGACGGTGAAACTGGCGGTGGTGTGGGTGGGGGTGGTATGCGCGGAATCCTCTGCCTTATCAAATTGATCGCACTTCTTGGTGAGACCTTCGCGAGCTCTTCCTCATCCCCTCGCGGAGGTGAAATCAAGGGGCTAGTTTCTAGTTCTGCACTACCTTCGTTTTTGTAAATTCTCCCACTTCGCGTAGCCCCAAACATCAATGTATTCGCATAACCCGCTTTTCACACAGTAGCATTTTAATCCAAGTGTTCAAAGACTTAACGTACTTACCTCGCGGTCCTTTGAGGAAGCGTTGCTCTGCCTCGCTATAGCTGACTGAAGTATCTACCGTGAATTCAGTAATGAATCCTCCTATAATTCGATCAAGCCAGTGATCAACAGCGCATGCGATCTTATCCTCTGATGCTTCCAATCTGCGCACCAACTCTGGGGTCCACACAATAGGTCTGTCGAGCTTGCACCTTCCTTGGCTATCTGCTAGCTTCACGATCCACTCATATAGTTTAGTAGGGAAAGAGGCGAAGAAAATTTCGTGGATCTGTGTACAAGTAGCAGTCTAACCAATCTTCTTTTGATAGTCGCGGATTCCTGTTCTCCCATGCCGTGAACTCGTGAATCTTCCTATCCAACAAATCTTCAATTTCTTTCTTAGTTGGATTCCAGTGATACGACATCAGACATCTCTATGCAGATCCCAGTCCCGGCAACAGATCCATTTGTTGGTTTGTTGGGGCCTGACCTAGGTTCGGAGTTAATTAGCCAAACAAATCCCTGTACTACTGGCCCTTTCGGCAACAATCTGCGGAGCGCGGACTAAGGTCTCACCCGAAGTAGTATGGGGCGTGCTGGAACCAAGTTTCTGCACCCTGGAGATGTCCGAGGGGTTGATTTGATCCAACTATTAGTCCCTTTGCGCAGGTTAGTTCGCGCACTTCCCTACCCTTCGCGCCCTGATATATTCGCCTTCACGCAACCCTAACCAGGGGCTATGGGGCTTCTGCGCTGCTGGAGCAGCAATCTGCACTATTTCCCTAAGTCACCCCCGAGATCTTTATCCATCTTCTTATAACAGTTAGTTATCTTCGCGTAAACAAATGCCTTGTATTATATTTACTTATTCAGCACATTCATATGAGTTCGCGCAGTGAATAAACAATAAACTTGCAATTCATACCCAATAATACATAAAACAGGAAAAGATACACAGAAATATGGTAAAACTTCTATTTTATTAATTCTTCCCACGGTTACAGACTCGACCTGCCCTGTGCACTCCGCTGCAAGGGTCCGCGCACTCAACTGCGGACTACTAGGCCTCTGCACACTCGGCTGTAGAGCCTTCTCCTACTTTACGACCCAAAGACACAACTTACACTTCGACTCAATGCTTCATTAATTCCTTAGACTCCATCGATAGATTCATTTCTTACACTTAGAGCCTCGCTCTATTTATACAATCCCATGGTCCGCGGACCATGGGTAGATCGTTCAAACCGACATTACATCACAAAAACAAGGGCGGACAACCCTATGACTCTATTATGACTTCGCGCTCCATGCCCACAATTCGCGGAGTCTTTACAATGGACTTAGTCAAAACTTGGGCTTTAAGCCCCAAAACATGCCTTAGGGGGATTCCACGCCCAACAGTCCCCTTGAAGGCAACACTCCCAAACCTCATTGTGCAGCACTATACACCCCTGCATACCACCGATCATCCCAATACTCCTGGACATGCCACTGTACACCGCGGCCTACCCCTGTACATCACTAGATACCCTCGGCTACGGCTATGCCATCCTGTATTGGCCTGTGTCCCTCCTGTGTCACTGTACCTGTCACTCCCCGCATGTACTCAATGCGATGTGAGGCACTCCCACTCCATAGCGCAATCCAACATACTACGACACACCCCCATGCGTCTCCATGCCCATTTGCAGACCACTGCTCCACGCTAGATGCTCCTACCCATCCCTAAATGAGATGGCCTAAAGTTGTGTCCATATGCATCGGCCTACATCCAACTCGTATCATCACCTCCATTATCGCATCACCATGCTCTCCAATGAGGGGACCTCCCCTCCAAGTCCTCCCTAAGGGACCCAAGAAGTGAATCTCCCCAAGTGTCAACAGCGATACCACCACTGCTCTAGTCCTCTGTGTCCCACACAAATGCGAAGAATCCTTAGCTCCATACAAGGCACCATCTGGTGCCCTGCCAATGCCACCTCCTCCGACAAACTCCTACCAGAGTTTGTTGATCACCCGGTGATCCTGTGTACAAATTTCATACCAAGACAACCCAAAGAGTCTGTCCATAAACTGGTTGGCCACTGGTGCTGACCAGGACTCCCCTAGCGAATGTGCACACTCAACTGCTAGGTCAATTGTATCATCCAAGTTGTAGTCAACCGACATACCTAGGAAATGATAGGTAGTCCCACCGGGAACCCAATGCCAGTCTGCATTGTCAGTATCCCCAATGCCTGGAAGCTCCCGCTGAGCTACACCCAAGTCCACCACCGTCTCCATAACCCACTCCACAGGGTACCACCTTAAAATATCTCGCCATCCAACCGCAAGAGGGATCGAATGCGCGAACTCCTGCACATAGAACAACCCTAGCATGCGGGTGTTGCACCCTGTTCAACTGAGGTCGTCTCATCTCACTATCCTGATCAATACATGAAATCTGACTAGGTAGCTCTATCTCTCTCTATCCAAAGGGCCAAGGTAACCTAACAATGTTGCCAACCCCATCTATGTATGCCCGAAGAGGGCTATTCTCACGCCCCAACGTGCACTCTAGCTGCACCAATAGGGAATCCAACCGCTCCCCAACATGAGTCAATTTGGCCATGGGCTCGACACAAATCGCTCTCATGCCCTCCAGCTCCTCGTTCTGTTGCAGAATAGCCTCACGCACTAACGCAATCCTCCTTTGTAATGCTAGAAGGTCGGACTGAAACTAGTGGAACTACTGTGGGCATCTATCACCTGGAAACTTGGTCACAGTTCCAGATACCTCAACAACTGTTGGCATCCCATCCATGGGTGGCACCCCCTCAACAGATGGCTCTATGTGTGTAGGATCTATCCTCTCCACCAAGGTGTCAACTGGGGCTATCAAAGAGGTCTCTAATAAAGGTGACTCCTGCACCACACCGGGTATATCGATGTGCTCCTCACCATCCTGTGGGCTCTCAGCATCATGCTTAACCTCCTCCTCAAGCTCTTGATATCTAAAGCCAGGTCTCCACCAGTAAAAGTGCCCCCTGTTCTCACCCTCTAACTGTCTCTATCCTGCCTGCTCCTTTTCAAGAGATCTGGTCCCCTGATCTGGTCGACTTTCCCCACATGATGTAGATGGTTAACGTCTCTACTGTAAGGGTGAGGATGGGTTTGGTCTGTCACCCTCCTCAACTGGGCCAACCTCTCATTGTCCTAATGAATTCTATCCCAGAATTTCTGTATACTGGATTTCCCTTGAGCCATGGGTTTGTCTCCGGTTTCACCCGTCATTGTGCACACATACCCAAAGCTTCTATGATCTTCTGGCTAATTTCCCACAGCTGGGCCAAGATCATGCTCTGATACCACTGTAATGTTCTCAACTAGGAAAAATAGTGCTATGCAAAGCAAGCAATAAAAACAACACCATAAAATTGAAACATTCAGTGTACACCCATAAAAAGTCCTGGGATAACCAATAGCTGAGCCATTTTATTATAATCTAGGAGAAAAGTACAATAATGTGGAAGTGGTGCACGTGGGCTTGCCTCAATGGCAAGTGTGATGAAGCCTAGGTGGTGATATGTCAAGCCCAGATGGCACAAATAACAGCTGCAATGATGTCCTTGGCTGCCTTTATGAAACTATGCTGTCTACTGCAAAGATATTGCTAGAAACCCAACCTCCAGTGCTCAAAAAATTACGGAAAATTAGCTCTAGCCTCTCCACCAAATACCCAGAATAACCCACAAAGGAATTGGCCAAATGTTGACCACGGAATTTTGGCCCAAATACCCTTAGCTCCTCTAACTGCTAGCTGAGTTGGGACCCCTGTTTGACCCCTTAGATCTGCCCAAAAAATTCTATAAAATTAGGAGTGTGATCCTTGCCCAAAACCCAGAAAGGGTTTCCCTTGGTTCCAACCTTTCAAAATTGACCCTTCACAACTTGGCCCTCCTCCAATTTCGAATTTTGTTGTTGTGACTGATTATGTCAATCTCTGCTCTCCCAACTCCAACAATCCTCCTCAAATGACCCTCGAAATAATCTCCCAGCCTCCTAGCTCCAAACTCCCCCGGATGGTGTTGCCCCCAAAGAGTCTCACTCCAATGACTGCACAGTCATGGAGGAGATGACGCAATCTTGCATGTGATGAAATGAGAGTTGTGTGTAGGATGGACCTCTTGTCTGTAGCTGCCCTCTATGCTCCTGAAAATGATGAAGGATGCTCTTGTCTCCCCAACTCCCTGGAGTGCCTCACGCTGTGACTGCGCAATCCTTGCGCTGTTGTTACTCCCTCTACTATCGGTACTCAACTTACAACTACTGTAACTCGTCTCCCTGTTGCTGCTATGGATTGAGATGAAGAAGAACTCTCTTCTAGGGCTAGCACTCCAAGTCCACCGAAGCAAGGGTTGAGATCTTTGCTCAAAGACACTCGTGTGCTAAACAGCACAGTAACCCGGCTAAGCAGCGCGAGCAACTAACATTGAGTTCAATATGTCAAAAAGATACCAAATGAAGCTGAGCCTCCTCTATTTATAATTCGTGGGCCTCTTTTCCCGTGTGGCCCTCCTCCAACTAGCAATTCGACTTTCCCTCCTTAGTCATTCGAACTTCCCTCTAAGGTGGTGTGTATTTCCTCATGTGGGTGGCCCCCACACTATGCCAACAAAACGTTTCGGCCCCTTTTTCCTTCCTAAGACTTTTCCAAAAATCACATGGGTCCCATGGCCTCCAAAATTGTCGAAATTGTGGAATAAATAAACATGTAACAATTTAATTTCGAAAGGGGCATTACATGGTGTATATTTTCGAAACCTTGCCACTCATATTATTTAGCAAGTGGCAAGCTCTTTGTTAATGGAAGGGGATTGGAGCACCTATGGTTTCATTCACTCTATGAAGCAGAATGATTGGGATTGCAAAGGCCTAAGGATCATTTCTATGTGCATTCAAACATATACCTTGTTTCTCATAGGGGTGAAGAATATACAAGTAAACCTCATAAAAACTACGATGCAAATCCAAAATCCTCAAACTTGCAACTATCTCTTGCTGCTATTAATATTGATGGTGATGCAAGTGGAAGTGGAGTTCACCCTTCTTCCAATCCACAATCCAGTTCTACTAAACAGGTATCTTGCTATAATTTTATTGATGATGATGAAGATAATAATCGAGATGGATATGTATTAGGCTTTACCTCGTGTTTTATTTTGGCACATATAGCCTCATAGATAAAGGCTGATTTCAGATATATAGCTTCATCTTTAAAGGCTGATTTTGAAATTTGGATGTATAGGCTCATCACTAAATATAGCTTCATCTTTAAAGGCTGATTTTGAAATTTGGATGTATAGGCTCATCACTAAAGACTTCTTTTCAACTTTTGCATAATGTAATCATCTATGGGAGTTTATATAGAAATGGGTTTCCTTCCAAAATGTCATTTATGTGTATTACTCTTATTTTCTTGCAAAATAATGTGTCATTTAAAAATAAAAATAGATCTATCTATCTATCTATATGTTTCCCCTGATGTACGTTATTGTGCGGGGTCATGTTTCCAGGCGTTCCCATTCCAAAATCGATACCCATTTCCAAGTTTTATACAACTTAGTTCCTTATAGTCAATGCTTTGATTTCGGGTACTAATAAGCAGTATTAACATGGACCAATCAAAAATATGGAAAGAAATGATTTTATTGAAAATTTCACTCTTTCGCAGCTATGGTTAGTACCTGTGGAACTTTAGCACCTATTATAGCAGTGATATCATCTCCTAAGCTGCATAACACAAATGCAAGCATTGCAGTTGTCGTACTTTTTCCTGCAAACAATGATAGCATCTGGTACAATCTTAATAATTCACTCAATAACATGAATTTAGAGATCATTCCCAATTAACTCTATTAGAATCAGTGTTGCACACATCGCGATTTAATCGCGATAAAAATCGGAAAATCGCGATTTTTTCAAAATGCCGATTCAAATCGCGATTTTTATCCAAAAAATCGGCGGAAATTTTTTTAAAAACGATTTTTTCGAAAAAATCGCGATTTTTAAGGAAAAAATCGCGGGAGGCGCGGGCAGCGGGGGTTTTTATATGTAAAATCGATTTTTTGTTTATTCATTCAGCAGTCCGCCGCGGAGGAGAAGGAGGAGAAGGAGAAGAAGGGAGGGAGAGGTTGCCGTCGCTTGTGGGAGCCGATTTTAGGAGGAATCCAAGCCAAGATCGCGAATTTGTCCATAAACCAGGTATGTAGATTAATTTTTTTTTGTTTTGGTTCTATAAAAACTTTGTTTTTCATTGTTTTTAAAGAATTTTTAGAAATTTTTCATTGATTTGGGATGGGTTATTTGTTATGACTATGAGAACCAATTTTTTATTTTTATTTTCTCATTTTCTTTAAACATTGTTTATTTTTTTTTATTTTCATTGTTTTTTGGGTTTAGAAATTCAAATTGGGATTTTGGAAATAATTAGCTTGTAATTTTGCAAATGCTAAATTGTAATTTGTATTTACTATTTACTATTATCATTTATGTAATCCTAAATTCCTATTTCCTAATCCTTATTTTTCCATAGGTTTGCAAATTCAAAATTCAAAAACAAACATGCCAAGAAATTGGATCCTTTCTGGGAATATGGTGACCCTAAAACTCCGAATGATAGACAAAACTTGATTTGCAAGTTGTGTGGAAAGGAAATATTCGGGGGGTGTACAGGTTGAAGTTCCACCTTGCACAAATCCCTGGACGTGATGTGGGGCCCTGTCTAAAGACAAATGCTGAAATTATCCAAAAAGCCATGAGAGCATTGGGAGAATTAGAGCACACTAGAGACGCCAAAGAAAACTCAAAAGGCAACTAAGAAGGTCAGTTGAAGGAAGTGGGCCAAGTGGCACAGGTTCTACTACTGCAGCGTCAGTCAATCCGTTTGCTGCATCATCATATTTTGTTCCTCGAACCACACCTGGTTCACAACCAACTATCGGTTCAATGATGAAAAGAACTGAAAAAGAAAAAGCTGACAAGTTGATGACAAAATTTCTCCTCTGGAGTGATATTCCTTTCAGCATTATAAGGAATAATCCATTTTTCCAACCTACTCTTGATGCTGTTGCCAGTGTTGGCCCGGGGTACAAACTCCCTTCTCTTCATGATTTCAGAGGCCGGCTTCTTCAAGATGAAAAGCGTGACTGCACCCAAAGATTGGAGGATTTTAGGGCATCATGGGCACAAACAGGATGCACTGTTATGTCAGATGGTTGGACTGACCAAAAGGGGAGAACCCTTATAAACTTCTTGTTAGTTGTCCCTTGGGGACTATGTTTATCAAATCTGTTGATGCAACTCATCAAATCAAAGATGCAAAAAATTTATGTGATTTGCTGGATGTGTTTATTTTGGAGGTGGGTGCAGAAAATGTTGTCCAAGTCATAACGGACAACGCTGCAAATTATGTTGCTGCTGGTAGATTGCTTATGGACAGGCATCCTACTTTATTTTGGACACCTTGTGCTGCCCATTGTATTGATTTGATGTTAGAGGACATAGGGAAAATTCCTTTGTCAAAGAGGTTGTTGACTCATCAAAAACCATCACAAAATTTATTTACAATCACACATCTGTGCTTAGCTTGATGAGAAAATGCACCAACAACAAAGAGTTGGTGCGCCCCGCCATTACACGGTTTGCGACGAGTTTCATATCTCTTCAATCCCTCTTGAATTCTATGTGGGATTTGAAGAGAATGTTTGTTTCAGAGGAGTGGCGTTCTTCGCCAATGAGCCGCAAACCAGAAGGAGAGGCCGTCTGCAGACTTGTTTTCATACCAAGAAGACTTCTGGGCGGGAGTGCAGGAGGTGTGCGCTGTCACAGAACCTTTGGTAAAGGTTCTTCGGTTGGTAGATGGTGAGAAGCCCGCAATGGGCTATTTGTATGAAGCCATGGATAGGGCCAAAGAAGCCATTCGGTCCTACTATGATGACAAGGGAGATGATGGGTTCCAGAGACAACTCCTTCTATGGAAGGTCATTGATGAGCGATGGAACAACACACTCCATCGTCCCATTCATGCTGCTGGCCTTTTCCTGAACCCTGCATTTTCTTATGCATGTGGGTTTAATTTTGATGTTGAGGTCGTGGAAGGATTATTAACCTGTGTCCAGAAGATGGTGAAAACTCCAGAAGAACGTATGGAGGTCTCTAGACAAATTGAGCAATATAAGTTGTCAGGTGGCACATTTGGCTTTGAGATGGCTATCAATGATAGGACGGTTAAAATCCCAGGTATTTTTTAGTTTGTAGTATGTACTTTGTAACTTTGTTTCAAATTTCATTGTTTCTTCAAATTCCATTTTTTTCTTATGTTTATTTAAAATTTTCTTTGTAATTTTGTTGTAGACGCATGGTGGAAGATGTATGGTGGCAGAGTACCCCTTTTGCAAAATCTTGCCGTGCGCATCCTCAGCCAAACATGCAGCTCCTCGGGATGTGAGCGCAATTGGAGTGTATTTGAAAAAATACACAACAAGAAGCGCAATAGGTAACACTTAAACATTTAAAATATTGCAAATTTCCAAATAAATTTTTGAATTCATTAAAGTTTTAAACAATATTTTTTTATAATATTAATTATTAATTTATTATTTCATGAACTTTGTACAGGTTGGAGTCCCATAGACTTAATGACATGGTCTATGTCTACTACAATCTTCGATTGTGGGTGAAACAACTAGAGAAGACACCTGATACGGAAGCCATCTCATTGGATGGGATTGACACCACTGCTGAATGGAGGGTTGAGACCGAGAGGCCTCTCATGGATCCCACTGAGGATTGGTTAGTGCAGGATGAGGGGGAGGAGGAGGGGGAGGAGGAGGAGGAGCAGGAGCAGGAGCAGGAGCAGGAGGAGGAGGAGTTGGAGGAGCAGGAGGAGGAGGTGACACCGCCTACCCGGGCTACCCGGCTACCACTACCACCAGTAGAGGACGTGGTCTCCGTCCACCTCAGCCTCTTGTAGCTGCTACTACTAGTTCTTCAGCTTCTAGAGCACGTCAGACTCCACTGCCATTTCCACCACCACAGGCACCAGCTTCTACATCTAGAGGGAAAGAGAAAGCTGTGCCATATTCTCGCAAGAGGGGCAGAGGAAATCAATAGGATTAGACTTTCATTTTATTGTATATGACATTATGACATGATGAGATACATTATCATATTTTTTGTTGATATTTTGAGGCTGAGTTGGACTTGGGACTCAGGACTTACTATTCAGGACATGATTCAATGTTATGTGTGATTTTAGCACTAGAAATGATATTGAACATCTTATATATTAGTTTTTTTATCATATTTATGTGTCAATGTATTTATTTTATGTTGTAGATGGTTTAGATATTAAAAAAATTGAAAAAAAATGAAAAAAAATGAATATTTTTGTGCCAAACGATTTTTTTCCGATTTTTTTCCCGATTTTAACGATTTTTTCCGATTTTTTTCCCGGCGCCGATTAAATCCCGATCGCGATGTGTGCAACATTGATTAGAATGCAAGCATTGTAGCTGTTGTGCTTTTAAGTTTTAACTACAAACAATGATAGCATGCAATACAATTTCAACTAATTACTCAATAACTGTGAAGTGAAAGATCATTCCCAGATAACTCTATTGACATGCAGCATATACAGAAGAGCATCATGAACTAGATCACAGTTTATGTGAATTGCAGAATGAACTATATGAGATGATCAGATGCAAAAGAACTGGCCAGTAAATACAATGTAATCAGTTTATCTATGAATTCATTGCACATTTTTAACCCATAGCAAACTTAAAAAGGACTATTAAGAAAATAAGACTGGTATGCAACTGCAAATCTTAACATACATGGCTGAATAGACTATAGTAAAAGCTAGATGAAGAGGAAAAATCTATACAAGTAAAACGTCTTTACAGTAGAAAATGTTAACATATGCTTGGCGTGCACCATATCTGGGAGGCTTCTTAGCATACTGGCACACACAATGCACATATGATATATATCATTAAGACAATAAGAATCTGGTATGGGAATTACAAATCTTAACATATATCTCTAAAATTTAAATAGACTCGAGTCAAAATCATTGATCAGGCATGTTAAGCTTTCTCTACCATATTATAAGGCTTGGATTAAGCTGTTTGATCAAAATTAGGCAATGTTGACTACAATCCCTATAGAATTGAAGTAGAGGCAAAGGCTAGACAAGAGAAGAGGAATCTAGATTGTAGATGGTTGATGCTGGAATAATTAATCATTGATGTACAATGGATGCCATATCTATCTTGATTTATGTAAAAATATGCATGTTTTTTTGTCTTCTACAATTAATTTGGTATTTTGGATGTTTTTTTAATAAATAACAGCAAAAATATAAAATATATATATATATAGTAAACGCTTCCGAGACGTTTCGCTTCCTAGATTTTTGGGAAGGACGCTTCCCGCGTCCCCGCTTCAAAAAGACATCCCCGCTTCGTCCTTGCTTCGTGCACCGTTGGTTTGGACCCCTTATAGGAGACCAAACCCAAATGGAGACCCACTTGCAATCCTGCATAAGATCCAATGCGTCCCCTTGCCCTCTAGTACAACAAATCATTAGAGTAATAAAGTAAAAGAGCTTACAAATCATGGAATCAAATGGACACTTCATGGTGGCATGCCCTTCTATAGTGGGCTTTGGCATGTACAAGTGTCTCCAATCTTAATAAGGGGGTTAACCAAGGACCCTATTAGGTGGTTTTAGCCTTTAAAGGGGGTGACATGTCCATGGTACATCCATCAAGTGGTAGGTGGCATGTGATATAATGATGGAATGGAGTGGGAATCAAGGGAAGGCTCCAAGCCACATGCCATGGTACAAGGGTAGCTATAATAGGGGAAGCCCACACTTGGGTATATGAGTGTAGGAGGGAGCAATAGTGGTACATGAGTTACTCCAACCTTTGCTTTTCCACCCTTCTTCATATGCCTTTTGCCTTTGATTGATTTTTCTTCATAACTGCTCGGGGCTCCAAGGGATGAGAGCATGATGTGTAGGATACAATAGTAGATACCCCCTTTAAGGTGGGGTAGTTCATTGCCCACCAGGGGTTGGGACAATCATGGGTTCCTGAATTTGGAGGGGGCTCATCTAGGGCCCATAGGAACCAAGGTGATGGCCATAGATAAGGGTAGAGCTCATGTTTGGCTTTTGCCCACATGCTAAATTTGTATGTCTCGACCATCTTTTGCATTTTGTGGTACATTTCTTATTGAGAGTGGCCAAATTATGCTTTTTCTTTTCTTTTTCTTTTAGCTGCATTAACGTCTGGGGCATCATTCCAGGCCCGACCCAAGGTGTGGGCAAGGGGAGGGAGGCTAACCCTTTGTGGACCCAATGGACAAATGTGGACCCGGATGGGAAAAGTGATAAATGGGGCTAAAATGAGTGGAGAGGAGTTGATGCATATGTGTCGAGAAGCAGGACCACGCAACCAAAATCAAGATTTCCCATGTACTGCCAACAACCCTAAAGCTAATAGTCAGTAAAGGAGATCCCACGGGACTAGGATACAAGGCTAACCACCAATTGAGGTAGAGGAGACAAGAGTACAGACCTAGCCCACTTTTCCGCTGTATTCCCCCACCAATCCATGCCTAAAAGCGTTCATGATAAGTAGAAAAATTACTCAGATACACTAATGAAAAGCCATACCTTCGAGGTTGGAAGGCCCACCTTCAAACATACAATCAAACAGATGGGCGAGGGACCACATGGCTAGCTCAGGTGGCCGAGATAGTGGGACATCGAGCTATCTGGTGCTTGGTGGCTATCGGCTAAGGACCATCTAGAGAAAATTTTCTACAATGGATAGTACCCACAGGTGGTGGGTAACAATCCCCATGGATGTAGGGGTCGTGTTTGCATGGAGCTTGCATTTCTTTGTGAGAGACGATGTATCGAGACCTAACTACATCATGAAGTGTGTTCGAAGAAGACTAAAATGCCCTATCTTAATTCTAGCATAGATATGGCGAACAAACCCTTACCACCCAGGTGGACCCATCATTTAGACTACCAGTAGGACAACCTAGGGGGAAGTCTCAAATAACTGCTATGAAATCCCAAATTATGACCCATTTTGCCTCTTGCCTGCATGTCATAACCTATTTGCTCAAATGTCTGAGCTCCAACTAAGCTCTAGTGAGGTTTTTATCAAGAAAGATCATTTGGGGGCGAGAGAGGATAAATGTCTCATAGCTTGAAGGGATCTAAGTTGGTTCCCTAGTGTCCTGAAGTGGATGACGAATGTCAAATTGGCACCCATCCAAGGGCGCTTGAGTCTAAGGTCATTCAAGTCCAAGGTCTCATGAAGGAAATTCGGGCCAATTTGCAAGGGATTCGACAAAAAGGATTAGGGAAGCCCTTGCACTCTCAATTTAAGCTCTTCGACCCACCAATGTTACTTCTCATTGATTTTGGTTTGAACTAAAGCCTCAACCTTGACAAGTGAGGGGACTTAGTGCTTCCTCTTAACCACTTGCCCTTAACTAGCATAAAAGAAATCAAAGATAAAATAAATTGAACAAGAAAATACCAAAAGATAAGGGAGCTTTAACAAATAAAAAAGAGTAAAGAAATCTTCAACAACAAATGTAGTGGGCATGGAAGATGAACGGAAGGAAAAAACAAACAATGGAGCCAATCAAGAGGAGGACCTCCAATAAAAGAAAAAGAGGGAAAAAGAAAATGAAGATTGAGAATGACAAGGGAAGTGATGAGGATGATCAAGCACAAGTGTCAACAACCTCTAAGTTGGAGTATATGACATCAACATTTTTGTTATTCTTGTCATCATGACTTGATTGACTTCTTTTGCTATAAGGATGTTTCTCCTTATAGAATTTTCATCCCTGGTACATGGACTATGGCTTACTTGTTTGGGTTCAACCCCCCTTAGACTTTTGGTTTTGATATTTATTTGTTTCTTGCCTCCAAAGATGCTCTAGGCACTCCATTTTTATCATTATTTGTGGCACTTTGGATTCTCATTGACCTAATTTGGTCATTTGTGGACATAAATAATTTCATTTCATTCTATAGATATATTCTTTAATATCTCCTCTTAAGTTTGTTGATTTTTGTAACAATGGTCGATCTTCACAATGTAATAATTGAATCATTATGTACTTGTAAAGCATATGTAAATGCTACGGAGTCAAAAGAAAATTATTTTGAGTCAAGTCCCATTGTGACTTTCAAAAAGACGAAATTTGAATTTTTTGAAATTTAAGTTTTGGTTCCAAAATGTAAGGTTTGTCTCCTCCTATTCAATTTGGCACTCTTGAATGTTCTAGACGGCTCCAAAAGGTCAAGTCGACTTCCTAAATGCACAGGTCGGCTCCAGCAAGGGACACATCCATTCAGCCTAAGAAACAACTATATAAAGGGCCTATTTTCCCCTCCAAAAGACACACTCACAGCTCACATCATCTGAGGCAACTTCGGCCTGGTCTGAGGCTACATAAGCTCACATTTGTGGCCTACATCTGTGGTACATAAGCTCACATTTGTGGCTTGCATCTATGGTGTATGTGGCTCGCATCTGCTCTAAGAAATGGCTCGCATTTGTGGAAGGATAAGGCTCGCATTTTTCTTAGATATGGCTCGCATTTGTGTCTAGATACAACTCACTTCTGTGGCAGCATATGGCTCACATCTATGGCATCTCTACATAGAAGGCATAATCAGATCTGATATTTTCTGAAATTGCATCTTAAAGGGCTTAAGACTCTAATTTTTCAATTTGGAAAACTTGTTCTAGCATTTGATAAATTTTGGCACCTTTTGGCATAAATCATTGCACTAATAGCTCACTGCTTATTTAGTTTTCTTACTGTTGTAATAAGTGATTTCAAATCTCATATATTCTCTAAACATAACATCTTAAGAGGTCCAAAATTTCATAAATTTACATTCACGAGTTATTAGGCTAATTATTGGTCATTCTATGTTTCATATGCTTGGCAATTTCTTGGTTTGAAGTGATATACTTACTGTTGTCCTAACTTCATCATAAGTGGTCCTTTTATGATTATATTGGCTCATGGTGGTTTATGTTGTTGAGTTCTAACAATTGCTTGTCTTGTGTAAGATCAAAATCTTGTTAACTTGCACTAAATCACCCAAACATCTAAGTTTTCAATCCTCTAATCTCATCGATGGTTTAAGTTACTTGAGCTATAAGATATGATTGGCATCTTTCTGTTTAGTATCTAATTGAAGCATTGTTGTGAAATCATTGGATAATTGCTCTAAGTTAAATATCATAATCTTAAGAGGCTTGATATCTTTATTGTATATCTAAGTACTTGGAATCTTGAGTTTCATTGGTTATCATTCTAAGTGAGCATCTCATTGGCATCTCTTAAGTGGTCTCAAGTAATCATTGCTGAATTAGATATTTATTATAAGCATCTTATGCATTAATGTATTGTTGGCACTTGCATCATTAAGCACTTGTCTTGTTTTAAGATTGTCCTTTAAATCATTATTAAGTACTCTTGCTATAAGGTAATTGACATCAAGTACTTAAAGAACATAAACAATCTTAACTCAAGATTCACTCATAATTGTTGCATAAGCATTCTAGGATTAACTTGCACTAATAATTTACCTCCAAGCATAAGCTTGGTTGATAGACTCCTAGGACAACCCTTTTCTCATCTAACTTGAGGGATTCAACCCCTTTTTAGTGGTTAACACAGTGACCTTGCAGTCGTCAGAGCCACAATCTCTGCAGCGCCAGAGGCACTGGGTGGTTGGAACACAAGGGGAGGTATCGTTAATCAAGCCTCTGCTTGCTTCCCATTGGCTTCCATCCCACAACCTACTCTAAAGACTGGTCTCAAAACAGTTAAGAGGGAGGTTCCATTTAGACTAGGCATATAATTTAAAAGTAACCAAGATCCTTGCATTACACCTAGATCTTAGGATTTGCATAGCATATAGGTTAGTCAATCATTTAAGCAGTGGTTGTCCATCCGTTACTTGGTCTTAATTTATAATAAGCAAGAATTTTGACTCCATAAGGCACTGGTCTCATTTCTAAATCTAATCCAATCCTTAAATCTTGCTAAATTTAACCAAGTAGCTAGGCCACTCACTGTGTCTCCTGGACAAGTTGATTCCCAACTTGTCTTTCGTCATCTCATTCCATAGGGACTGCCCCCCATACCCTGTTTTGGAGACAGCTAGAACAGAGTGGGTGGCAATCAGAGTGACATCCCCCACCTTGAGTCGTTGTCATGGTGCCTGTACAATCTGAGCGACAATAGGCCCAAAGGCTCTAGTATAGATTCTGCTAAAGTAATTGGAGTTCGTGAAGGAAGGTTGTATTACATACACCTTTTGAAACAACATACTCAAGCACTTGTACATAATGATATTATATCCATGTGAGCTTTTTGGCATAAAAGATATGCACATCTCCACTATAGAGCATTGCACCCTAAAACAAATGGTTTCAGGTGTTCCCACAATTGACTTAGAAAGAATCAAGAAGCCTTTTCCAAGCAACGAAAGTAGATCTAAGGAAATCCTAGATCTAGTCCATTCTGATGCACATGGTTCTAATGGCAATAAAACTCTTGCAGGATGTTATTATACTATGTGACCATTATTGATGATTTCTATTGCAAGACGTGGATTATACTTCATGAAGACAAAGGATGAAGTTTTTTTACAAATACCCAAGAATTCAAGGCTGAAGTACAAAAACTTGATGGCTAAAGAAGATCAAGATCCTGAGATCTGATAATGGAGGAGAATATACCTCCAAGGAGTTCATTGCCTTTTGTAAAGAAGTTGCGTTAAGAGGGAGTTGATAGTCCCTTACAATCCACAACAAAAAGGAGTTGCTAAAAGAAAGAACAGAACCATCGAAGAATCTGTTA